>CM033469.1:299640180-299710936 GCA_019447015.1 Hymenochirus boettgeri | reverse complement strand
TTTACTGTACCAGTTTTCCATGTTAGAGATGGCTGAAGTTTTACCACAAACTTGGTTGAAGTTTATCTCCTATTAACAATATGTTTTGCCGGCAATATATTGCAAGTTAACTGATGATACCAAAGTAAAAAAATATATAAAGGCAGGTGCACAACTTCAGACTAAGCCATGTAACGCTGGAATCCAGCGGTGCACAATAGGGATATCAAATATACTATAAAAAATATATAAGACGGGAAGAAAGATTCCCTAAGAAAAAAAGATCCCTAATAAACGGCACAGAAATACGTTAGGCTATAATTATATCAAAAGACATTTATTGGTGATCATAACAAGTGTAAAACAATATCCCCTGCCCTCCCTCTATCTTAGACAGTTAACCACAAAAAAAAAACTAAACACCACGAGACACCCCTCACCACGCCAGGCGTCCCTGGCTATCTCAAATGGGAGAAGGAAACAGGTATAGACAGTTCAAGTTCCATACAGATGTATATATATAATTAGTTCAGCTCAATCATTAGCTGCCGGCCTAGAGAAAGAAAAGTTGGAAACCGCTTCTAGTTAGTTGACAGTACTCACATTGTCCGGGACTTAGCGTGAGAAGCCAGGACTGAGGTCGGGGAACTGCCTCCCGTTCCTCAGATGGACCACACTCTTCACCCGTTCCTAGGCGAGAATAAACTTCCAGCGTGGATAACAAATCTCCTCCGGTTACCAATCCAACCTTTACTGCGCGGACTCCATTACGTGACTCAACTGCATGTTCCTGTTTCGTCCTCCTTACAGAAAACCGACACGTGTTTCGCCCTTAGCCTATAGCATACGGGCTTCGTCAGGGTCATGTGTGCTGGGTGTCTCCTCCCTTTTTATACAGTTCTAATTGTAACAGTGTCTATGACTGGACTTTAAAGACGGTAGACATGTTAGAAGGTGGAAAGTATTCCCTTATGGGCTAACATGGTAACTACCCAGAAGTCTCTCCTTCTGGCTGACTTAGGAGAAAGTTATTATGGCCTCACCCTCAATGTGATTTAAAAAAAAAAACTATTTAATTTACTGTACCAGTTTTCCATGTTAGAGATGGCTGAAGTTTTACCACCTATCTCCTATTAACAATATGTTTTGCCGGCAACATATTGCAAGTTAACTGATGATACCAAAGTAAGCAGTTTTATTCATTCCTAGCCTTAGTAATGCAATTGGTCAATATGGACATTAATTAATCTCGTAATATTGGTATCTGTAGGATGAAAGAAAGGCTTTTAAAATCAGAATTAAAGCAAACCTCCACCTAAACAGTGACTCATAAATGGGTATTTATTAAACCAAGCAACCATAGTTTTAAACTGGGTACACATCAAGGGATCATTTGTCCTCCCCACCCGTCGCCACTAGTGGCTTGTCAGTTAGAAAGAAGGACTGTTGGTTGTGGCTGACAGTTCGGCATGACCAAACTAATGATCGTCCTTGGTTTTGTGACATGTCTGATAGCCTATAGGCTGAAAAATTGCATGGTGTGTACAAAACCTTAACCTTACTATCTGAACAAGGATTAATAACTGGCTGATATAAAGATTAACATAACTAACTAATGGAACTTTTTCTACTAAACCCAATGGTAAAAAAAACCCATAGAGAATAGGCTTCAAATCAACTAATGAGATTTAACATTGAGAAATGCAAAGTTAGGCTTCCGACCCAATTTTAAAGGATTTAGTAGTTATTGTGCAGGGTAGATGTGATGGAATATGGGACAACAGGACAAATGTGTGACAGAAATGTGTGTGCAAAGAAATTTCGGGTTAACATGGGTTTTAGATGGATTTTAGATCACAGCGCCATTTCCAAATGTTTTTGGAAATAGCGCTGTGCTAACGATCTAAAACCCCTACTGTTAAGTTGTGCGCTACTTCATAGCGCAAAACTTAATGGTACGGGTTGTAAAGCGTTAAAGTCACGCTCCTTACCTTAACCTGATCCTGCGATGCAATACCTGACGTAATCTCGTTATCGTCAGGTTTTGTATCGCGGGATCGGGCTAAGGTAAGTAATGTGAGCTTCCTTATTGAATCTCCCTGATAGTTCTTATTTCATATATATATAGTATTGTCAAAGCTTAAAAATGAATTACAGTAAATCTTTCTATGAAAAAATATATTTTATCTAAGCATTATCTAATAAACAACAGGAAACAACACCTTTGTTCACATGATCATATACTGTATATGTAAAGCTGTTGATACCCTGGACACTACTAAAAATATACACTATGTATAATTATCCCTTTTATGTACAATCTGTACCATTTCTAGCTATAATATTACTAAACCAAATATTATGTTGAGAATTCCTCTAAGATTGTGATCATCAGCTGTAGTAAATCTCTGTGGATTCAAATTTCAGGTCAAACTCCAAATGCAACTGGAAGACAATTTAATTTCCCATAAGCACACAAGTCTCCATGGCTCATAACTGGGTCTGCTTTCTACCTTAACATTCAGAAGTCTCAAGAGAGGACATCCTGGTTAATGTTATGTAATAAATTAGAAAGCTTTTGTTTTGTCTGGAGGGGGCTAAGTATTTTAATTATGATTGATGGAATGCCAGTGATAATAACTTAAGGCTTTTATACTACCACTTATGTGCACTGCACATTTACAGAAGGAACCCTTATCTCAGTAGGGTCAGAAGTCAGCACCTTCACTGCAATAAAATATCTGTGCCAGAACTACAGTCATATCTTTCTTACAGAGCTTTGTATTTAATTCTGTTAAAGTATTTTAATGTAATTTTATATGTATTTTAGTGTTAAAAAGAACAGTACAGTTTTCTCACTGAGTTCAGTTCTGCACTACCTTGCAGCTTTTCATTTAAATGTTTTATAATTTCTATCCATTTTGTGATATGCCACATTACTTTTAATCAGATACTTTTCCACCAAACTGAACTAAACAATTTTGATTTGTATGGCTTAATTATTACTTTACTCTTTGTTCACATGCATACACTAGCCGTATCCCAGTATTCCTTCTAGGAAGCTAGGGGCATTGAAATAAAATATAATTTCCACACACATACACTCAACTACATATATAAAACAGGGATAAGAGTTTAATAAGCATAATAAACTTACACGCAAGCAATAAAGGATGATTACTAGAGATAGCCGAACTTCCGAAAGTTCGGTCCGTTTTCAAACTTTAGAACTATATGGAAAGTTCGAAAACGGACCCATTAAAGTTAATGGTTCGAAAAAAGTTCTAATGAAATACAATTAAAATATCAATGGTAACTTAATGTCAATAGCTGTGGGACCTAGGAACTCCAGGACTTTTGAAAAATCTATTTTACTCTCAGGCATGCTACTTTCAGGCTCTCGCATTTGAACGTTAGATAATTATCCCATAAATGATTCACAGTTTCAATAATTATACCATAAACGATTCGCATATTGTTATATTGACATTTAACTCACATTTAACTCGTTTATTCGATCTTTACTCGCGTATTGGTATATACACATTTTACTTGCATATTCGTTAATTTGATATTTACTTGCATATTGGTATATAGACATTTTATTTGCATATTCATTAATTCAATATTTACTCACGTATTGGTATTGGACATTTTACTCGCATATTCACGCGCCTCGAACATGCGAACATTCGATAATTAGCGAAAGTCTGGAAAATATCAAAAGTCTGAGAAATCCAGGTCCGGCATAGTTTGAGAAGTCCGGGTCCATTCGAACTCGAATAGTTTGGCTCAAACTCAGGTTCGAGTTCTAGTCTATATCTAATGATTACCTGTGTATGTAATATGTAAGCCTTTGTATAATATGTATTACCCTGTATGTAATGTATGACTATGTAATTGTAAAGCACCACGGAAGATGTTGGCGCTATATAAATCAATGATAATAATAAATATTAATCACCTGCACATTAAAGGCAATCTAGTTAATAAGAAGGATTGTAACTATGTAGACTTAATTTGTTTCCTTGGAAGAGGTCATACTAGATAAACACAAGCAGGTGTGTTTTTTATCCTACAGGGATGAAACCCTTCATACCAATTTCAGTAAGTTAGTACCAACTCACGGATACTGGCATGAAGGTTTGTGTCAGCTTAGTTAGTACAAAAATATGGCTAAGTGTGCCATTAAAATCTAGTTGGATGGGTAGCCTATAGATGCACAGGGAAGGGTAAAAGTTAGAAACATGTGTGAGTTGTGTGATAAGTTCTTATTCCCAAGCACTGCTCTAGCTGCTCGTGCTCTGACTAACTTCTTTTTCATTTGTCCCCCAGTTTATCCTTAACTACCACCAGCCTATGGTAGAGGTAGAGACTGTTGGGATGGAAGAGAGCTGTCAGTTATTGGCACAAGCAGCACTATCCAACACTTGCCTGCAGCTCTTGCAAGACCCAGGAAATTATTAGGAAGATTCAATAGCACTAATACCAGCGTCTTACCTTTCTGCAATCCCGTGATGCAATACTGGACGCAATCTCCCTATATATATTTTATTTACTGTAAATAGAGTTAAAAATATTAATATCGTGACTAAATGACAGCATTTAGTCTTTTATAATGTAGTATGAATTCTCTTTTCCTATTGGTTTCTTTACTGTGTTCTTCCTTTAGTTGAAAATAAATAACTCTCTGAGTAATATCTGATATGAAAATAATATTTCAGGAGTATTAGCATATTTATTTTTCCTGACTGCTATCACATTGTATCCAAGAGGAAGAGTCATCTCTTTTCGCAGTTGAATAAACTCTCTTTCACCTTTAGTGCTCATTACAATAATGAAAACTAGAGTGATATATTTGCGAGTGTACTGTGCAGATGTATAACCTTGAGAATCTCTACTTGTTGGGTTATAATTTTCCTGTTTTCTGTGTAGAAACCTGATTTAAAATTAAAAAAATTGTAAAATTGTTTGTGCTCTGCCTTTTTTGCAAAATGTCATTATTTTACATGTTAAAAATAACTACAATTTGTAAGCTTCTCAAAGTTCAGTTATTTCCAATTATGTTATTCTTACCTTCTTCTGGTTTTCCATTTTAGAGATATCAAACCTTATCCCAAAGCTATCGTGCTGTGCAGGGACAGTCTACTTTGCCCTACAGCTGTATAGTGCAAACACTCATCAAAAAGCCTGGGCTATCTGTCGTGCCCCCTCATTCCTCCTCCCCCACCATCACACATAAATCTATGCTGTGGCTATAAAGACACAGGGTTACAATAACAGTGTGACAGCTAGAGAAAAATATTAAACTTGTTGAACTTGGCTTTTTCCAGTTGGTTCTGTGTGTGTCCATGGCTACCAGATCTTACTTTTTATCTATACATTTTGACATAATCAGTTCACATTATTTAATGAATTTTAACCTATATGCGTGCTAGCACATTATTCGGTCATTGTTTATAGACATATTTGAGTTTTTTTAACAGACCAGTGTAGCTAATTAAAAATTGTAGTAAAATATTAAACAGAATAGACATTAAGATGCACATGTGTACACGGCCATACAATACCATGTGGTACTAGAGTACCGAAATGGTATTGTATAGGCGATCATGCAATTGTGATTGCGATTGTGGTGGTACAACCGAAATCGTGATTTTATGATCATGATAATTGCAATAACGTGACTTTATAAATAAAAACATTTTATCTCAGGTGACACCCTTTATCTCAATGAATAAACATGAAAATATACATTACATGGCTAATTAAAAAGAATATTGTTGCCTTAAATGTGTTCATTAAGCATTCTATATAAATGTCCTGAAACCCATTCACTGTAAAATTAGCATTTAAAGGGCATGTCCACTCTTCTAAAAAAATGTTATATGTTGTAGGGCTTCCTCCCCCAGTCCCAGCGGCATTATTATTATGGCCAGAAACTCCCACGATCTTTACTTACCTTCCCTCTTTCCTCCGCCGCACTGCCCGGCCTTCTGCTTGCATGAAACTGCAAACAGGGGGCCGGACCGGCCGCCACATCTTGATTGGCTGCCGGAGGTTCAGAACGGCGGAGAATAGAGGGAAGGTAAGTAAAGATCAGGGGAGTTTCTGGCCATAATATTAATGCGGTTAGGGCTGGGGGAGGAAGCCCTACAACATATAAAAAGGGATTTGTGCTAGGGGGAGGGAGACCAAAACAGGAGGGAGGGGGGGAGGGCTACAGTGCGCATGGCAAAATTCTCCCGGAGGGGAGACAGGAGGCAGAGTCCTATATGGACTCTGCTAGGCTCCTGGTAGCCAGTTTTTTGGACTTTGAGGGAACATTGCAGTAGAACCATTTGGAGCTGGGATGTAAGGTAAGGATTTTTATGCACTACAAAGTGGGGCCAGTAGAGGGGGGAATTATAGTTTTGGGGGTGGACATGCCCTTTAACTATTGATCTTATTCACAATGCACAACAATAAAATTTTCCAGTTTTTTGCAGCATATCAGCAGACTTATACAGTTATGATTTCCTTGTGTGTGTGTGGAGGAGGTTTGTTTCTTTGGGTGATTACATTTCATTGACTATATCGGAATACACACATAATAGAATATCTTACAGCTGTTGTTAAGAGGCCCTTGCTAGTTATCTTGAATGTAAGCCTAGGTACTCACTTCAATCTATAGCTGATACCATAATTTGATTGGATTGCCTGGAAATTGTAGCTATCTGATTTTCTCATTTTCGGACACATGGCAACCAATCCAACGTTACAAGGCAATTGTGACATGTGCAAGCCAATCAAGCAAATAAACATTTTGAAATTTAATAATTTATAGATGGTAGTTACTGCTTCTAATCACATTTCAACTGAGAAACAATTTTTGAAATACAATTGTAAGTGCAGAATATCATAACACAGTATACGTTCATGCAGTCTTTTTATTGCCTACTGTCAGATTACTGATTGAAAAATAGGTTATTTTAAATTGACCATAACTGGAAACTATAATTCTTCCCAACCACCACTGTATCATTTATTTTGTTAATCTGCCCCCTATTTCTTTAGATATCCAATCTAAAACTTCTTATATTTCAGCTGTCAATCAAGTTCCTTGCTCTCAAAAACTATTCTTCTGTGAGTAGTTTTACTCTAGCTGGAATGGTGACAGAGTTTTGACAGTTGGAATGCTGTGTGCAGGCTTGACAGTTGGTTTGTGGGGAAAAAGTCAGGTCGGATGGAAGTGGGAGTGGTTAAAAGGGGGAGGGGGGATACTGCTCCTAAAAATGTGTGCTGGATTGAAGGCATGCAGCAACACATGCAAATCCGAGTAAGTGTTACTTACATGTATTCAATTATAGATTAAGATGAAGCAAAGTCATTTTTCAGTATAGTGTCCCTTTAAATAAAAGTCAGTTGATTTCATACCCTTTGCTATGCCCTATTGTTGTCATTATTGAGCTGCCATTTCTGGTAATAACTAATAACCCTAAGCTCATTTTGGAGATGAAGGTAAAAGCTTAGGGAATAGTGGTCATGATTTATCACAAAAAGATTTGGACCAGACAAGTCTCACAATTACTATTAGATAGGAGTTTGCACAGCATTTTAACCGTTTACTTTTTATTAGGTTGGGTCAGATCTCTTACCCTACAACACATTAGCCGTGTCAGTTTGGGTAGTGCCTGTGTTTTTGCCTGTAACACACGTCGGCACAGTATCATCACTCCAACCAAAAATATTTTCATCACAACACGGCCAGATGGCCAAATTTACATATCTGATTCCCTACATACCCAAGTCTCTCTCCCAACCACCCAAACACACCTATATACACATATTGCAGTGGCTGGTACATGCGGTAGAAAAATACGGTCAGTATTCAGGTTGTAATCCAAAAACAATTATACACTATTATGTTGCTGAAAGGCTTACGAAAATGAAAATAACAGACTATTAGTCACATACACCAATAGACTAAATGCCAATAATCACCACAATACCAAGAACCATCCTACCTCCGGAGCGCTCCAAACTCAAATGGATGTGGACAGATCTTACCTCGGGACAACTTCCCTCTTGTTTACCCCCTTTACCAAATGTTATAGATCAATTTCAACTTCTTATCCAGACCGCCAAGCCGCCATGTACCAGACCACGATGAGAACGCCGACGCGCGTTTCGTCACGTGAACCGTGACTTCATCAGGGCGTGCCATTTCTGGTAATAACTAATAACCCTAAGCTCATTTTGGAGATGAAGGTAAAAGCTTAGGGAATAGTGGTCATGATATAGTGTCATTTAATATAGAATGCTAAAAACAAAAGCGCACTGGGTTAACAAAAACTTAACCTAATTTTTTGTTGTTAAAGGAATCACTCCTGCTTATAGACTGGGGGAATTTGCTCCTAGGTAACGATATTGAACAGAAGTGGACTGCTTTTAAAGGGGTATTAAAGGGTATGCTTACCCAAAAATGCATGTTTTGCTGTAGTGTAGTCTTCCCCCACCCAGCCCCAACTGCACTGTCCATTTGTAAAAAAAAAAAAGCAGATTACTTACTTAATATCCTTCATTCCAGTGTCCTCTGCCCGTAATGTTACTTCCGCAAAGGAAGTAACATTAGGGGCCAGACTGGCAGCCGCATCTGTGGTTGTGTTTTCAAGCTTAAAAACCTCGGCTTATACTCGAGTATGTATGGTAGATTATCAAAATTGGCAGCAGAATGACAGGTGAGATTCAATGTTGATAATTACAGTCGATGATAACAATCCTTGTGCCACCTACACCATAAATAATTCTGTGCTAAGTGAATCTCTAATGGAAAAAGATTTGGGGTTTAGCCAGGCTGAAACAGCTAGAGCTAGCAAGATATTGTCTTGAATAAAGAGGGGGATAGCTTCAAGGGAAAAAAATATTATTCTTCCTCTTTACAAGGCACTGCTAAGGCCTCATTTGTAATATGCGGTGCAGTTTTGAAATCCCATATACAAAATGGACGTCCTGGAAATCAAGCAGTTCAGAAAGGGGATATGCAGTTCAGAGAGGGGATATCACTTATATACAAATATATTAATGGGCCAAATAATAAACACTCTAGTGCATTGTTCACCAATAGGTGATACCAGAGGAATCCTCTTCAGATTAGAAAAGGTTTCTTTACAGCGAGAACTGTGGAACTGTCTTCCAGCAGATGTGGTAATGACAAGTTCAATTTCTAGAACTAAAATATATTGAGAATTACTGGTATTAATACATATACTGCAGTTCTGGTTGATCCAGGGATACTTTCCAATTGCAATTTGGATCAACCTTTAAGGTAAGGTTAAAAATGAGGGTGAAAAGGTTGGACTTGATGGACAAATGTCTTTATTCAACCTCAATTACTATGTTACTTTGGTTCTGTAACAGTCTCTTTTTCCCCCAGAATGCACTTGAAATGTTCCTAACAGTAATTGCTACTGATTGGCTGTTGGATGGCATAAACATGCTCAGATCTCTACTAAGCAACTAAATATACCCCGGCGCTGGGTCAAGCGCAAGACCATAACATATACTGTAGTAGTAGGGGTCAGTATTTTAAAAGCATTTATGCACAGACAAAATGCTGAATGGGCAGGTTAAGGTCATTGAGATGAAAAAATTATGCTTTTTTCTTAAAAGATTCTTACCTTAGGGTGTTACCACGAGGTTCAGAAAACCATCCAGGCCTGGGGCTAGGCCACACTAGCGCATTTGCGCCCGCAATTTTCGCTAAAACAGAAATCGCGGGAACGTGAAAATTCCCGCGATTTCCGATGCGCATGCGTTTGCGCGTCTGTTCGCGTTTTGGTAACGCATGCGTTCACCATTTTTGGTGCGTTAACGCATGCGTTTCCATAATGCAAAAAGGCGGAAACGCATGCACAAAACGCGAACGTAAAACGCACAAGAATTGCGCACACAATCGCGTGAGATTGCACACATCGTGTGGCCTCACCCTTAATCATTCTGCAACTGACATTATGGCTGTAATGTTGATCAGAAATCATGATCCAGCCTCGAAACATATGTCAAGGGTTAGAGCCACTGCTTCACTCAAGATTAGGCCATAATGTCAAGTCAATATTAAATGACTGCATCTGCATGAAAAAAAGAAATATACAGAATTAAAACAGGACTGTAGATAAAAAGAAGTTTCTCCATATCGTGTCTATATAAATGTGTAGTGTAACCTGAACATAATTGCACATTATTTAAATTACAAATTAAAACCTGGTAGTGCAATGCCAACAGGAAGGTGCAGAGGTAAATTAATGGACTTGTCTATGTCAATTTAATCCCCTTACTCTTCGGGGAGGAAAAACAAGATTTCTCCTTCAGCATTCACTTTCAGGTGTTATGGCTCTGCAATGAATTTTACTTTCTGTATATACCGTATATTTTTCGACACATTAAGTAAAACATTTGGATCCATAGAATTATATAGCTTGCTGAAACATTTCACTCAAGTCTAAGCATAGCAGAGCCACTGGCACAGCGAGATTCCTTTTTGACTAAGTGTGCATTTCTTTGGATTTCTGTGAATATTATTAAATAATCTTTCATGCCAAATGTTACAGGCGTTTTCTATATTTTCCTTCTAAGATTTGCAAAATAAAGAGCTGTAAAAATGTGAAACTTGACTTCAGGTCCCTGACTAAACTGGCCCTGCATTCCATTATTTTTATATATTTCTGATTTTCTTTTATAGGAATACAGTATTAAACTGATTTCATATTGTGTCAAAATAACATTAAGGAGCAAAGCAATAGGGACTTAATACATCGATGCAAATCACTTTCTTGAGTTCATTTAGGATTAACTGCAAAAAAATCCAAAATCAAGACACATTCAGTACTCTGAAAAGCAACAACGTTGTTTGTTGTCTTTGTGTCTTGATAAAAAGCATAGAACTGTGAATTTTGATATGCATTCCTCGGGAGGAAACATAAATTAGTCTTCAATTGGAGACACTTTGGATCTGGAATTGGATCTCCTACAGGGCAAAGCTTTTACTATTCAAAAAAACCTTTCTTTCAAACATGCCACAGTCGGTCCTATCTACAGTATGCATCTTTTTTTTTGTATTTTCTTTGTACTTTATTGTCTGTTTCCCCATCAACTACCAAATCTATATAAGAAGCCCTTACCATCGCTTTCTGCTTCTTTCAATTTCTATAAAAACTGTTTCTTAAATTCTTAAATGAAAATAAGTGTTTGAATCTGAATAAATAATATATAAAAATGTACAATGGAATGTCTGTTTAATGCAGGCCATATGTTATTAGACATGCTGTACCTGATGATCTTCCCATGACATTTTCATAGCTGTATGGGATGTTGATTTTGAAATCCACATGATAGGGGAAAAAGCAAAGGAATTTTGTCAGACAACGCTGGATGGATGGATGGATGTTTTGATTGATTTTTTCATGTTGAATTGATTTAATATTGGGCCATATATGGCTAGCCTTTCGGTTACTGCACTAAATGAAATTATCCAGGACTCTAGTGCTAGTACAACATACATTTGACGCTTTCCTGCTTCAAATATAATACTAGATAAATCAATAATCCCCTTTCCCACCCACTCCTAGAGTGGGTGAGGACCCTAAACCGCTAGGTCCTCACACCTGGGTTTAGCCTATATAGTGCAAATTAACCTTTAATACTTTTCTTTGTGTGGCTGCCTTAATCCACCCCCTATTCGGCCCGGGGCCAGATCACCAATAGGAAGATGCACTTCTTGCATAGTGTGTGTAATGCTGAGAGTCCCCAGGTATACTTTCAGGTATACCCCAATCTGTAGCCACCATCTTCACCTATAGACAAGCCCCCTATAGTCTAGAGGCTGGGTGTAACCACAGTACATGGTTACACTTAGGTCTTATGGATGCAAGGTATAGGTGATGAGGCCGGATATACCCGAGAAAACCAGGACACCAAAAAAGCGCACATGAAACCAACAGGATAAGAACTGCAAGACAAAAGGCAACGTCTGGAGACAAAGCCAGAGTGAGAGACTGGAAGAAAGAAAAAAGGAAAACCACCAGCGAATAAGTAGACCTAAAAGCTATAGTGGGCAAGTAAGTACAGGACAAGAGGGATAATAAAGGAAGAACCAGCCAGGAGAGGGAGATAGGAAAGGAGGAAGCTGACTGACTAACAGGCAGGATTTTAAATGATTAATAAGGAATATAAGGAGGCAGATGCACAAACCTGTGAAGAGTGCCACCGGAGATCCCTGAATGTGTGAGTGGCTGAACCGCTGGCGAACCTTGAAAGTGCGGTCAGTTGGAGGAGCAGCGCAGGAATGAGGAGGAGGTAAGGAACAGCGTTTCCTGATAGTGCGTCTTCCTTTTGACCAAGCCACAGGACTGAAGGAGGAAGTGGAGCAAGGTGACTGAACAAACAAAATATTGTTTGCATTATACAGGCTAAACACAGGGGCAAGGTCATAGTGGTTAAGGTGCTCACCCTGGATACAACTGGCCCGGGAAAGAAGAGAAGTGGGGCTGAGTTGAGTATAAAAAAGGACAAGGCCCAATTAGGCAGCACACACGAATCGTGCGATGCAGCCCAATTGCAATGTCACAAGATTCATGTGCACTACCCTGCGCATGAGCTGCAATTCCTATAACAGTGCATGCGATGTGCCCAAAAAAATGTTGATGTGAACATAGGTGCAAGTGGTGCGTCTATTTATTCTGGACATTGCCATTTAGTAATAGTAAATGCAATTAATTCAATAAGCATCACATGTCATTCTACTTTTCTGTACATAATTTGACATAATAGAGCATGTGTGTCTTCCATAGTTTGGTAAAGAAGAAAAAATAACATTTATTTTAAAGAATAAATATTTAGAATTTTATCAGATAGGACTGTATCTAATTTTTTTTGCCCATTTATAATGACATAAAGAAGACTATTGAGCTTATCTAATAACAAAGAGAGTGAAGCTTGTAGCAGCTACTATTAAAGGAGAATGAAAACCCAGAACACGAAGGCAGTTCCACAGACTTCATAATAGTAAAACCATTTGTTTCTCACCTCTGAATTTAGCCTGTTAGTGTAGAAATCATTTATAGAACATTTCTAAGTACTGGCAATCTCTGATGTCACGGCTGGCTTCTAGTGATGCTTCTTCCTGGTGGTCCTGGACCCAAAACTCCTTCTGCACATGCTAACTAGGTACCTTGTGTTTGTTTCCCACTACCCTTAAGGCTCGTACACACGTTCAATTTTTGAGCCTAGTTGATCTGCTATTTGAATATCAATGAGTTAGTAAATTTTTACATCATAGGGGTTAAGAGAAGAAAATGTGCAGAAAATAAGGAAGGAAAGGGAAAATGTTAGCTTCAGCCTTGGGGAACAAACAGAACTGAAAATGAGCTCATAGAGGAAAAGGAAAGGCCCCTGAGTGGAATTTGTTGAGAAGATTGTTGGGGCATGTACTTTCTAACTTAGATTTTGTTTGGGCTTCATTCTCCTGAAAGTAAATCCATTCTAACATGGAACTACTGAAATGTTACTGCAGAACTGAAAAATAAATGATGATGGCAGAAAAATCTTTGCCCATTTTTTTTTCCAAAGTAGTAAAGCATGAGATTCTCTGACAAATTGGTGCTTATTTGCTGTTTAATAATCTTAAAGCCAGGGTGACATTATCACTGTTATTGAATTTAGAGCTCACATACTGTACTGCTTATCTTGGTAAATAGGGGTAGGTTACATTATTCAATATGTCCTACCTACCAATTGCATAACCTATACAGCAATATACAAACTCAGGCTGAGATGAAGGGGACTCCTTTCAGGAAAAACATACACACAACTGGGAACACAGCATAGCTAAAATGAAATGATAAGCTTCAAAATCATGAAGAAATATATCATAGATGCCAAGTCAGATATAAATAATTCTATGAAACCTGGATATTATTAGTTTTCGTGCCAACAATAGCCTTTATAATGACATACAATAGCAACTGTTCTGACAATTGGTCTTCTCTTTCTGTCAACAGAGATGGTCTGTCAGTCTAGGGAGATATCAGGAAAATTGAGCCTAATAGGAATATTGCCTATGTGTGGCCGACTGATGGAAGAAAATAATTAACCAGAAGATAAGGAAAAGTTTCAACACGTCAGATATCTGTGTTTTATTTCTGTAAGCCAAAAAATACACTTGGTTTGATGGACCTAGGTGACCTAAGGGAACCCTATTTTACATAATTTGTTGCTAACTAACCCCTTAATTATAAATTTCACTAGCTGCAGAAAAATCAGAGCCAGTCCTGCCATCTCATGATTTTTGCGTGGGACATAGAAGCGTCAGTGCACAGGGCAGAACAGGAAGACAAAGGGAATGGAGGGGGCACAGTGGAAGTGTGTGCCTACTTATCTCTACTTATACAAGCCTGGCTGCTACAGATCTACTTCTCCTCCGTAGGCCTGCTACAATGCTTTCCTGATTTGACATTACCATCCTAACTTTTGATGCACAAGTAAACTTACCTTTCAGTTTTAAAGCATAAACAATATGCTCTTATTTTACTTTTTAGATTCCCACAATGCTGTAATGGCTCCTGGGATTTTTGTAAGATCCATATAGTAATCATATTTTTGAACACTATAAAAATGGTAGTAGCAATATTGGAAATACACAAGCAAATATATGCTTTATAACATTCCATGAGCAGATGTGAGAAATCAGAACAAAGCATATGTTCTTTGTTCTTAATAATATACAGCGTTGGGTCATCATGAGTATATTTTGTTGAAGTCACAACTGTCAGGGTTCTTGTTTGTAGTTAATTTTTTATCACTTTCCTTTTATCATGATATTTTTTTCCTGTGTTTTCCTATCCTGTTTTTGATTAGCGTGTGTTTATGTCTCAATAATGCACAAGATGAAAGTGCATGATTTACTAATTACAATGGCGTCTTTGATATGCTGTTTCATTTAGTCCTCGATGTAGTTTGATTATAGGGTAAGAGAGATGTTTTAAAATTACACATGTTTAAATCGGGTGACCTGAAGGCAGAAGCCATGTATTTCAATGTTTCTTATCTATTAGATTTTGTTTAAAAAGAAAAAACAGAATATTTTGTGTAGCTATCTGCTCGTATTTCATTGCCTGTTTAATGTAAAATACATGGATGATAAAACTTACTTTTAAATAGCGTTGATTTTCTCTTTTATCAACATGCAGAATTTTTTAAAAAAACAACCCCCCCTCCTTTTTTGGGGTTGGCGTTATACTCCACATTGTATTAATCCCAGGAATCCCATGTTTAACAGGGGTGTATAAAGTGGATAATGCACCCCCAACTGTAAATTTTAAGGATATTACAGAGGAGTTCCGTGACCATATAAAAGCACGAGGCCGCTGGCCGAGTACCTTTTATACAGGGCACAGAACTCCAAGGTGACTTCTAATATCCCTTTAATTTACAGTTGGGGGTGCATTATTTATTATAACCTACCCCTTTGTGACTTCTGGTTTCCTTCTCCTCCTGGAACTGTAAGATTGTAAAGTTATAATCTTATAGTTCCTCCCATAGAAATCCACTACAGGGGTAGGTTATATAAGGGATAATACGCTACCTACAGTGTAATATAAGGATATTATGCCACCGAGGAGTTCCATGACCATATAGAAGCCCGAGGCTTCAGGCCTAGTGCTTTTATACAGGTCATGGAACTCCGAGGTGAAGTAAATCCATATATTACACTGTAGGTAGCGTATTATTTCTTATAATACATAAGGCCAGCCAAAAATAATAACCTGCCCACTACCACTGTGTCTTTCCCTTCCTGTATTAGTCATTTATATAGGAATCCCTGTTTAATATATAAATAGTTTATTACCGTTCCAATTGAAAAGAGAAAGAAGGACTGAACATTGTCTGTCAAGAATAAACAGGTATTCCTATATAAATGAATAATACAGGGAGGGGGAGACAGTGACAGGGGCAGTAGAATACAGGAAGTCACTCAGTGACATCACTGACTGGTTGTAATATAGATTCTCGCCACTGCACCTTCCCATTGAAAATGCCTAGCCTTATGTATTATAAAGAATTAATGTGGGACACAGCCATCTTTCATGGTTAGCTACTCCTTGGTAACTGAGAGCTAGCTCATCTGTGTCTTAAATAAATACAGTGGTGTTCTGGCACTCCCTCTGCAGGCTGGAGTATGTATTGTTTGCTATACATTACTTTCTCTTTTTCTAAGCTAAATATGCATTTCTATTTTTTAACTAAAAATCTGTTACTTTTTTGTATTCAGTTGACCAAATGGGAGAATGAACAATCCACCATTTCTAGATAATCAGTAAGGAATCAAACATCAATTCTCAATTGGCAAAGTGGTTTTGCAGAAGATTAATTTTCATTCATCCATTAATATAAAATGAAATATAACTTAAAGGGTATGTACACTGGGAAATTTGTTTTTTTAATTTGCCCATTACTGTAAATTGTAATTCTTCCTGACTATCACTGTACCATTTTTTTGTTGATCTGTGCCCTATTTCTATCTTATATTTTAGCTGTCACTCAAGTGCCTTAGTGTCATAAACTCTTCTGTTATGTATAGTTTTGCTGTAGCTGAAAGGGTGACAGTTGGTACATGAACTGCATGGTGGAAATTCCCTCTTTCAATGCTGTCTCATAGGGATTACTTGCTTGCTCTTACAGAGAATCAGAAAGTCTGGCAAGGGATACTGAGGGAGCTTGAGCAAAACAAGTACTCTGATGCAGCAACACAGACACATCAGAGTATGTGCTGGTTACATGTATAAATTTATAGATTGAAATGAGGCATTTTTACAATGTACAATTCCTTTAATTCAATTACAATCTATTTACTTGAGATCTAAAGTGTTATCTAGTGTTATCAAGTGTTATCACTTGGAAAGGGGGTTGGATTTAAAGTCCCCTTTACTTCTTAGGTATATTAATGGGAGTTGTTAAAAGCCAAGATCTTATGACATATAGTATATAATCTGTATTTTTACAAAACTTACCCATAAAGAGCAGACATGCACAGTGAAGGTATTTAGTCTAAAAATGGTCAAGAACACAGTTCAACTGCTCTGCCCAGCAGGCTTAAGTGTCATTTGCCTCTGATTACTTATTATGGTTCTTTGATCTCAAAATAATAGTAAACTGCTACATTAGTTTAATGGTTTAAACTTTAACAAATATGCAAAAAATAAAACATCCAGTAATAAATTGATGTCAATTATAAATTCCTCTTAGGGGTTAGATCTTTTAAATAAATGATTTTCTACCTATGAATATTAGTGTGATTGCCAGCCCAGTGCAATGAACCAAGGGATATTTTAGTCCACATCCTAAGTGTTACACTTCAGAAAGTGAACAGTAAATTAATGAACCTGTCAATTAGTTAAAGAGTTTCAGTAAACTGCCTAAATTAAATTCGATTGGGTTCAGATGGAGAACACTGTCAGGTAGACTGAATAGGATTTATGAAGCTCCTTTTCACAAGCTAGCAACATTTTTGTGTGGCATCTGCTTTTTAATATGAGAACTTTTAATAAGAGTTGGGCATGCTGTACGACAACTCTCAATGCTTTGTTTATACAGCATAAAAACATCTTAGCAAAAGAGAGTTGTTGTACAGCATAAAGGTGCCTTAGTGAGAGTGTTGTTGCACTTAGACACCTGGTACAACTGTTAAGCTAAATTACTATTTCCTTCTATTTCACTTGACCAACATACAGTTCTAGTACTTGCTGTGCAGTTCTCTTTGTAATCAGAAGTGCCTGCTACTAATTACAGCAATAATCAAAGGAGATCTCTTCTGTTAATTTTGCACCATTTGTAAATTTTTACAGGCTCATTTACCCAGAGCTGCTATCGCTCTGGGTAAATGTCTTGATCATGATTCAATATCACGTTTGCGAATGTGGGTAAATCCCGAAAAGTATTTTTCGTGGGTGTCTTTTGCATAACCCACACATCCGACACTAATACGGTTAGCGCGACTTTAACTCCATAAATTTGCCAAGTGCCTCTGGGTAAATCGGCCCCTTAGACTGAATGCTGTTTCCTTTTGCTTTCAATCCAGAATGTAAAATCTAAACAGTATTTATATTTTTGAAGAAAAAATGCCCTCAGGAATCAAATGTCGATATGGGTCTATTATAATCAGTAATAAACTAACCGTTATGACTGCAAAATAATTAGTTTAGTTTACTTTTTTTTTTTAGCTTATCTCCTTTAAGATTATTCACAATTGGAACTTGTTATCTACACTCTGCACTGTAATACTTTTATATTGACTGTGAACATCTAGTTGTACAGGAAAGGCAACTGCCCTTGCTTAGGGAAAAACAATTGTCCCATGTAAAATATGTAAAACTACCTACAATCTATTTTCAAATACTATCTAATTTAATCACCTGTACATTTTAGGTACACTCATTTGTAATAAAATTTGTTTTTGTGGACAGAAATAATAAAATTCTCTTGGCAAGTTATTGTCTGTATACTGATGTAGGGATGTGTGGTAGTTTTGTCCCTGGCTTTGGCACAGAATTTTCATGGCTGAAATTCCACCAAAACCACAAAATTTTGACAATGAAATACAATTTGAATTCATCTGATAAGCTTTAATATCAGGATATTTGCATCAAAAATAAGAGTATTTAGATAGTGTGACATCTCAGTCTTTACTAAATAGTTTTTTCTAAAGTCATCTACTAGTATTAAGGTAAAAAGTCTGTCAAAGCAGGGTTTGACATGGGATTTTCATTGTTTAGGCATGGAATTTTAACTGTTGAAACTGAGATTTGTTCTATAAACCTATCGGCAGAACTAACGTGCTTATTATTTACAAAATTATGTGACTGTGAAATTTTTTTTTTTAAGTTTTCAGTTTTTTACAATTACGATTACCTGAAAAGTGTAGTTTTATCAATAAAATGTTGACACTTGATAGACCTTCAGGGAAACATTCAAAAAATAGAATTGGCTATATCTCCACAAGGTTGCTGCTACATGCCAAACTCTGGATAAATAAAAGCAATTAGTTCAATAAGTTGGTCAAATTATTTTAAGCGTCAAGGTTGCTTTATTTAAATGGGTCCTAACCTACTGGTACTTGTCTGTTTGGCTGCATGAGCTGACAGCTTCTCCTGTTAAATAAAGAAACCTTGACGTGGTGACTGGGCTTAAAATAATTTGGCCAACTGATTGAACTACTTGATTTTATTTATCCAGGGTTTAGCAGGCTGTTAGTAACAGCAACCTTATGGAGATATAGCCAATGTGCGACTAGAATTCTATTTTTTGTATGCATTATATTTTTGGTCTCTAGTTGCACTTTAGTGTGGATGTACAACAACCCAATTTTCTATATATTGTGTGCTTCAGGGAAACATAAAACAGTTTGCGGTCAGTAAATGTTTTTATATTTCCTTTCTTCCTCAGAAAGCCACAGTTTACCTTACCAAAAAAGTTAATCCAAAGCGATGTAGCTGCAGGTGAGGATTATCTATAATTTACAGCCATGACATTGAAAGAAAGTTTCCCTTAAACTTTCCCTGTAAGCAAGTTTAAATCTTAATAAGATAACTAACACCCTTTAAAACTGCAACAAGTAATAATTTGCATTTCAACCAGAGATTATAATTCTTTCAACTAAATATGTATTGCTGCTTCACAATATTGAAGAGTTAATATTTTCTGTAATTTGTTGATCGTTCTTTTTTGTCTTTTGATTTTCCTTATCTTATCCATAAAAAAGACCAAACAAAGAATATCAGAAGAAATGAAAAACATGATCCAATCAAATTGAACTAGCTCTAGAGCAATAAGCAATTCACAGTATAATTATGGCAGAAAGCAATGATTATTATAATAATATTATCTCTAATCAGATCACAGAATATAAGATGGAACGTATGTCTGCATTTTTGGTTAAACTCTCACAAATCAAATGTACAGCTGATTTACATTGCACTTTGTGTTTTGCTAAGGTTACCCTGTGCAATTCATATGCACTAACCAATCAGATGTTATCTATCTGGAGTAACCCAGTAAAAAGCTACTGTGCCTTAAAACGTTTCCCCCTCTTATTGCATTACCTACTTTGTAAGTTAAGTTAAGCCTAATTTTGTATTCATAAAGGGGCAAAAATCATTCTTTTTATTTATGTCATAATTTAATCAGTATAGTCATGTGTTTAGAGGGTTTTACAGTCATTAATTTACCATGAAAAAAAAAACGAAAAAAAACAGGAACTGTCCACCCCTCTTTGCAAAAAACAGTATCTTGTGCAAAAAGTGCCAAAACCAAAACTTTGTTTTGTTTCTAACCTTTAATTCTGCTCCCAGCAAGAGAATTTATACTTACAAGCAGTGTTCCCGAGCAGGGAATGGCAGTCAGTGATTGGCCAGCCACAGCGATGGATCGCAGAGCTTGTAAGTATAAAATCTCTTGCTGGGAGCAGAATTTTAAGGAGAACTAAACCCAATTTTTTTATACTCCAGAATCTGAAAACAACCCCCTAAAAACACCAATAAACTATAAAATGCCACTTTAGTAAACTCAAAAGCCTGTTAAGAACTGGATGAAGCATCTGTGTGTATTTACAGTGTCAGACCACACCCCCTTCCTTGCTTTATCTGTCCTGTAAAAGGATTGGCTAGAGATTATTAATGGGTGTGACCAACTGTAACAAGTTTGTGCCATAGCTAAGGACTGAGCATGAGCAGAACAGAATAGTCGTTGACCAAACTGTGTGATACTAGAATGCTGAGAAGTAAAGCACAAACTATATGTTATTTAGGTAAATTTACCAGTGCCCGTAACAAAATGAGAGGTAAGACACAAATTACTGGTTTTATATCAATGTGTTCGGCCTTCTGGTTAAGTGTTGTTCTGTGGCTTTAGTTGCCCTTTAAGGTTAGTAACAAAATGGAGATTTGGTTTTGGCACTTTTTGCTCAAGATACTGATTTTTGCTAAGAGGGGTGGCTAGTCCCTTTAACACTGCAGGTGATTTTGCCCACTTTAATCCTCATTTTATTTACTTTTGTATGAGAAGAATAAATTGTGAAATAAAGTTCACTTAAAAAAAACTTTCTGGTGCCTGTGGAGACCTGATTTCCAAAGCTGAATGATCAACACAATTTTAAAATTACGTAGAGGTAAATTTAATGAAAATTCTCGTGTCGTGTTAAAAATGTAATCCCAGATTAGGGACTGGTAATGTTAAAGGGTAAAGCTTCATACACATGTGCTGTGCTATCGTGAATGCCAACCCGCGACACACAATTTGTATGCACAGACGTTTTGGACGATAATCGTGCAGTGCATGGGCACTTTGTTGGACAAATCAGATATCCGGTCGGGGCTCGTTACCCGATTCAGCAGGCTGCTCTCCAATGAGTTAAATACTGAGAAGACATTTCTATGCATATGGAAATTAGTTTAATCCCTAGTACAATTTTCAAAAAACATATACAATAGTCTGACACCTCACTTACAGGGCGATGTAGAAAGCAAAGTGATGTAACTGCTAGAGATTTTGCAAATCTTAAAGAGCATACCTACCCTTTTAACTAGAGTTTACATACAAAAAATAGAATTCTAGTGCACAAACAGTTCTAATTGCATATTGGCTATATCTCCATAAGTTTGCTACTACAAACAGCCTGCTAAACCCTGGATAAATAAAAGCAATAAGTTGGCCAAATTATTTTAAGCCCAGTCACCATGTCAAGGTTGCTTTATTTAACTGGGTCCTAACCTACTGGTACTTGCCTATTTGGCTGCAAGAGTTGACAGCTTATTAAACTAATTGCTTTTATTTATCCAGGGTTTAGCAGGTTGTTTGTAGCAGCAACCTTATGGAGCTATAGCCAATATGCAATTAGAATTGTTTGTGCACTAGAATTGTATTTTTTGTATGTATTATATTTTTGCTCTCTTAGGGCCATATTTATAAACGGCCGATAATAGTGCCGTAAAATTACCACCACACTTTGCCGCAAAAAAAAATACTAATATTGCCATATTTATAATGGCGAGTGGCATCGCGTCGATGTGCAGTGGTAATTTGAACGGTCTTCCCGGCGATACTGCACTTAGCGCAATGCGATAAGTACAATACGGCTGCGAATCCCGAGACGGAGCAGGGGGCTGGGAGGGGATGCCAGGAAAGGATTGCCGCAAGTGGTCACACTGATCAGAAGGGCACAGCACGTGTACGCCCACCCCTCCCTCGCCCCCTACGGCGGATGCAACCACCCGCCGCGACCCCTTCCCAGCAGCCCCTCCCAGACCCCAGACCCATACTCTCTTGGGGGGGAAGGGAAGGGCCCGCTGTGGGGTGGAGGGAACCTCCAGCAGGGGCACTGAAAAGTGCCTTTTGGGGCCTAAGGGGTCCCGCAGCTCAAGCCTAAACCCCCCTCCCCGGCCCTATCAGGGCCTTTGCAGCCCTTACAAGTGCCTTTGTGGCTCTAACTAGAGGCTTTTGGGGCTTAGGGGTCCCGAAGCTCAAACCGGTACCCCCCTCCCTGGCCTTTATAAGGGCCCTTGCAGCACTGAGAAAAGGCTTTTGGCGGGGGTCCCGCAGCACGAACCGGGACCCCCAGTGAGCGGCTCTTAAAGAGCCCTTTGGGCGGCGTCTTCTTTCTTCCATCTGGCGACCCCAGCTCCGCTGAGGCTGCTGACCCCAAGAGGTACATCTGCGGCCAATGTTGCCGGCAACTTGATCCGCCGCGATGTCTTCAGGCTAGCGACATCAACCCCACTGAGGTTGCCGATGCCAGGCAGGCTCACTGTGTCTGCCAGTGAGCCCACTGGCACCGCTGGCCTCAGCGGAGCCGATGTTTCTAGCCGCTTCTTTCTTCAGCCATCTACTGCAATTGCATCTGAGTTCTGCGGAGGATTTCAGCTCTTTACATAAGTTTGCAGAAAACCCTAATCCGTTTTTGATTGGTCAATTTTTTAATGCTTGGTTTACATGTTTTACATTAACCAATCAGATTTCAGAAAATTCTCTGAAATCTGATTGGTTAATGTAAAACATGCTGCGGGACCCCTTAAGCCCCAAAGGCCCTCAGGGCCGCAAGGGCCCTGATAGGGCTGGGGAAGGGAGTCCCGGTTTAAGCTGCATGACCCCTAAGCCCCAAATGGCTCTTGTTAGAGCCGCAAGGGCACTTGTATGTGCCACAAAGGCCTTGCTAGGGGAGGGGGGTACTGGCTCGCACTGCGGGACCCCTTAAGCCCCAAAAGGCACTTTTCAGTGCCTGCCCAGCAGGCCCTTTCCCTCCCCCACAAGAGTACGGGGCAGGGGTCTGGGAGGGGCTGCTGGGAAGGAGTCGTGGCAGGTGGTCGAATCCGGCGGGGTGGGCGTTTACCCTGCTCTCACCGCGCGTCGATCCTTTCCCGGCATCCCCTCCCAGCCCCCTTCAATCTCTGCCGTTTTCGCCACCTTCAAGGTGGTGAACTGAAACGGGCGAGATTAACGCGGTGCATCAGTTACCGCCGCTTTATAAATAGAAGCGAGTGGTAACTGATTCGAAGTTAATGAGACGTTAACTTTTCACGGCGGATTTCGCGCATTTGTAAATCGCGTTATTAGCGATTTTAGCGAAAATGTCAGGAAACTCGGCTGCGAAAAGTTACCGCTAGTTTATAAATATGCCCCTTAGTTGCACTTTAATATGGATGTACAACAGCCCATTTTTTTAATATATTAACTAAAGTTTACTCACAGCTTAAGATACAAATTCACTTTTCATTGTGCTTATCTCATTTTACAGTCAATGGCTGATGACCATTACTAAGGCTGCCCCTTCTGTGGCACATACTGTAAATTACACGTAGCAGCTACAGCAGAGGAGGTGTATACAAGTACTTGCTGGTTCAGGTTGTGTAAGTAAGTTTAGAGTCAAAAATTTAGTTAAGAGGTTGATGATTCTCTTAAACTCGCCTATTTTTGACTAGTGATAATTTATCACTTTACAGGTGTGTTACCTGTAAACAAATGACTGGTGTTTTGGCAGGTTTTAATTGTAAATTAATTCAAGAAGTGAAAAGGTCAAATAGTGACTTGATTTGCTTTTGATATTACAAACAGTCCCTTCACCAAAAAAAACCCTGCAAAATGGTACAAGCAATGCAAAACCCTCGCTTACTAGTTAGTGTGGGCTTTGCACTTATTTTACGGGATATTGCATCTCCCTGTTCATAAATACGTTAGAGATCTGTATACATTCTAGCAGCTACTGAAAGCCTATACCAAAAAAAAACCCCTGATGCTTTTTAGAGCTTGTTACAGAAAGGGAAAAAAATAGGACTCACCCCCCCCCCCCAAAAAAAAAGTATTCGGAATTACCCCCTGGATCAACTGATTTTCTGTGTCAAACCTGTTAAAAAAATGAATAATCAATTTAGGTGTGATAGATCTCGATACAATCATCCAAGCATAATCCTAGCTTTGAGGGGCATTTTGGGGAATAGCAATGCGTATCTTTCAGCACACCTTGCAGGGTTTCTGGGGATATTTTTTACCTGTGGTGGGTGGAATTAACTTACTGAAATGCTTCGCCACCAGTGGAGCTGCATTATCACTCATACCACAAATCTCTGGTACTTCCTGTTTGAATAAAGGAGTGACTTTAGCTGGTACTCAAGAAATGTTAGTTTGGATCCTGGTACTGCTACCTTAAAACAACAAAAGAATTGAAGTTGCAATTTTTTTTGTACCAGAACATACATTTTCTGGTGGCGTTGTAATAGTGCATAATTTGGTCAGATTTGTCAATATCACCCACCTACTTATTATATTCTTTGATGCAGCGTGGCTTTATTGTCTGTGGTCTATTACCACATTGTGGCTCAGTTGTGAATGATTCATCAAGAATGATAGTCAGCATAAACACATATTTTTTACCCATGATCTTTAGGATAAGAAGTTCCCCACTTCTGAGGGCCAATGATTCCCCATGGCAAGCCTTTTCGCCTGCAATTGATTGTGCCCCCGCTGAGGTACTCAAAGAGCTTAGAGCTCTGAATAAATAAGGGCTTATGTAAAAGTTATCCATGTATTAGTGGTTACCTCTACCCAGAAGTGCAAGAATTAGATCCTATACGGTCTTTGCAGTAGTCGTCAAATTAACATGGTATCCAGGAGGATCTAATAGTGTGTCTCTTCCTATATATCCTGAAAAATATTATATACCCAGGGACATATTTATAAAAGAGCAAAAAGTAGCGAAATGTTTTCGCATTCGCTTTTTGCATGGGTTTTCGCCAAAAAGACAGTTAACGCTATTTATAAAGGTAGCGTTAACGAATGGCGAAACCGTTTCCGCGAGCTATCGCTAAACCCTTTTCGCCTTACTTCGCAATGGTAATTTTAGCCAAAAGGGAGCGAAAAGGCATAACGCGATTTATAAAAGAGCGAAAGGTGGTTTTTGCGTTAAAAAGAGCGAAAGATTAGCGCGACCCTGAAGGTGGTGAAAAGTCATTGTTTGAGCGAAAAGGCATTCTAATGGGTAATATGCCTTGAAAAAGCGAACGCGCATTAGAAGGGCGATCGCGCATTAGAATTAAATATGCCTTGGAAAAGCAACATTAGAAAGGCAAACGCACATTAGAAAGGCGAACGCACATTAGAAAGGCGAACGCACATTAGAAAGGCGACCGCGCATTATAATGGAATAGCCTTGGAAAGTGAACGCCATTAGAAAAGGCGACCGCGCATTATAATGGAATATGCCTTGGAAAAGCGATCGCGCATTAGAAAGGCGAATGTGCAGTGCAAAAGAATATTGTAATCCAATTGAGAAATTCTAAGAAGATTGACTTAATAAGACATGGCTGACTTCTTGGTAAATGTGAGGTGGCCATTTTGAACTTGACATCATTTTCTAGTGGGCTTTTCTGGTTTTGAATGGTTTTCGCAATGCAGTCTTCTTAGATGCGTTAAGTTTTCGCTGCGATACTTTTCGCTCTTTATCACGCCCGTTCCCCTTTTTCAGCTGCGAAGTGTGTTTTTTTCGCTTTTTTATAAATAAGGCGAAATGAAGCCCCAAATGGCGCTATTTTCACTGCGATGTGCTGCGCTAATTATTTGGCGAAAAAGACAATCCTTTATAAATATGCCCCCCAGTCTTACTTTCTCTTACTTGAGGTGTCAAGGGCATTTGAAAAAGGAACTAGTAGCATTCCCTTATAAATACCCTAAGTGTATTTTGTGCGTGATACTGAATGCAGACTCAGAAAGCAGATGTGCAAGCTTATTATGTAGGCATTTTCTTTTTCTGCTTTCTTAATGCTCTAATCCAGTTTGAAGTACTGCATTAGGCTGCCTAGGACCTCTAAGACATGCATTTTTTTTTACAATTATTATTATTAACGAATGTATATTATATACAAAACAATAACAACAGTGAAGAATTAACCAGAGGTATACGACAACAGTTTCATGTATTTTTGTTGAGTATGAAGATGATTACCGGTATAAAAAATTATTTGTTTAATATTTTAATTTATGGTAGCATAATTAATTCTGTTCTTCCCATTATAGTCTAATGTCTGCTAAAGTGCATGCAAATATATTTTAGGTTCTGCTACCAAAGGCATAGTGTCGGTAAGCTAGTTTATGTTGCTTCAGATTGAGAGTGAAGGCATATGTCTGAATCATTCCAGCAAGGCACAGCAAGCATTTCCATTGTGAAGAATAAGACCAGTAAGTAGACAGCTCTGTCAGGCTTCATTTGTCATTGGGAAGACTGGTGGAACTATGTCGTTATAGTTGAAAACAGATGGATTTTTGTACAAGCTTTTGTTGCATTTTTAGAACGAATCCTGAAAACTGTTTGGCATTTTTTAGTCGCATGGAAAGGTGATGTACCGTGTTAGCCAGTCAAAATGTTTACAGGGTATCCCTTTTGAAATAAAAAATAACACCACAGCTTCTTTGTATTCAGCTTGAAAAAGGAACTAGAATGTTCTGAAAGCTTGCTATGACTATCTTAGTTATCCAATAAAGGTATCACCTTTATACCACTTTTGTTATTTTTTTATTTCAAAAGGGTTACCCTGTAAACATTTTTTAGTTTATCTATTTTATCTTGTAAAATTATTTTTTGTTATTGACTAAGATTCAAATGTAGCAAATGTGATACATTTTATCATCCTGTTATTTTTTTTTTGTTTGTTCCTAATAGTAAATCTGACCTTAGTTTGCATTACAATTACAATTATACTCACCACCCCCTCGTTCCTCTTCCTCCATTCCTTCAAAGTACCCAGGGTGGGGACCTAAAATACTAAAGTACCGAGAGTTGCTAATTCTCTGTCTTGCCCCCTTTAGGCAATGCACTGAGCTAATAGTGTCTCTCAGTGCATTGCGAATGGAGTTTGCCTTTTGCAAATCTTTAACACCAGCTATCTGCTGGTGTTAGAGATTACATCTTAAAAGCCGTTAACGGCTCAGTACATTGGTTGTGGCAATTGCGCGTTACAAATTTTGCGTAACATCACAACTGCTGTTATTTGTTTCTTAAAGTCATGTTAACTCTTGGTACATTTGTTAAGACACTAATATCCAATAACGACTCTCGGTACATAGCCCTGTACTGTAAGTCCTCAGCTTTGGGTACTTTACAGAAATCCTGCAAAACTTACTTAAAGACTCCCTTGGCACTATCCGATCCTCCTCTATGCCACTGTGAGTGACAGTTCACAAGGCAGCCAATGGGAAGACGCTTTGCAAGGAGGTATGTCTTCCCATTGGCTGCCTGAAGGACTGTCACTGACAGTGCCAGTGGGGAGGATATGACTGGAGCGCCGATGGAGTATTGCATGACTTCTGTAAAGTACTCGAGATGGGAACTTAGCGCTTTACGTCCTCCCTCTTTGCAGAAATAGATTGGGTAAAGGTCGAGTATAATTGTCCTTTAAGGGCTAGCCCATTTGATGTCTATTTCAAGTCTTTTATATAGTAACTGAATTTTAGAACATGAAACAGCCATTAAAACATACTTGCTTAAAGGGTATTTAAACTGGTTAAAAAAAAATAAATTGCCCATTACTGGAAACTAATTCTTCCAAACTATCACTGTATTAAAGTATTTGAAGTTGAATAAAGATTTATGTCCATCTAGTCCAACCTACTCAGCAATACCCACATTTTCTGCCTAACAGTTGATCCAGAGGAAGGCAAAAAACAACCCAGTAAGACTGGGTACACACAGTACAGATTCCTGAAAGATGACAGACAGGATCTGCAAGATCCTGTCTGCCATCTTTCAAAGATCTGCATACACACATTCCCGAGCATTCTCCCTATGAACATCATAGGGAAAATCTTTGGGACTGTGTGTTTCCATCGGCCACGCTACACTCCTCTATAGGGAGTCTAGCGCTCGTTCGGAAACGAAGGTACACACAGTACCGATATAGCCCCAATACCGTTGGATCCAAAAAAATTCTTCCCCTACTCCCATGGGTGGCATTTGGAAATATCCCTGGATCAACTCAACTTTATGTATCAATACCATTAACCTGCAACATTCTTTATTTTTAGAAACTCTCTTTATTTATCCAATCTGAAGTATTTTATATTTCAGCTGTCAATCATTTACCTTATTATAATAAACTTTTCTGCTGTGTGCAGTTATAGGTTCTAGTTATTATGCGTAAAATGCAATGTATCTCATAGAGATAACAGAGCATACTTGCCCCCACAAAGCATAATTTGTGTCTGATAAAGAGGGCGTTGATTAAGAGTGGAGATGGATTAGAACTCAAACTCGAACCCGAGTTCGAGCCAAACTATTCGAGTTCGAACGGACACAGACTTCTCGAACTATCCCGGACCCGGATTTTTGATATAATGTTCGAGGCATGCGAATATGCGAGTAAAATGTCTATTATACCAATAGACGAGTAAATATCAAATAACGAATCCACGAGTAAAATGTCTATTATATCTATCCGCGAGTAAATATCGAATTCTCAAATCTGCGAGTAAAATGTCTATTATACCTATATGCGCATAAATATCGAATTCGCGAATCCGCAAGTCGTTCATAAGATAAATAGCGAATGTTCTAACACGAGAGCTCGAAAGTAGCGCGCGTGAGAGTAAAATTGAGTTTTCGAAAGTCTTGGATATTTAAACATGTTCCCCAGACCATTCCAAAGCTATTTACATTAAGTTACCATTGATATTTTAATTGTATTTATTCAAACTTTTCAAACTATTTGACTCCCATTTGACATTAATGGGCTCGTTTTCGAACTTTCAAACTTTCCATATAGTTTGAAAGTTCGAAAACATACCGAACTTTTGAAAGTTCGGCCAGCTCAAGTTAAGAGTGGGAGGGGGAAATGTAGCAAGAGCAAAACATGTACTGGATTATAGGTATGCAGCAACACACACACCTGAGATTATGTACTTATTACATGTATTTATTTATACATTTGGTAAAGTCATTTTTGTTTTCATTTTGCATACCTTTTATTTCACACTTCAGTAACTTACCACTATATATATAAGCCACTTTAATCCACAGTATCTTGTACCTTATCTGTTTGTCCCTTGCAGACCCCTTTTATATGACTTTGTTAACACCTTCCACACTGATATTCCTTTTTCTGGTTATTTGATCTGTGAGCTGAATGTTGTACATTAGAGAGCACCACAGCTTCATTGTAATCAGCTTGAAAAAGGAACTAGAATGTTCTGAAAGCTTGCTATGATTATCTTAGTTAGCTAATAAAGGTATCACCTTTATACCACTTTTGTTATTTTTTTATTTCAAAAGGGTTACCCTGTTAACATTTTGACTGGCTAACATGGTACACCACCTTTTCCTTTGCATACCTTTTAACAGACATATAGGCAGTAAACTTGATTAATTTAATAGTTCCTTTTTTAGTAGAGTAGTTTAGCTACTTATAGGGGAACTGTGGTCTCCAAACAAGTTAAGGTCAGTTTCCTACCTTTAAAACGAGCCATCAACCACCTCTCTACGTGCTTATCTTAAGGATAAAGGACATACCTTTGAAGATTGTAATGTTAACATACTGGCGAAGGAACGTGACTGGTTCAAGAGAGGTGTTAAGGAGGCCATTTATGTGAAAATAAAGAAACCAAGCCTAAATAGAGGTGGGGGGGTTCGACACCAACTGTCTGCCATGTACAATGCTGTTTTAACACCTTACTCTGGGCGTTCCTATAACACCTCTTAGCCACTATCTAATCACACCCTTAACACCTGGCTGTGATATGCTAATTGGGATTTTCCAGGGTACATAATTGCCACAGATTCTTGTACAAGTCATTCTGAATTGAGAAAGCCAGTCGGATGACTAGCGAAACGTCTTCAAGAGCTACATTTCAAGTCCAGTTGATCTAATTGAATACAACAGATAGACTGAACAGAAAGTTAATGGGTGGGAGGCTGACATGTGACATTCCTGAGGCTTCTCCTGCACAGTGCCGCTGGCGAGCACAGCCTCAGATTCCCTCAGTGTGTGAGGAGGACAGGAAGTCCCTCCTCCTCTCTGCTGTGTGAAGTCCTGACAGAGAAGGTAAGGGGATCTACAGCCCTTCTCTTTCACTGTGTGAAAACAGCCTTTTCAGGCAGAGTTCTCACAGAATTTTCAGGAGGGTCGTCTGAGTAACCCACGGCACCCGTGAGTGGGCGGGGCTTAGGCACCCATGAGTGGGTGGGGCCATGGCTGTAAGATAATGTTCCGTGGGGGGCCTGCAACTGGAGGAGGAGACACAGGACAGATTGACTGACAGTTTCAGAGCAGGAAGCAGGAAGTGCAGGAGACCTGGTGATGCTGCTGCCATATCACATACAAAAATGCAAATATCTTCAAAACTATGCAAAATAAACAATGGAAATAAATTGCAAAAATTCTCAGGGGAGCAATTCCTATCAATTTATTTAAGTCATTTTTGCACCACAGTTCCCCTTTATCAACATTTATTGATATATTAGCACAAGGAGGGCTGAGAGCAAGGTTCCCTGGGAAAACTAGTGGATAAACCAGTCAATATTGGTCACCCATGTCAGAATTTGCTCAGAGGGAATTGCAATAAGTATATTCATCCTATTTAGCTGGGTACTACCATCATCTTTCTTACTGTAAGTCTTATATTTGCTCAAAATATTTATGTACTGGGCTTAGGATACATAGCATCCTGTGCAAGATTTGGTTCTGATGCTTAGTGCACCCCGTACACACACCATTAATTTAATTATTTAAATCTACCTATCATTTTATAAATTGTCCACCCCCTTAATCTCCTAAAGGAGAACTAAACCTAAAAAAATCAAAGTTTAAGTTAGAAAGTACTTCCCTCAACATCCTTCTCAGGGGCCTTTTCTTTACCTCTATGAGCTCATTTTAGGTTCTGCTTGTTCCCCAACTCTGAAGCTGACATTTTCCCTTGTCTGCCAGTACCTTTGCCTTGATTACATATTCAGCACCTGTGTGATTTCCACTCCCACCACTTGACCACTATGATGTAGGAATATATTAAATCATCAATATTCAAATTGGTGGTGCAGCTGATTAACACTTTCCTAGTAGCAGTGTTGTAGTGTGATGTATATAGGTCTGGGTATCTAGTATGTCCGGATCTGAAATAATTTATGTCTCACCTACGGCTTTCACTCCACCAAATCCGATATATAAACAGGTGAAACATACAAAGACACAGGTCTGTAACTGTAAATAGTGCAGGTTTATTGCAAAACATGCATGCTACATGTTTCAGACTGACTCAAGCACTTGAAGAAGTGGGTCAGAAACATGTAGCACGCATGTTTAGCAATAAACCTGCACTATTTACACTTGCAGACCTGTGTCTTTGTATGTTTTACCTGCAATATATTGTGTAAGTGTTGGAGGGCCATATTAAAAACTTGCGATACCGCAGGTTTTCGTTACTGTATGATCGTGGCAGTAGTATACCATGCTGTAAACTACCGTAATGATATTCTATGGGCGGTCGTGGATTTAGGTTCGCTATCGTACATTTACAAGATTTCCGAAAGCAATCATAAATTAACGATCGCTAAAGAGGGTGATACCACACCTTTATAAATATGGCCCATAGTGTGAAGGTTTATAGCTCTCCCTGTCAGCTGCAGAAATATTAGTGGAAAGTGTAGCTTCTTAAAGGGGAATGTTGTAGGGTAGGAAGAGTGTGTTTTTATAGAAACCACATGGTGCAGAACTGTAGGGAGGATAGTGAAGTGAACCTGATCTTAGCACATCTCTGTGCAATCTATTTTTCATCAGTATACCTTCTTTAAGGGGAATGTTGTAGGGTAGGAAGAGTGTGTTTTTATAGAAATGCATTGCACAGGGTCATTATATTAAACTCCACCTGCAGCACTGCACCGTGTTGTAAGTATTAAAGGGAAATGTTGGAGGGTATGCCACTGCACCATGTTGTTTCTATAAATGTATATATTAATAGGAATTATTGGAGGGAATGCCAATTAAAGGGGTTCTGTTAGAGGGATGCAAACATGTTCTATAAAATGAATGCAGCAGGTGGGCTGCCTGTGGGAAGTTTTGCATAAACAAAAAGCCTCTTCCAATTAGGGTTCCCACCTTTGCCTTTAAGACCTGAACACATATACAGGCCTATGTATTAAACGTTCTTATCATTAAAAATGGTCCATATTTTGCCCCAACCAATCAGATTTTAAGAACTTTTATTACATAGGCCTGATAATATCTAGTATTTCTTTAGAAGCATGATGCAGGCTAAAACATTTTGTATTTAATGCAATGGTACTCAGCACTGCAACATGTAGATTTAATACGTGTGTGAGTCTTAAAGGCAAAGGTGGCCTGTAAAATGCATTGCACAGAGCTGTGCTAAGACCATGTTCAGGTCAATATGCTGCACCTGCAGCTCTGAGCTGTTTTGTTTTTATACGTGTACCTTGTAAAGTGGTGACTTCTGCTGGGGTTGCCACCTTTCCCTTTCAGACTCAGACTCTTAGGGCTACTCCCACTAGCTTATACAGGTAAACAGGGTCCAGGTTACTCCTATGTAGCCCATTCATACAAAATCACTGTAATCAAGCAACATTCAAAAAGTGAGTCCAAACACTATGATTATAGTAGTCAAAAGCCTCCAAAGTAATTACAGGCACAAACTAACCCCCAGCACACACCACCCCCAGGTTGAATGCGACCCCTTACTCCTTAGTGTTCTTGTGCTGTTGGTCTCCTGTCTACACTTCTCTGATCCTTCCCACAGGTCCTGTGAGTTGTTATCTCTCTACAAGCAGTAGACTATCACTCAGGGACTAGGGAAATATGCGTGTACTAAAAATCTGTGTCAAAATCAATAAATACAGAAACAAAGACTCACATAGCATATGCTTAGTACTGTTAAAAAGAATTAAATATATAATTTCCTCACATTTCGCTGATCCAGTCCTCTTCTTGGCATATTAATCTTCCTTATATTTCCATTACCTTATTTACATTTGGAATGAACTAATTTGCTTCCCTGAAGGGAGAAGTAAACTTAAAAGGCAGACAAAGAAAAATTAGCTACGCACAGCATATCTTGCAGGCTGTCAATGACTTCATAGAACGGAATGAGGACATTAGGAAGTCCAGCTGTAGAGGGAAATGGTAAAAGAGTAGATTAAAGTATTTTAAGTTTAGGTCTCTTTTAGGAGGAGAATCATCTTGCCAAAAAATGTTTAGTTGAAAATCCAGTATAGGTATCTTATATCCTTTTTTCACATTCCTAAAAATGGTCCAAACCCCCCCTCTCATTCAGGAGGGTAGGGGGACACTAAATCAAATCAAATGTATATTTATGTTCTAATTCAAAAAGTTGTTATTTATATTTCATCCTCTAGAATATATTATTTTGATGTATTTCACTAAAAATGGAAAAATCTACTCCTTGTAAAGCACTCTATATGTTGTTGAGCATAATGCATGTACAAATGGTAACCTCTCCTATATCTTAAATAGGTACAGGGTTTTATTTATTTTACATTTGTGTTCCCCTAGTCTTACAATGATCTAATAGTCTTCCCCATATAGTAAAGCTGGCAGGGACACACCAAAAGATACACAACACAAGTGTATCTTCTTCTTAAAGGGATAGTTTGGGATAATGTCATATATTTCTTTAATAGTAACATCTACATGGGGAACAGCATTTACACTTAAAAATGTCCTCTATAGTTCTCATTCAAAAAACTAATAACTTATTATCATTCTCCTTCTAATCTATTAAAAATATAACTGGTTTCCAAACAAATTAGGGTTATATAAAAAAGCCTTCCATCATAGCTTCAGAAATGAACCCTTAATCACATATCTAGGTAGCATTTTAGAGATGTTATCACTGGAAAGGTTCAGCTATGTTGTTTCCTGCTTGAACACATCCTGTTTTAAACAAAAAAGTGACCAGCCTCAGCCTGCATTAATAGGCTCCCCTTCTAAAATAATTTTTTATGTCTGTTTTTTCCAGCATTTAGGGGCATACAGTATTTATAAAGGTTTGTTAAACTTTTCGCCTTCTTTAAACGCAGCGTTTTTGCCTAATTTGGCCTTTTCGCTATTTATAAAGCAGTGATAACCAGTGGCGAAAGGTCATTACTGCTACATTTTGCTTTTCACTTTTCGCCATAAATCGCTGCGGTAACTGCCCAAGCATATTTATAAAATGGTGAAAAGTTCAGCCACACCAATTTACCAAGTCTGAGGTGGAGAAAACGCATAAGTGACCATTTATTTAGCCTGCCAATGGATCCATGGAGGTGTCAGTACATTGTGGAGTGATTCTCAATACTAATAAGTACCCAGGGGGGTGTTAGACTATTTTCCAACATTTACTGTAATACGATCTGCGAGTTCGCTTTTTTAAGATTTTTTTTTTTTTTAATGTTCCGATTTTCTTTATTTATCAATAAAATCAAATGGGGGTCTGAGGGACATGTTTTTAAAGCATTATTTTTGCTTTTTTTCCCCACCAGCCTTTACCCGAACTTTTATAAATATGCCCCTAAGTCTTAACTAAGCATGCTCTCCCCTGGGGCAGAGTGGAGGAGCCGAGGGTCAGGTGATGTCACTCAACCTACTGGAAGCAGGAAATTGGAACATTCACCTCTATATAATTTCTCACAGGCTGTAGCCAGAAATGTGAACATTCACCTCTATATAATTTCTCACAGGCTGTAGCCAGAAATGTGATCCATGGCTCATTTTAAAGGGAAAGAAGCTAAAGACACTAGTATGGAGACCTCAGTTAACTTTTAATTTATCCTTTAAATTTTGTATGTATCTTTTTCTTGATTTCCCTCTATTCTTTTCCCTTGCTTTATTTCTAGCCTTAGATATAATCTCATTATAGCAATTCCTCTCTTTTAAATCTATTTTCTCAATTTGCATTGATTTCAAAATATGTCTTTTCTGTACAATTTCATTGTATCCTCTAGAATTGCCTCAATATGATATGAGGTCTCCCATTGGCTGCCTGAAGGACTGTCACTGACAGTGCCAGTGGGTAGGATATGACCGGAGCGCCGATGGAGTATTGCATGACTTCTGTAAAGTACTCGAGATGGGAACTTAGCGCTTTAACGTCCCCTCTTTGCAGAATAGATTTGGGTAAAGGTCGAGTATAATTGTCCTTTAGGGCTACCCATTTGATGTCTATTTCAAGTCTTTTATATAGTAACTGAATTTTAGAACATGAAACAGCCATTAAAACATACTTGCTTAAAGGGTATTTAAACTGTTAAAAAAATAAATTGCCCATTACTGGAAACTATAATTCTTCCAACTATCACTGTATTAAAGTATTTGAAGTTGAATAAAGATTTATGTCCATCTATGTCCACACCTACTCAGCAATACCCACATTTTCTGCCTAACAGTTGATCCGAGGAAGGCAAAAAACACCCAGTAAGACTGGGTACACACAGTACAGATTCCTGAAAAGTGACAGACAGGATCTGCAAGATCCTGTCTGCCATCTTTCAAAGATCTGCATACACACATTCCCGAGCACTTCTCCCTATACATCTAGGGAAAATCTTTGGGACTGTGTGTTCCATCGGCCACGCTACACTCCTCTATAGGGAGTCTAGCGCTCGTTCGGAAACGAAGGTACACACAGTACCGATATAGCCACCCCAATACCGTTGGATCCAAAAAATTCTCCCCTACTCCATGGGGTGGCATTTGGAAATATCCCTGAGCAACTCACTTTATGTATCAATACCATTAACCTGCAACATTTCTTTATTTTTAGAAACTCTCTTTATTTATCCAATCTGAAGTATTTTATATTTCACTGTCAATCATTTACTTATTATAATAAACTTTTCTGCTGTGTGCAGTTATAGGTTTCTAGTTATTATGCGTAAAATGCAATGTATCTCATAGAGAATACAAGCATACTTGCCCCCACAAAGCATAATTTGTGTCTGATAAAGAGGCGTTGATTAAGAGTGGAGATGGTTAGAACTCAAACTCGAAACCCAGTTCGAGCCAAACTATTCGAGTTCGAACGGACACAGACTTCTCGAACTATCCCGGACCCGGATTTTTGATATAATGTTCGAGGCATGCGAATATGCGAGTAAAATGTCTATTATACCAATGACGAGTAAATATCAATAACGAATCCACGAGTAAAATGTATATTATATCTATCCGCGAGTAAATATCGAATTCTCAAATCTGCGAGTAAAATGTCTATTATACCTATATGCGCATAAAATCGAATTCGCGAATCCGCCAAGTCGTTCAATAGATATAAAGCGAATGTTCTAACACGAGAGCTCGAAAGTACGCGCGTGTAGAGTAAAATTGAGTTTTCGAAAGTCTTTGAATTTAAACATGTTCCCCCCAGACCATTCCAAAGCTATTTACATAATTTACCATTATATTTTAATTGTATTTATTCAAACTTTTCAAACTATTTGACCCCTTTGACATTAATGGGCTCGTTTTCGAACTTTCAACAAACTTTCCTAATAGTTTGAAAGTTCGAAAACATACCGAACTTTTGAAAGTTCGGCCAGCTCAAGTTAAGATGTGGGAGGGGGAAATGTAGCAGAGCAAAACATGTACTGGATTATAGTTATGCGCAACACACACACCTGAGATTATGTACTTATTACATGTATTTATTTATACATTTGGTAAAGTCTTTTTGTTTTCATTTTGCATACCTTTATTTCACACTTCAGTAACTTAACCACTATATATATAAGCCACTTTAATCCACAGTATCTTGTACCTTATCTGTTTGTCCCTTGCCAGACCCCTTTTATATGACTTTGTTAACACCTTCCACACTGATATTCCTTTTTCTGGTTATTTGATCTGTGAGCTGAATGTTGTACATATAGAGCACACACGCTTCATTGTAATCAGCTTGAAAAAGGAACTAGAATGTTCTGAAAGCTTGCTATGATTATCTTAGTTAGCTAAAAGGTATCACCTTTATACCACTTTTGTTATTTTTTTATTTCAAAAGGGTTACCCTGTTAACATTTTGACTGGCTAACATGGTACACCAACCTTTTCCTTTGCATACCTTTTAACAGACATATAGGCAGTAAACTTGATTAATTTAATAGTTCCTTTTTTAGTAGAGTAGTTTAGCTACTTATGGGGAACTGTGGTCTCCAACAAGTTAAGGTCAGTTTCCTACCTTTAAAAAACAGCCATCAACCACCTCTCTTCACGTGCTCCACAGCCCAGATATACAGAAATGACTGAACAGAAAAATGCTTGTGAAGGTTCTCATTCATCCAGGTCATGGTATATCTGTTGTATTCAATTAGATCACCTAGACTTGAAATGTAGTTCTTGAAGACGTTTCGCTAGTCACTCCGACTGGCTTTCTCAATTCAGAATAACTTGTACAAGAATCTGTGGCAATTATGTACCCTGGAAATCCCAATTAGCATATCACAGCCAGGTGTTAAGGGTGTGATTAGATAGTGGCTAAGAGGTGTTATAGGAACGCCCAGAGTAAGGTTTTAAAACAGCATTGTACATGGCAGACATTTGGTGTCGAACCCCCCCCACCTCTATTTAGCTTGGTTTTCTTTATTTTCACACATAAATGGCCTCCTTAACACCTCTCTTGAACCAGTCACGTTCCTTCGCCAGTAGTTTAACATTACAATCTTCAAAGGTATGTCCTTTATCCTTAAGATGCAGATACACGGCTGAGTCCTGACCCGAGGAATTGCTCTTCTGTGCTGGGCCATACTTGATGCAGTTGCTGTTTGGTCTCCCCCACATACAATCAGAGCATTCTTCACTGCACTGCACTATATATTTTCGCTTTTCTTGTGTTTGGTATTGGGTCTTTTTCGGATGTACCAATGCTGCCTCAGTGTGTTGTTCGGTTTAAAGCGACAGGGATCGATAGTTTTTTTGAAATTCTTCTTAATTTCTCGGAGACCCCTGCTACATATGGATGACCATGTTCTTCCTCCTGTCTTGCTTTTCCCCTTCACTGTGGTATTCGTGTTCTTTTCTTCCTTCTACTTCTTTGCCAAAGGCCCAGTCTGGATATCCACAAGTTTTAGGGCTCCTCTGAGATGTTTTTCATTTCTTTAGCCTTCGCCTCTGTGCTAGTGGGGATGTTCTCGGGCTCTGTGTTGCAGGGTTCTGATGACCCCCAGCTTGTGATCTAAAGGGTGGTGGGGAGCAAACATCAAATACTGATCTGTGTGTGTTGGTTTCTGTAAACCTCTCTACTTCCAGTTAACCATTTTCCTTAACTTCTACCAAGCAGTCCAAGAAAGCCAGTTTGTTGTTTTGTACCTCTTCCCTTGTGAATTTAATGTTTTGGTCCACCGCATTAATGTGTTCTGTGAAAGCTTGTACTTCCTTCTGGTGGATTTTAACCCAGGTGTCATCAATTGGTTCAAGAGAGGTGTTAAGGAGGCCATTTATGTGAAAATAAAGAAACCAAGCCTAAATAGAGGTGGGGGGGTTCGACCAAACTGTCTGCCATGTACATTGCTGTTTTAACACCTTACTCTGGGCGTTCCTATAACACCTCTTAGCCACTATCTAATCACACCCTTAACACCTGGCTGTGATATGCTAATTGGGATTTTCCAGGGTACATAATTGCCACAGATTCTTGTACAGTCATTCTGAATTGAGAAAGCCAGTCGGATGACTAGCGAAACGTCTCAAGAGCTACATTTCAAGTCCAGTTGATCTAATTGAATACAACGATAGACTGAACAGAAAAATGGGTGGGAGGCTGACATGTGACATTCCTGGGCTTCTCCTGCACAGTGCCGCTGGCGACACAGCCTCAGATTCCCTCATGTGTGAGGAGGACGGAAGTCCCTCCTCCTCTCTGCTGTGTGAAGTCCTGACAGAGAAGGTAAGGGATCTACAGCCCTTCTCTTTCACTTGTGAAAACACCTTTTCAGGCAGAGTTCTCACAGAATTTTTCAGGAGGGTCGTCTGAGTAACCCACGGCACCCTGAGTGGGGCGGGCTTAGGCACCCATGAGTGGTGGGGCCATGGCTGTAAGATATGTTCCTTGGGGGGCCTGCAACTGGAGGAGGAGACACAGGACAGATTGACTGACAGTTTCAGAGCGGAAGCAGGAAGTGCAGGAGACCTGGTGATGCTGCTGCCATATCACATACAAAAATGCAAATATCTTCAAAACTATGCAAAATAAACAATGAATAAATTGCAAAAATTCTCAGGGGAGCAATTCCTATCAATTTATTTAAGTCATTTTTGCACCACAGTTCCCCTTTATCAACATTTATTGTATATTAGCACAAGAGGGCTGAGAGCAAGGTTCCCTGGGAAAACTAGTGGATACCAGTCAATATTGGTCACCCATGTCAGAATTTGCTCAGGGGAATTGCAATAAGTATATTCATCCTATTTAGCTGGGTACTACCATCATCTTTCTTACTGTAAGTCTTATATTGCTCAAAATATTTATGTACTGGGCTTAGGATACATAGCATCCTGTGCAAGATTTGGTTCTGATGCTTAGTGCACCCCGTAACACACACCATTAATTTAATTATTTAAATCTACCTATCATTTATATAAATTGTCCACCCCCTTAATCTCCTAAAGGAGAACTAAACCTAAAAAAAATCAAAGTTAAGTTAGAAAGTACTTCTCACTTCCCTCACATCCTTCTCAGGGGCCTTTTCTTTACCTCTATGAGCTCATTTTAGTTTCTGCTTGTTCCCCAACTCTGAACTGACTTTCCCTTGTCTGCCAGTACCTTTGCCTGATTACATATTCAGCACCTGTGTGATTTCCACTCCCACCACTTGACCACTATGATGTAGAATATATTAAATCATCAATATTCAAATTGGTGGTGCAGCTGATTAACACTTTCCTAGTAGCAGTGTTGTATGTGATGTAATTAGGTCTGGGTATCTAGTATGTCCGGATCTGAAATAATTTATGTCCTCACACGGCTTTCACTCCACCAAATCCGATATATAAACAGGTGAAACATACAAAGACACAGGTCTGTACTGTAAATAGTGCAGGTTTTTGCAAAACATGCATGCTACATGTTTCAGACTGACTCAAGCAACTTGAAGAAGTGGGTCAGAACCATGTAGCCACGCATGTTTAGCAATAACCTGCACTATTTACACTTGCAGACCTGTGTCTTTGTATGTTTTACCTGCAATATATTGTGTATGTTGGAGGGGCCATATTAAAACTTGCGATAATACGCAGGTTTCGTTACTGTATGATCGTGGCAGTAGTATACCATGCTGTAAACTAACCGTAATGATATTCTATGGGCGGTCGTGGATTTAGGTTCGCTATCGTACATTTACAATTTTTTTCCGAAAGCAATCATAAATTAACGATCGCTAAAGAGGGTGATACCACACTTTATAAATATGGCCCATAGTGGTGAAGGTTTATAGCTCTCCCTGTCAGCTGCAGAAATATTAGTGGAAAGTGTAGCTTCTTAAGGGGAATGTTGTAGGGTAGGAAGAGTGTGTTTTTATAGAACCCACATGGTGCAGAACTGTAGGGAGGATAGTGAAGTGAACCTGATCTTAGCACATCTCTGTGCAATCTATTTTTCATCAGTATACCTTCTTTAAGGGGAATGTTGTAGGGTAGGAAGAGTGTGTTTTTATAGAAATGCATTGCACAGGGTCATTATATTAAACTCCACCTGCAGCACTGCACCGTGTTGTAAGTATTAAAGGGAAATGTTGGAGGGATGCAACTGCACCATGTTGTTTCTATAAATGTATATATTAATAGGAATTATTGGAGGGAATGCAATTAAAGGGGTTCTGTTAAGGGATGCAAACATGTTCTATAAAATGAATGCAGCAGGTGGGCTGCCTGTGGGAAGTTTTGCATAAACAAAAAGCCTCTTCCAATTAGGGTTCCCACCTTTGCCTTTAAGACCTGAACACATATACAGGCCTATGTATTAAACGTTCTTATCATTAAAAATGGTCCATATTTTGCCCCAACCAATCAGATTTTAAGAACTTTTATTACATAGGCCTGATAATATCTAGTATTCTTTAGAAGCATGATGCAGGCTAAAACATTTTGTATTTAATGCAATGGTACTCAGCACTGCAACATGTAGATTTAATACGTGTGGTGAGTCTTAAAGGCAAAGTGTGGCCTGTAAATGCATTGCACAGAGCTGTGCTAAGACCATGTTCAGGTCAATATGCTGCACCTGCAGCTCTGAGCTGTTTTGTTTTTATACGTGTAACCTTGTAAAGTGGTGACTTCTGCTGGGGTTGCCACCTTTCCCTTTCAGACCAGACTCTTAGGGCTACTCCCACTAGCTTATACAGGTAAACAGGGTCCAGGTTACTCCTATGAGCCCATTCATACAAATCACTGTAATCAAGCAACATTCAAAAAGTAGAGTCCAAACACTATGATTATAGTAGTCAAAAGCCTCCAAAGTAATTACAGGCACAACTAACCCCCAGCACACACACCACCCCCAGGTTGAATGCGACCCCTTACTCCTTATGTTCTTGTGCTGTTGGTCTCCTGTCTACACTTCTCTGATCCTTCCCACAGGTCCTGTGAGTTGTTATCTCTCTACAAGCAGTAGACTATCCACTCAGGGACTAGGGAAATATGCGTGTACTAAAAATCTGTGTCAAAATCAATAAATACAGAAACAAAGACTCACATAGCATATGCTTAGTACTGTTAAAAAAATTAAATATATAATTTCCTCACATTTCGCTGATCCAGTCCTCTTCTTGGCATATTAATCTTCCTTATATTTCCATTACCTTATTTACATTTGAATGAACTAATTTGCTTCCCGAAGGGAAAGTAAACTTAAAAGGCAGACAAAGAAAAATTAGCTACGCACAGCATATCTTGCAGGCTGTCAATGACTTCATAGAACGAATGAGGACATTAGAATTCCAGCTGTAGAGGGAAATGGTAAAAAGAGTAGATTAAAGTATTTTAAGTTTAGGTCTCTTTAGGAGAGAATCATCTTGCCAAAAATGTTTAGTTGAAAATCCAGTATAGGTATCTTATATTCTTTTTCACATTCCTAAAATGGTCCAAACCCCCCCTCTCATTCAGGAGGGTAGGGGACACTAAATCAAATCAAATGTATATTTATGTTCTAATTCAAAAAGTTGTTATTTATATTTCATCCTCCTCTAGAATATATATTTTGATGTATTTCACTAAAAATGGAAAATCTACTCTCTTGTAAAGCACTCTATATGTTGTTGAGCATAATGCATGTACAAAGGTAACCTCCTCCTATATCTTAAATAGGTACAGGGTTTTTTTATTTTATTTGTGTTCCCCTAGTCTTACAATGATCTAATAGTCTTCCCCCATATAGTAAACGCTGGCAGGACACACCAAAAGATACACACACAAGTGTATATCTTCTTCTTAAAGGGATAGTTTGGGATAATGTCATATATTTCTTTAATAGTAACATCTACATGGGAACAGCATTTACACTTAAAAATGTCCTCTATAGTTCTCATTCAAAAAACTAATAACTTTATCATTCTCCTTCTAATCTATTAAAAATATAACTGGTTTCCAAACAAATTAGGGTATATAAAAAAGCCTCCATCATAGCTTCAGAAATGAACCCTTAATCCATATCTAGTAGCATTTAGAGATGTTATCACTGGAAAGGTTCAGCTTTTGTTGTTTCCTGCTTGAACACATCCTGTTTTAAACAAAAAGTGACCAGCCTCAGCCTGCATTAATAGGCTCCCCTTCTAAAATAATTTTTTATGTCTGTTTTTTTCCAGCATTTAGGGGCATACAGTATTATAAAGGTTTGTTAAACTTTTCGCCTTCTTTAAACGCAGCGTTTTTTGCCTAATTTGGCCTTTTCGCTATTTATAAAGCAGTGATAACCAGTGGCGAAAGGTCATTACTGCTACATTTTGCTTTCACACTTTTCGCCATAATCGCTGCGGTAACTGCCCAGCATTTATAAAATGGTGAAAAGTTCAGCCACACCAATTTACCAAGTCTGAGGTGGAAAACGCATAAGTGACCATTTATTTAGCCTGCCAATGGATCCATGGAGGTGTCAGTACATTGTGGAGTGATTCTCAATACTAATAGTACCCAGGGGGTGTTAGAACTATTTTCCAACATTTACTGTAGATCTGCGAGTTGGTTCGCTTTTTTAAATTTTTGATTTTTTTTTTTTTTAATGTTCCGATTTTTTTTTCTTATAAAATCAAATGGGGGTCTGAGGTGTGTTTTATAAAGCATTTTTTTTTTTTTTCCACCCCCCTACACATAATTAAACTTCACTCTTCCTCATCAAAGTTATTAAAAGGCGAATTTTCAATCAAAAACGAAAATTATCTAGCAAAAAGTAGCACTAATAATGCTGAAAAAGCTCAGCACATGGATGGTAAATAGGTAAACTTCCATGGTTTTTTCAAAGTAATGTCAAATTGGTTAATACACACCTGAACACCTATCTTTGTTATTTATAATAAAAATTTGGAGTTTTTTTCAGCCAAAGATATAAATAGTATAAAACTCAAAAGGCAAATTTTCTCTATTTCATTAATAGGATGATAAATAGTGTAAAACTCAAAAGGTGATTTTTCTCTATTTTATAGATAGGACATTTTTTAGCATTGCTTATTTTTAGCAAACTACAGCTAATTACCAAACCAGTTCCATTAATATGGGAACATACCATAGTGCTGTGTAAGAAATAGTCATGTTAAGGGAACATTCCAGTAAGTAATGATGTTTGGCAAAAAAACCTGCAAAAAATGCAACAAAAGGGAGAAAAGGGGCAAAAAGGCGATTTATAGATAGCTGTAAATAAAAAAGTGACAAAGATAACTCTGAAATTACACTAGAGAGCAATCTCTCTTTTCGCAGTGATACCACACTTAACGCAATGAATAAGGCGAAAACGATCACCACACATCGCCTCAGCGATACTTTTCCACAAAAGGCGAAAGCGAAAATGAGCGGTTTTATATATAAGGCAAAAATAGCGCTATTTGTCATTGCTACGTCCTGTGATAGCAAAATGGCGAAATTAGCAAACTTTTATAAATATGCCCCTAAGTCTTAACTAAGCATGTTCTCCCCTGGGGCAGAGTGGAGGAGCCGAGGGTCAGGTGATGTCACTCAACCTACTGGAAGCAGGAAATTGGAACATTCACCTCTATATAATTTCTCACAGGCTGTAGCCAGAAATGTGATCCATGGCTCATTTTAAAGGGAAAGAAGCTAAAGACACTAGTATGGAGACCTCAGTTAACTTTTAATTTATCCTTAAATTTTGTATGTATCTTTTTCTTGATTTCCCTCTATTCTTTTCCCTTGCTTTATTTCTAGCCTTAGATATAATCTCATTAGTAGCAATTCCTCTCTTTTAAATCTATTTTCTCAATTTGCATTGATTTCAAAATATGTCTTTTCTGTCCAACCTAGTTTAAAATCTCCTCCAACCCTCTAGCCATCTTCTCCCCTACCCATCCCTACTAAAGAGCCTGTAGCTGACAGTAAAGTCTGCCCAGTTCTCAATAAACCCAAACCCTTCTTCCTTACACCACTCTCTTAGCCACGCATTAATGCTCCTAAGCTCCCGCTGTCTCCCTGGCTTAGCACGTGGCTGCGGTAGTATTTCTGAAAACACTACCCTGGAGGTCCTTGCTTTAATCTTGGCCCCTAGTTCTCGGAAATCATGTTTAAAGACCTCACCTCCACATCTAACTTTGTCATTGGCACCAATGTGAACCAAGACCGCCGGGTCACACCCGGCCCCACCCAATAATCTGTCTACACGATCCACCACATGCCGAACCCTAGCACCAGGCAGGCAACACACAGTTCGGCATGTAGGGCCTTGGCGGCAGATTACCCTATCTACCTTCCTTATAATGGAGTCCCCTACCACTACCACCTGCCTTGCATTCCTGACCCTTCGTTCCTCCTCACTTGTATCAGAGATGGCAGTCCCCTGGGTGCTCAATGGACTAGCCCCCTCCATACACCGGCAAATCTGTTGGGATGGACAATCTGGGAAGAAGCCCCCCTACTCTTCCGTCCCCCACTTCCCCTAGTAACCCTAACAAAACTACCTCCTTCCTCAACCTTTCCTGTCCCTCTTCCACCCACCTCTATACTGGCCCCAGCCAGTGCCTGCTGACCCCCCAGTTCTGCCAATCCCTGCAATGCTGCAAGCTGCCCCCTTAGACTCTCCACCTCAGCTTCCAAACGGGCAACCCACTCACACCTGACACAGACATAGGTTCCCCGGAACGTCTGCTCCATGTGGCACGATGCACATTGCATGGTACCGACAAAACTGTCCCTTCTAATACACCACACCAGCACAGCGACGCACAAACCTTGTTAAATTGCCCTTCTTGTTTCAATGTCCTTCTTTTTCTATGTCCTTGAGAGCAAGGTCCTTAAGAGAAAGGGACACTCACTAGTTCGTTTCACTCACAGGAAACTTCCTTTTGTTAGGTCCAAACCACAGGCCCAACAACTGTGAATCCTATTTAACTAATAGGCTCCAACCCCCACACCAATTAGTGCAAGAGCCAGAAAGAGAGGGAAAAAAACACTTATTAACACTTTCACAGCCTGTTTGTGATTACAACAGGTACAATACTAGAATATAGAAATCCAGCACACCCCTTTAACTGGAAGAAGAAAGATTAGTCTGCTTACTGCACACACAGTCCGGCACACATAGTCCTTAACAGTACAAACAATCCTTATTTTCAAACTTTCACACACACCATACAACCATCAAATGATTAAGTGTCCTTCTTTTTCTATGTCCTTGAGAGAAAGGTCCTTAAGAGAAAGGGACACTCACTAGTTCGTTTCACTCACAGGAAACTTCCTTTTGTTAGGTCCAAACCCATGTGAAGTGTCAGAGTACTGGAAGCAAAAATTTGGTGAGCTGATTGTTTCTCATGAACAGATCTTCTCTAGAGAAAGATTGGATTGTGAAGAAGCCAAGGGTTTTTGTCATCGAATACGTCTAACTGAAGACAGACCCTTTTGTCTCCCTTATAGAATAGTCCCTCCGGCTCACTTTCAAAAAATGCTGGAAGTCTTGAATGAAATGGAAGAAAAGCAAATTATTTGTAAGTCTAGCAGTGAATGGACATCACCACTTGTGTTAGCATGTAAACCATCAGGAGAGCCCAGAATCTGTACAGATTTCCGATGGCTGAATGTAAGAACAATTAAAGATGCCTATCCTTTACCAAATTAGGCTGATGCTCTGGCATCTCTTAGTGGAAACTGTTGGTTCAGCACAATGGACTTAACATCAGGTTTTTACAACATTCCTATCCATGAGGATAATAAAAAGTACACAGCTTGTATTACACCTGTTGGGCTATTCGAGTACAACCGTATGGCACAAGGGTTATGCAACAGTCCTGCAACTTTTGCTCGAATGATGATGTCAATTTTTGGTGACAAAAACTATCTGAGTTTGTTATGCTATCTAGATAATTTACTGGTGTTTGGCAAGAATGAACTATAAGCTCTTAAGAGAATTCAGATGATCTTCAGCCGGTTACATGAACACAATTTGAAGTTGGCACCGAAGAAATGCAAATTTTTAAGAGGCACTGTGAAGTTTTTGGGCCATATTATAAGACCAGAAGGGGTTACCAAAGATCCAGATAAGGTATCAGCAATAACAAGCGTTACTACAAATGACCTGATGGAAGAAGACGGCAAAACACCATTGTTAAAGAAGATCAGATCATTTCTGGGATTAGCAAATTATTATTCCCATTTCATACCGGGATTCTCAAGGATTGCGAAGCCACTGTACAACCTAACAGCAGAGCCAAAACAAGGAAAAGGGAAGTCAAAACATTGCAGGCGAAAGCAGACCATGACAGTAAAACTTAGTAAAGTTGGAATGAAGAATGCCAGAATGCGTTTAAAAATCTGAAAAATGCTTTTCAGAAGACAGTGACATTGAAGCATCCAGACTTTAACAAGCCCTTTATTTTGGCTACCGATGCCTCTGTGGGTGGACTTGGAGCAGTACTCAGTCAATTATCCGAATGTGGGAAGGAAGTACAGCCTATCTCGTTTGCTAGTAAAGCTTTAACAAAATCTCAGTCAAGATACCCAGCCCATCGTTTGGAATTTTTAGCTTTAAAATGGGCTGTTTGTGACAAATTTGGCCACTGGTTAAAAGGGCACAGATTCACCGCATGGACAGACAACAATCCACTGACATATATTATGACCAAGCCGAAGTTGGATGCCTGTGAACAAAGATGGGTGGCCAAGCTTGCACCCTACAACTTTGATTTAAAATATGTGCCAGGAATAAAGAATATTCTGGCTGATCTTCTGAGTCGAGAGCTATTTGTCAGACAAAGTATCAACAGCAAGATAGGAAGTGAAACCTACCAAGATTTACTGAAGTTGTGTACAACCGTTGAAAAAGACACTGTTCAGAAATCATTCAAGCTGTCAGTGAACCCTCAAAGAGTTTCAATTATGAATAATGAAGTTAAGGCTATATTTGAAAATCATTTGCGATCAGGAGATACTACCATACCGTATACGGTCCTGCTAGGACAACATGTGCATTCTGTGCTACAGAAGAGAATTTTTCCACTTCCCAAGTTTTCATTGGAAGACCTTCAGAAGAAACAAAATGAAGATGATGAAATTGCAAGGGCTATATATTTTGTTCAAAGAAAAAGGAGACCATCCAGAAGAGAACGTCCTTCTGAATCCCAAAACACTTTGCGGTTGTTGAAACACTGGGATAAACTGAACGGAATTCTCTATAGGATTTCAAGACATAGATCAGGAAGAAAAATGTATCAATTTGTTGTCCCTCATTCACTTAGGTTTGAGGTTCTAAAGGGTAATCACGATGATGCTGGACATCAAGGTCAGGACAGAATGATCTCTTTGGCCTGTGAACGATTCTTTTGGATTCACATGGAAGCAGACATCAAGAATTATGTGAGACAGTGCAAGAGATGCGTAGTGAGTAAGACTTCAGAACCAGAAGGAAGGGCACCTCTTGAATCCATAGTTACAAGTCATTCGTTAGAACTTGTATGTATTGATTTTTGGTCCACAGAGAACAACAGAAATGAAAGTGTTGATGTGTTAGTGGTTACAGACCACTTTACAAAACTATCTCATGCATTCCAATGTCAGAACCAAACTGCAAAGCAAGTGGCACGCAATCTTTGGGACAATTTCTTCTGTATCTATGGATTTCCAGAAAGATTGCATTCTGAAAGAGGAGCTAATTTTGAAAGTGAACTAATTAGTGAACTTTTACAAATTGCTGGTATTGAGAAATCTCACACAACACCATACCACCCTATGGGAAATGGTCAAGCAGAGCGCTTCAACCGTACACTAGGAAACATGCTGCAGTCCCTACTACAAAGATCAAAGAATAAGTGGCCACAGATGATACAAACGCTAACCTTTGCGTATAATTGTAATGTACATGAAACCACTGGTTATCCACCCTTTTTCCTCATGTTTGGAAGAACTCCTAGATTGCCTGTTGACATAATGTTCAGGAATGTGTTAAGGGATGAAACGGCCAAGGACTATGATGAATTTTTCGTTGCTTTAGAAAAAGACTTGAAGGAAGCAATTGCAGTAACACAGAAACATTCTAGCAGTCAACCGTTTACAGAGTTGTTAACACTAATCCAAAGACGCATATCTTCCAGATCCATGACTTGAAGACTGGAGAAATCTGGGTAGTCCATCGCAACTTAATCCTACCAGTTAACTATTTACCCATTGATTTGAGAGAAGAAGAACTGTCAGAGGTGGCTCCTACTTTGTCTGATTATGAGGTGGAAGAACAGATTGATAGAGAACAGGAAGACTCCTTAAGTAATAATCACAATGGAAATATAGAGAGAATTCTTGACCAGGCGTTAGGAGCTGAAGAACATAGTCCAGTACTATTTGGCTCTGATGAAGAACTTCTGCAGGATACAGAAGACACTGAGGTATCCCTACGAGAGGACACCCTAAGAGACGATCCACCAGACCTTGATCCTTGTCATGATATAGAAGACTTACCAGTCATGAAGGTGACTTATTCAAGACAGTATCTTTGTCAAAGTGTCAAACTGGACATTCTCATTCATCATTTGTGAAGAAGACTGACCTAAGCTGATCTGATTCAAACAGGGTAACTCAAACCAGGGTTGGAAGAACTTTTAAACCTGTAAACAGACTGGTCTGCTCAATGAATACTAAGATAATTAGTTACCCAGGAGAAGGAGAGTTACTAGAAGTAGTAGTGCTTTAGTTCCTTATAAGGAAATAGATAAATGTAGACACTGAAGGTAGATGACACCAGGAAACACATTTTTACAGTATATAGGTTCTGAGTTGGGAGGCACAAGGTCATATATCTTAACAAGGGGATTCTGTTATATTTCTTGCATTAAGCATCCTGTAGATAGGCACTTTGTAATACTTACTATGTGAGGGGAGTGCACACCCTCCAAGTAGCCCTTAAGTGGTCCTTCCAAAGAGAGTCCAAGAGACAGTTATCCTGTATAGACACAAATTTGCAGCAGGGAGACACAGGCAGACTAAAGCTTGCAATTCAAAAGTTAAATTTCTTTAATGCTGCTTCAACAGGATCACAACATGTTTCGAACGTTCATGCGTTCTTTCTCAAGTGTATAAATTACAACACTCCCAGTGAACAATTAAATCCCCAGTAAACCCCACCTCTCAATCCCCATAGGTGCTACAATTAAAATGCTTGAGATAGATACATCATACTGTTGATGCTTCAAAAAGTGCAAATCCAAGATCATGGTCAGTCTTGTTCAAGTCCCACCTGTAACCAATAAAGTGCCATTTTTGAAAAGTGCAACAGTGCCAGAAAAGTGCTACTGTCAATAAAGAATTACCAATATAATAAAAACATTAAATACATTAAAAAGTGCCACATTAATACAAAACAATTAAAAGTTTCTTCCTTATGACAAAAAACTAAACCTCCCTAGTTCTATATTCTTAGTAACAATTTGGAGCATATTAATTCTATCTAGGAACTATTGATTGCACAATCTACCCATATATTAGTGGTTAACTTTACATCATTGAAAATGAATATACATTTACATCATTAAAGATGAATATATACGGTAAGAAATGTTTCTACATTAATACATATTGACTACCTTTTTAGCAGATGTTAAACACCCAGATATATATTAACAATAATTTGAGCAGAAGTTAAAAATGCACATTTAGACAGATGTTCAAAACATCAATACCTGATCATAAAGTGCTTCATTCATTTTCATATTCAATACACAAATCTAGAGATAAGCATAAAATAAAGTTATCCTGTATAGACATATGTTCACATATTTTAGAGTGTCCAGGCTAAAGTATACAATTTTGTTCTCATTGTAGTTTTCTATCGCATCATATTATACTGTTTGGTGTTACATTTTTAATTAGTTAAACCCTAGTCTTTAGTGTTATATATTTGGTGAAATTCAGGGGTGTGTGTGAAATGTAACACAGTGAACTTTATGCACATGTTTCACCAAATATCCAGTCTGCAGGTTTGCAAAATAGGGTCATACCAATATGCAGGAGCAGCAGAAATTGTAAAATATAGTTTAAGATATTCAAAAGCTTTAAGCAGAGTGTTAGGACATGTTAGGACATATAAAATAAACCACTTCAAATTTGTCATTAGATAAAACTGAGGGAAGTTTTAACAGACAAGCTTAGCAATGGACTCTTCTAGAGAGCCCCCTGTGTATTCTGCCAGTTGGTTTGGTCTCCTCAGTGTAAAGATTGACTGTGGGAGAGGTGGGCTGGTGGCATGGCTGTATACCAGATAGTGGAAGTGTTTCCCTGTTGTCTTATAGATTCCAGCCAAGTGCACTCCACCTCAATAAAGCTTTAAACCACAGAGATCCTGAGTATCACCTCCTTTGAGTCCACTTAGAGTTTATGTCCAGAGGAGCTGGTGACCAAATGAGTGTAAAAGTTATGAGTGTCGCAGATGGTGTAAGAAAAAGGAGGGTTACACTTGGGAATGATATTTCACTGGGTTGTGCAATACCCATCGGCCCGTGTGAAGTTATGGCACGAGGAGTTCGGCTAAGGTGTGGGGAGAGGGACCGCAACAGTGTATATGGTCCGTGAGTACTCTCATCCTTGTTTGCAGCCAGATTTGCACGTTTGAAGTATATATATGTATATATAACTTGTATAGAGAGTTTTTTTTTTTTATCCATAGGCTGAAATTCAAACCTAAAGCTTAGTACAGACGTACAATTCTGTCCATGAGCCGAGCACCCTGAGCACGCCCCCACACACGTGCTGAACGGCCAATAATCATGTGTGTATACGTTCGGTCAGGGGTCGATTGCTTATCCACCATGGCAAACTAATGAACCACCCCTGAATGAATGTATACACGTGAGCGATTCACAGCCGAAAGTGCCATTCGCACACGTGTGGGCGCACTCGAGGTATGCGGGCCATGGACAGAATTGTATGTCTTTATGAAGCTTTAGGCTGAAAATGTAAACCTTACAACTCCACAGCAACTCCACAGCTAATGCTGTACCAGCCAAAACCAAACCCTGCTGTCCAATTAAAGGGAATGTCCAGCCCAAAAATTACTCTGCTTTATGTGTATTAGCCCCCCAAACCCCACTTTCACAGAGTTGTCACATTTTAAAGATGCCCCAGAACTTACTTACCTGACATGGTCCCTCACCGCCTCTGCTGCGTGGCTGCTGCTGACAGCCACTCCACTTCCTGGTTGCATCTGTCAGTTAGGGAGCGATGTGATGTCACGCCCAATCGCCTAACAGCCGTGACCAGGAAGAGAAGCATCAGTCAGCGCAGAAGTCTCCTGCTCCTCCTTTTGCTTGCAGCGAGCTCGAAACAGGAGCAGGGGGGACTGGATCAGGTAAGTAAGCTCTGGGACATCTTTAAAATGTGACAATTCTGCGAAGGTGGGGTTGTGGGGGCTAATAAACATTTTAAAGCATAATAATTTTTTGGCTGGACTGGCCATTTAAATGTAGAGCAGAAATAATGGGGGAAATTCAATATCGCCCTTTTCCGTCTAAAACCCACGTTAACCCGAAAAAAATTTGGGTTAACGTGGGTTTTGGACGGATTTTAGAGCATGTTTTTTTTTTGGGAAATAGCGCTGTGCTAACAATACAAAACCCGTAGCGTTAAGTTTTGCGCTACTTTGTAGCGTGAAACTTAACGCTATGGCTTATGGAGCGTTAAAGTGCCGCTCCTTACCTTACCCCGATCCCGCGATGCAATAACTGGCGTAATCTCATTTAAGTCAGTTATTGTATCGTGGGATCGGGCTAAGGTAAGTAACAGGAGCAGCGATATTGAATCTCCCCGAATGTTTCCTAGGATTTAAACCTCCTCCAAAGCCATCTACTAACACCAGCTGTAGTAAACCACAACAAGCAGATAAACGACAATGGCTCGTTAACATGTCTGATGGCATGGATGAGGCATGATGCCAGAGAGCATAAACATGGCTGGTGTTCATCAATCCGCCATGTTAAAAAAACGCCATGGCGGATCGGAGGTGTATACGTACCCTTAAACTTTTTTAACTACAGTACAGTAAAGGTATTATAGAATCATTCAAAAATATCAAACAAAATTGTTGTTGAAAAGTAGTGACCAATTCCAGTTTTGAATATTCTTATAAGACTTAGAACCAGCTAAGTAAACCCTTCAGTGAGAGGAGGTGCTCTGAATATAGCTACATAAAGCGTGGATCACACATACGAGATGGGAGGTCGGAGATGGTTGCTATACTCTTTATTTGCACCTAAGATATGTACCTCCATGATTTTTCAACAATGCTTTATACAGTATATATACATTCTCTTGATTTACTAACCATGAGATAGATCACTTAAACAGTACTTAATGTTGGCAGGACATGTTGGATAATTCTTGGATAATTGTACATGTTTTAAATGATTTTAATATAGAACTAACCCATGTTTATCAATAAAGACCATTTCGCTTTATATTATATTATACAGAGTGTGCCTGGCATATCCTTTTTCTAGCTGAACCCTGGGTTTGAAACGGGCCTTTTGTTTCCACAGATCCAACAGATTTTTCAAACATTTTCAAAGTTCTTTGGAATTGCTGTTGGAACAAAACTCGACAGTATTGTCTATTTCTATTGAAAAGTAGATGACTGAAACAAATGAATAATGATGCTGATGCATCTCCGTTATTGAGTAGGGTAGATATATTTAATGGTTAACTTCTTCTGTTGAATATAGGGGAATTTTTATTATACAGCAGCATATTATAGTCATCAGGATGGAATAAGGAAATGCACCCATCAATTTCGACATTTTACCTTACCTCGTATCTAGAAGTCAATCCAGAGGAAGGAGAAAAAAACAGTCTGACATCACATCCAATTTGTAAAAAAAGGGGGGAAATCTTTTCTGACTTCAAACAGCACTCAGAGCAATCCCTGGATTAACTAGAAACATGCAATATAAATAAAAAGGGGCTTTGTACATTACATCGACACTATATATAGTGCAAATAATGACCAACATTGTTATACACACACAAACAAAAAGTCATTGCACTTCCAATTCAATGTAAATTGTATTGTGTATTGTATTAAATAATGTATTTTATTATGTATTGTTTATTGTATTGGGTATAGTATTGTATTTTATATTGTATATAGTAATGTTTATTTTATTGTATACTGTATTGAATATTGCATTGTATATTGTATTGTATATTGTATCATTTATTTTATTGTAAATTATATTGCATATTGCTGCGTTGCATATTGTAGTGTGTATTGTATTGTGTTGTATATTGTTTTGTCCTTTGTATACATATTTATATTGTTAAAGGGCAATTATAGTGAGAAAATTGTTTTTTTTTAATTTCTTCTAATGTATCCTATAAGTCATCCCATCCACCAGGGTACCTTTAGTTTCTTTAAATTCTACATAGTCCCCGAGATATAAGCCTTTGAATATGCTGTGATTTGTAGGAGCTGCTACACCTCATCTGTCACTCAAAGGCACACACCCACACAATCCAAAGCTCCCCTGCAGTACTGTCACACACTCTCTCACCCACACTATATGTACCATGTGCAACATATAGTCAAATGCTGTAGTGCTAAACACAATCAATAAACCATTAACCCAGCAATATGAGCATAACACACTATAAAACAGCCCCTCCCCCCCAAAAAAATCTTATATACATACAAAACCAGTGACTCAAATGGAACACTAATACAGTATATATAATACAGTAATACAGACTATATACCAAACAAGACACACAGTGCAATCTATGAAATATATAGACTAAAGCAACTGAAATGTAACAGGACAACAAGCAGTGTCACTGTGTTTGTGAAGGTCTCACTACAAGCTGCTGTTACACTGACTCTCTCTTCAGTGATTATGATCTCAGCTAAGCAGGGGGAGAGATATGAACTTTAGGTAAAAAGTAAATAACAATTAGCAAAGTTAGAGAACAGGGAGAGTTCAGTAACTTACTTGTAAAGAATCTCAGCACCACTTGTCCTCCTCTCTCCCCCTCTGCCCCTCCCTTCAGCATATTGCTACTTTATTCCACACTTTGCTTGCAGTCTAGCTCTGGAAGGGAGGGGTCAACAGGATGTCAGCACTTCATTTAAAGTCCTTTCTACTGACAATGCTCGGACTCTGTATACAGCCCGTCACTGCTTGAGGGGGAGTAGACAGAGAGGGGAGGGGGACTACACAGCTTGGTACAAACTTCTGCCAGTGTGAAGAAACGAAGCCACACAGAAACATGAAAGTAAGGCAGCTTATACTAAGTGATCTATACATTGTATACAGACAAAGTTTTTTTTTCACTATAGTTGCCCTTTAATGCATTGTATATTGTTTTGTACTGTATATTGTATTGTATATTGTTTTGTATTGTGTATTGTACTGTTGAATTTGGAAAGTCAACAAAATGTATAATGCCCAGTCACCACAGTTGCTTGTGTAGTTGTTTAAGGGTTATTTAAGGAGAATTAAAATAAATATGATGAGAAACCCTCCACCCAAAAAAAAAACAAACAAGAACACATTTTTACCCTTAGAAATGCTATTGGTTGCCTATAAATTTATGTTTTGGTGGATCATTCTAATTTTCATCCAAAGCTCCTTTGTTTCTGGTATCACCTAGCAAACACAGGTACCTAGGCAGCAGGTCTTTAATTCTACTTATACAGGCTCAATTGTGTTAAGAGGTTTCCCCAAGATTCATGAAGCAGTGCTAACTGTGATTTATTGGAGATATAATGTGTTGTATCTCCAGTATCACTGTGAGCAGTTGTATCACTGTGAGCACTTCTTTTTTGGATCTTGTGTGGGATTACCTTCTGGTAGCATCTCCCTGTGTGCCAAATCTTTATTTGGCATCAGACCTTAACAGCAGCTGTCAGCTATTGGACATGATGTCGCCTTTGATACCCCAGAAATGCAGCAGAGAGGTGAGTATGTATTTTCAGGGTCATCTTTGGGAAGATAAGTAAAATGTAACTGGGGTTTGGTGGAGTGCTGCAGCTATATGTACATTTTCATTTTTTTGACGGACATTCCCTTTAACACATTTTCTAGATTTATTAATGAATACATTTAATATTGCCTAGCCTTGGCATTAAAGGTCCCCTCTATATTTATGATCTTTTCTGTAAGATTCCTTCCCACACCCTACAATCACATTCCACATTTCTGGTCTCTTCTGAGTATTTCCCTGACAGAAATATCTTAGGAACAGCAACTGAATGAGTTTACATAGGGAAATAATAAGTTTTTTGCAAAGATAGCATGAAATCAACAATTCCTGTACTTGATTTATTTGTTGTTAATTGTAACATAATCCAAGTAGGACCTTTTTTTTACCATGTTTATTCTGTAATATTTACTTGTAAATTTCTTAAATAGCTCTTGAATTGTTCACCTCTTCATTTTCCTCTTTTAATCTGTATCAATATTTCAGTTCTATATTTCAGAGCCTCACGAGATACAACACAAAGTATTGCTTAAATTTAAACTGTTGTACTTAAGAAACTCCTGAGAGATGCGCTGTTTAAAATTTATGTATTTTTAATCAAATGTTTAAACTTATGATTATTAAACATACTGTAGATACTTAACATTACTACCTAACTCTGTATGTGCTTTGCAACTAACAAACTCTATATTACACTCTAAAGCATGTACAATCAGATCAGCCACCAGTGTAGTCTCATAATAAAAGCTTCACTGGGTCCTCATTCCTGTGTGTAGTTCATGTGATTGATTCATTTACAATCAAATGTCAATCTTCTATATTGAACAAGTTGATCAAAATTTCAAATCATCATTCAAACCGGGCGTGGCTATCCTTGGACCCCTTAAATCCGCACACCATTGTTTTGCAATCTTTATATTAGATAGACAGGTCCAGTTTTCTTTAAAAGGCATGTCTTCCCCCAAAACTAAAATTTAATTTTTTTACTGGCCCTACTGTGATACATTTTGTAGGAATTTAACCTTAAAAATTTACTTTACACAAAATTAGCAGGATAATCTGGTTATAACCACACAAGACCCCTATCACCATTAAGATCTCAAATCAAAATTATAATTCTACCCGTCCTTTGCAAAAGGGAAAAACATAGAGACATTCCAACAAATGGTAACTACAGATTTCAGGAAAATAAAATTCAAACCATGTAAAAAAGAAAATCTTACAAAATGGGAATGCTCTAAAAGACTTGAAAACAGACCCTAGTATAATCAAACCGGCAGATAAAAGTGGAGGAACTGTTATTTTACATAGAGAAGATTACATGAAGGCGGCCAATAGACTATTGGGAGACCAAGATACATATTAAAAAACTATTAAAAAAAGATCCTACATCTGTTTTCATGACGGAATATAATGAACTAAAAGATTATGGTACTAATGGAAAAATCATCAATGATAAAGAAACATAGTTCCTTAAAATTACTCACCCAGTGATCACCACATTCTATTATTTCCCAAAAATACATAAAAGCACACCAAACCCACCCGGGCACCCTATAATTTCAGGCATAAATTCATTGACCAGCAATTTATCTCAATATGTGGATAGATTCCTTCAACCTTTTGTAATAAAAACAAAATCATACACAAAGGACACCATGGACATTTTGAACTCAATATCAGATATAGAATGGATGGAAGATTATATCCTATGCACTATTGACATAACGGCCCTATATACCTGTATTATACATAATTTATGAATTACTGCCATAAGAAATACACTAGGAAGGAGCTAAGAAATCCACCCGGAACAAATTGATTTTATTTCAAACTGTATCAAATTAATTTTAACACACAATTATTTTATATTCAATGGCAAATACTACCTTCAAACACAGGGCACTGCAATGGGGACAAAATTCGCCTCAAGTTATGCAAATATATTTATGGCTAATTGGAAGGGATTTTTAAAGGACCTTTTAAAAATGGAATACATCTGCGGAAACGTTTTATTGATGATATTTTAATTATTTGGATCCATATCAACGACATGAATTTAAAATTCACATATACTCGCAGTAAACATATAATTGTCTTTTTGGATTTGGAGATTTATATAGAAGTAAACCAAATAAAACCTGCACGCACATCAAGAACGTAGACTGTAATTCATATATCCTGTCAAAAAGTTGCCATAAAAGAAATTGGCTTGAGAATATTACACATAATCAATATAAAAGGATACGGAGAAACTGCACTGACCTTGAAACTTACAATAAGCAAGGAGATCAACTGACACAGAGATTTACAGCAAAAAGTTATGACGAAATAAAATTAAACAAAATAAAGGAAGAAACAAGGGACCTAGATAGGAAATTATTACTGAAACCAAAAATCAGACCCATAGCGGAACGTCCTCCATATATAGCATTTACAGGGACACTCACTAGTTCGTTTCACTCACAGGAAACTTCCTTTTGTTAAGTCCAAACCACAGGCCCAACAAATGTGAATCCTATTTAACTAATAGGCCACAACCCCCACACCAATTAGTGCAAGAGCCAGGAAGAGAGGGAAAAAAACAAAACACTTATTAACACTTTCACAGCCTGTTTGTGATTACAACAGGTTATGTTGGATTTTTTACAACATTCTTCAGGAGGTACAGTTCCACCAAACATTTTAGGTTGGACATCTCAAAACCACACTACCTCTACATATGCGCTAATTTACAATCCCGAAGTTTTCGCAATACAGATTATAAAATATTTACAAAATTTTGGCTAATAGGCTGACTTCATTTGAACCAACCTTGATACACACGTTCATATTAAGTCGACATCATATGTAATACCAACATATAATAGTCTTCGATAGTATACGCATATATGAATCACCAGAATCTGAATCAATTGTGTTGACCTGGAGTGGTTCTTCCTTTTTGCTGTTTTTCCTTTATACTATTATAGCTATATTTAATTGATCCACTGGCAGCGAAAATACAACTGATACCGGATATTATAGGAAACTCTTAATTAAAATATATTATTTATTTTAGTGTCACCCTCGAAAGTATTGTTCACTTTAGGTAAAATGGATGCTCATACTTGATAAAGGGGCCAGAGCTACTCCGAAATGTAACTGTATTATTGTGAGCATTATGACATAATTTAAAGCCTTTGAAATGGAACGGAATGCAACTCTACCATGTTCTCTATTTTATACATTACAGAACCCTGTAGTTATATGTGTTCTGCAAAGGGTTTTTCTATTATAGTTCACTATATACGAAATCCAACATATAAAAGTCTGTTAAAACCAATAATGAACCTTTTCTAAATAAAAACATCTCTTCTTTAAGAAAAAGAAATAGTTATTTATACGCTGGCATCCTCTAATCAATACGAGCACTAACATTATATATCGGCAATCTGCAAGTCGTCTGAAATAAGACAATCCTGCCATCAGGCAACATCGGCTTTCTGCGAAACCCAATTTCATGGCTACGGGCAGGCAAATATTAACATCTTTGTTCTAGTAATAAATGTACCCTAAGCATGTCACCTAAACTAATACTCACAGACTACATCAAAATGAGCTACATCTTGAAAATTCAAATGATGGCTACATCTTGAAAATTCTATTTTAACAAACCATCAAAATAACCCTTATTCCTTTTGTTTGTTTTAGTTTTTACAGTACTTTTCATTTCAAGTTTCACTTTCCTCTATCTGAAGCGAAAAGATATTTTTTTGCCTGTGATATTTCTTTTTCCAAAAGATTGAGAATGAAACCTATGGTCTACAAGCCTTGGAACAAGTGACAAACTGAAAATTATACTTCTGACATTTAAAAATAAAACCCACATGCACCAAAGGATCATTAATCAGCACGAGTCTTGGCAGAGAAGCGGAATATGTACCAGAAATGGCAAATAAAGACAGCACAAAAGATATTGTTCATTAGCTTAAAAGCTGTGAAATCTTTGATGTAATTTCTCTGTGAATTCAGGACTATGGGAATTGTTTGAAAGTTACTTATACATCCTCTCACATGATAATCAGCAACTTACTGAACTTTATTGCCAAAGGAGGCACAGCAATGAACACAAATAAATTATTCCTTATGGCAATATGAAACACTTTAGTACTTGGTGCTAATTAGTTTGCTGTTGTCGTCACCATATTCTTATCCCAGATGATGTTGACATGTATATTACATAGAGATGCACTACAGATCATCACCAAATGATCAGTGGGATCCATTTTTGTTCTAGAAAGAACTTGACAGATTGACTATAACTTTGGAATGTTTCATTTTGACTTTTTTTGATACCTTGTGACTAATAAGGATTGTTATAGCATTGTATAGTGTTGCAGTTAAGTCCTTTCTTTTCCTTCTAAAAAATTATTACAGCCACAGGGTTTATATCATGTAGCTTGTAGACTAGGAGAGGGATTCTCAAACGTGTACCTCCAGATGTTTGAAAACTATAAACTCCCAGTATTACTTAACTACAGAGGAAAGCATGGATGCTGGCAGTTGACGTTTCCAAATATCTGAAGGCACACCATTGAGAATCCCTGGACTAGCGGCATATTTATAAGTGCCTAAAACAAAATAAGAACTGCACACACTTAAGCAAGGAAGTGGTTCCTTAACCCATTTATTCAGTGGAATAACACAGTTTTACCTTCAAAGCTAAAATATTTAAAAAGTGTCTAATTTTAAAGGAAAACTGACATTGCAAGATTCCTCTCTAGTATTTTAACATTTACATATACTGTATACGAAATAGATTGTATAAATAGAAGACTTCCATTTTGTTGCCAGTATACTTACAGTCCATGTAGTCTTCAAAGAGCCTTGTGAGCATTTGCACTTAGCCCCCTGACTCCGGTATTCTCTGTCTTTATTCACAGGGATTTCTATACAGATGTTTCCTCACCAATATGGAAAAATCTGTTAGTTTTTTGAAAGCAGCTTGTTACACTGCAGCCAGCATGCATTGCAGTCAGCCTTTTACTTCTGTTCCTTTTGTAGTTTTAGTGGTAGTTCTGGTAGCTCAACATACAAATACTATCAGGCTCATTTATCCAGGGCAAGGGCAAAATTTCAGATTTAATGCCATATTAACCGATTCATTTAGCATCCTTGTGCCAGCTTGCTGCACAGGTTTTTGCATTTGCGCTATTTACGTGGTTTCAATGCCTGCTTATAGCTGTGATAAACTCTCTCAGTGAGATAATACCTTTTTCGGATTAACTCACGATCACAAACGGATATTTAAAATTCACATGGGAGATTTATCCAGAGCGATTGCATTTCTGGATAAATCTCCCTCTATGTCTAAGAACACACAGCCCATGAGGTTACGGTACAATCCTCTGGCTTACTTATCAAACACTACAAAAAATTCAAATGACTGCGTTTACTGCTTATTTTGTTTGTTTTCATATGTTTCCTAGCAAAGATAACATTTCCGCCATGTGCTGACATCTAATATGTAGCTCTGTTAGTTTAATGGTATAAACCTTTGCTTTTTAAGGCAGAGGCAAGGCAGAGTACATGAGGTTGCAGTTCAATTCACCAGAATTTACTTTTATTTTGCAAGAAATCCCTGTACTGTGTCTTAGGGAGGGATAATCTCTGAGCTGTTACATACTTGTCTGTCAGCTTCAAGAAAGCAAGGCTTGCAGCTTCCTGCGAAGTTTACAGCATACCTTAGCTGGTATCACCCGCTAAGTTGGATTATGGGAGCTGACCCCGAGTATTACAAGTTCATTTCATAAATAACATCCAAAGCAAAGGGAGAGGTGAGACACAATTATTGTATCTTTTTGAATGTGGTCTGTCTATTGGGACAATGTTGCCTGTAGACTTTAGTTCCCCTTTTTTGTCAGCAATAAATTATCACAGGTATAAAGAGGTAAAATTATGGCTTTTCAACACTTTTCCTGTTTGTCAATAAAATTTCACCCCACATTTCACTTTTTGCTGACCTGAACTTGGCAAAACCATAGCTGTATTTATAAAGCATTGACAATTAACATTTTTGTCTTAAAATTTTTGCCAAGTCTGAGAAGTGTGTTTCGGGGGCTTTTCTATCATGGAATTGTTCTTTGACTTAATGATTCCCTCTAAGCTGTAATATTTTCTTGGGTTCTAAAACAAGAACATTCATTCAGTTTCCTTTTTTTTTTCACCTTAGAAACTGACTATTTCATGCCAAACACACCCAGAGATGGTTAAATTATATACTGTAGCTAAAATAAATAATTAGCATTGCAATTAGGTTCTTTCCGTGAAAAAAAATCCTAAAATTACCTTTATACTCCATGCTAATAAGCAATGGATTTAGAAGCATTGTGAGAAATGATGAACATGTATATATTTTGCACGCACAACTATGAAAAATATTATCCCATGTGTCCTATACGTTTAATGGCTGTGATGCCATGTTCTAGATCATGTCTCTATGGCAGTTATATTTTAACAAGCAAGGTGGTACTGATTTTGTTCAGGAGATGTAGGGATGGAAATTAGTGTTTGTTCATGTTCCTGCATATCAAGTTTTACAAAATATCTCAGTATTGTATGCCCAAATATCTTTCTACGACATGCTACACTCCCCAAGATTAGCCATTTGGCAAGGCAGAATTTGCGTTATTACAATACTGTTATATAGTTGTCCACTTCTAAATAACACACCATTCACTAGGAAATGGTACAACCAATGGCGTCCTGCTTCATGATATCTCATACTTAATCCTTTTTATTGATTATTTTTTATGTTATGACTCTAACGGGAACACATAGAAACAATAACTGGAGGCCATAGGACCATGGCCTGCCCCTGAATTTGATCTCAGGCACTATATTCTTCTAAGATTGAAAAATTGGCCATATAGTGTGTCCACACATAACCAAGGAACTATAGCAGACCTGGCATGTAAAATCGCATTCCTGGTGATTCTAAGTATCAGTGGTTCTCCTCCCTTGTGTACATTGAAAGATATATCCAAAATTCTATATTGTTGGAATGTATTTCAGTGAGAGAAATACATCGCCCATCCTGTATTATTGCAATATTTTACATAACGAGTGGCTTTCAATACATTATCCATCCCATGTAAATAACAAGTCATCAATGTATATAAATAAGAACAATATGGGCTCTAAATGGGTGCCGTTCATTGTATTTAAACAATATTCCCAATATCCCATGGTCTATAGATCAATAGAGTGTCTACATATGAGGCCAGATGTTCATTTAGAGAGTTGATTCCCGTGCCAATTAACATTTACAAATGACTTTGGGCAATGCATGGAACACAAGGGCCAACAGAATAACTGTCTGGGCACACATGATGGAGTGCCATGCAGGACAGGCAAGATCACTCTGCAAATTACCTTGGGAAAATAAAAGGGGAACATAAGGACCCGTATAAAGGAGGCTTTTTGGATGTATAAATTAAAAACTTTGAAACCAAATGGCCTAAACTTGTAAAGTGCCACTGAAGATGTTGGTGCTATAAATCAATGATAATAATAATAAAAATAAACTGGGAGTTTGAACTTTGTAGACTAGGTGGCAGTAAAATATATATTGGTTCTCAAATAATAATAATTTTTTGTCATATCAGTGGTATGCATTAATAAGTTTTTTCCATGTCTTAGTTGAAGATGGACTAAACTCAAACCCAAGTTTGAATTTGATTTATGTGTTCAAACAAAACATAGACTTTTTGAATTTTTGAGATTTTATCGAATTTGTACCCCTGGGTATACGGCAGCCAACGAAGACGCCTGTGAAATGTTACCCTTTTTATGCATATGATGCAAATTGCAAAACTAAAGATTAGGAAAGTTTGTGCAAATTTTTAGAAAAAGAGTTGTATTTTCTATCCTATGCGCTAACTTGTCCATTCAGCATTTGGTCTGTGTATAAATTAATGCTTCTAAAATATTGATTTCCCATTTGCGGGCCCCTAATAAAGACTGTTATGATCTTGCCTGGATTAATTTAGATTCTTAAGAGAGATCTAGCATTTTTGACCCATCCAACAGCCAATCAGTAGAATGTCTGAAAACAAACATTCCAATGGTATTGCATTCTGGGGAAAGAAGGACAGTTACAGAACCTGAAATGTCAGTCACTGATGTCAACAACGGAAATGCAAGGGGTATAATTTCAACTGATTTTTTCAAAATGGAAGAGATATGAAGTAATAGTGTATGCATAATATAATCCCACCCCTTTTGTAGGTATACAGCAAAGAAGCTTAGCCATGCATGCCACTGATTCCTCTTGCATAATAATGAACACCCCTTTTTAAGAATTCAAAGACAGATTTCTAGAAATATTGAAGTATGTGTGGTGTAAAGGAATTTTGTATGTGTTCCCCAGACTATTTCCCAGGTCCCAGAGGTCATTTACAATAAGTTGCCATTGCTATTTTTAACCTTACAGTATTTTATTTTGAATTTTTCAATTGACTGAAATGGATCTGATTTTGGATTTTCAAACTTTTTCAACGTTTGAATATCCGAAATCGGACCATCTCTAGGCTCATATAACCCATTCTCTTTTAATATCCCTTTTTATATATCCATTTAACAAGTATGTAACTACTCATTTCTAGATTCTTAAATTAATACTGTACTAGACAATTAAGCCCATTAAATTACAGCACTAGACATACGGTAGTGCTAAAGGGTCAAAGGATGATAATTACCCTTGAATAAATCCCCCACCATAAGTTCCAATTTGGAAATTAAATTAGGCCACAGAATTTTGGTTAACTTTATAACATTAATACATACAACTTCAGTATTTCCATAACGTTGTTTAAACTGACACAATTCTAGCTGGCAATGCCTGGCAACCCCTTATTTAACCATACTGAGCACCAGCCACTGACCTCTCCAGCTTGACGTGTACACCTGGTTAGAGATGGCCGGTTCGCATTATTCCGGATTTTCCGCCTTCCGAACTCCGAACCGCAGATTTTTTTTTTTTTTATACGAAAATTTCGAAAATACGAGTATCTCCTAATTACGAGAATCTGCGTCTTCCGGGATCCGGAAAAACCGAAGATCCTCGTAATTACGCGGATTCTCGTAATTACGAGAATTTTCGTAAAACGGAAATTCTTGTAAATTCAAATTTTTGGGGATCATTTTCAAGACGGAGCAAGCCACATTACCCAATTAGCCAATGGCAGCTAACATGATTACACGTTCTTACGGGAATCCTTGTTTTTTCGGAGATCCGCGGGTGTACGGATGTCCTCGTTTTTACGGAAGTCCTCGTATTTTCGAAAATACGTTCTCGTAGCAGGGACTGTAATTTTTAGGTATTGTAGGCATTGATACGTGTTCTAAGGACATTACCCAGGTCCCTGAGTGATTAAGTGTACATTACCAAGGCTATTTAGACCACTTTTAATGCGGATTTTGCCGAACTTTCATTTTAATACGTTTTAACGGGGTCCGCTCGCGGATTTTTCGAATTTACGGATTTTTTTCGAAATCCGTGATCTCGCGCGGCGACCGGATTTTTCGAAGTTCGGACATCTCTACCTCCTAGGGGATCTTGCTCCTTAGCTCTCCCCCAGTGAGGTTGCCATCCACTCCACCCATGCCTCTGAATTTTTCTTTATTCCATAGCTCTAACCACATTGCCAGTGACCGCCCTCTTCCCCTAGTCCATAACCCAGAGGAGGGTAGTGGAAAATTTTCTGTGCTGGAAATGGTCTTACTCTATCCCTTACTAAATTTCTTTGCTCCTCTCTTTTCCACTTTTTTAACACACATCTTATAGACAGACACACATGCACAAAGACTAAATGCACACATATACATTTCTTTATTTACCATGGCTTATACATAAATATTGAGAGACAATAAAATTCTTAAAATGAAGAAGCTCACACACAGGATCAAAATGTACAGGTAATGGAACACATAATGGCCTATTTTTTGGGGAATGCAGGAGAGGAATAGATCAACTTGGAGCCCTTTTTTGACCCCCAGACAGGGAGAGGATATCTGAATGGGGTAGAGGGAGAGATTCTGAAATTGGGGGAGAGGATATCTGAAATTGTGGGAGTGATTTCTGAATTGTGGGAGATGATTTCTGAATTGTGGGAGATGATTTCTGAAATTGTGGGAGATGATTTCTGAAATTGAGGGAGAATGATTTCTGATTGGGGGAGAGGATATCTTTACATTGGGGGAGAGGATATCTGAAATTGGGGGGAGAGGATATCTGAAATTGTGGGAGAGGATATCTGAAATTGTGGGAGATGATTTCTGAAATTGAGGGAGATGATTTCTGAAATTGAGGGAGATGATTTCTGAAATTGAGGGAGATGATATCTGAAATTGGGGGGAGAGGATATCTAAAATGGGTAGTTGCAGTTTGGTAGTAGCACATTAGGAAGAGACAGGTTTTCCTAATTGGATGGACAGAGGGGACACCCACTACCTACACATCCTCCACTTTAATGTGGTTTGAATAAGATGCTTTTGTCTGTTTGTTTACTGTTTGAACTGAATGTTTAGTGTCTAAAATGTATGTGGAATAACCTACAACTCCCTAACGAGTATTCCCCTGATTTTCCCACTATAAATTAAATTGTATCTATTATGGATACAATTTTAAGTTGTATCTATTGGTACATACTAATTGTATCACAATATATATATATAATGCGTGCTGCCTTGCTATATATATATATATAATATATATATATATAGCAAGGCAGCACACAAGTAATATAGTATATAGTTGGGCGCGAGCCGCACACCAATTTCTTGCAGTAACAAAAGCTTTATACTTCAGATATAATATGGCTGCCCACATATTATGCAACGTTTTTGGAGACATAACAACTCCCTTTTCTCAAGATTGGCAGTAATTAAACAATCATCATGTTTTATACAGAGTCAACCAAAGTGATGTCACACCAGTCCACCCACAAACCCCTGTAATTATCAGGATCTATATATAATAAAATAATTTCAGCAGAAAATTGGTGCACTCCAAGGACTTTCTTTATAACCTTAATGGGTGTAGTTTACAAGCGACGTTTCGGTCTTATACTGTGACCTTATTCTGTGGCCGTCCTCAACCCTGAGGACGGCCTTTTGGACATGGGCTGAAACGCTACCTTTGTCTAGTAATAAATACTATTCACAAGACCCAGGAGTGCTCCGCTCTTTCTTTCCCTTATGTGTACACTCATTCAGCACCCGGCATGTTGCATCGGAACGCAGACAGCTCACACACAGAATTAATATCTAATATATATATATATATATATATATATTATATATATATATATATTTATACCCATAAACCCCTCCTCCTGTGTCTGATAATAGTGACCTCATCACAAAGTGCTGAACCAACCAGCTGGGTAATCAACCTTGGGCTATATATATATCCTAATATAATTGCTCTTAGTAAAATTGACATGTTCAGCTAAAACATCAAAAATAGATTCAATGACATATTATTCTGTTGTTACACAACTACTTGTGCTCTGTTGTATATATCAATAAATAATAGGAATTAAAGTGCTTAATTGTACTCAAAATTGACCTTTATTCCTGTGTGTGGTTATTATTTAAATAATATTTTTCCAAGGTAAAAAGTGCAATAGTGCTTTAGTGCTATACCATTTGTTAAAAGCTTAATATTTTAGTGGTATTACGTTGGTATTAATTAATCAAGAGGGTGGTAGGGGTATACATTATAATGATAAAAACACATTTTATAAAGAAAATACAATAAAAGAGTATATACTGTTTAAACCCAGTCAGCGTTCATTAAGGAAGCATTTTAGAGACCATTGTTCGTGGGTGTGGGTTCAATGTTTTTAAATAGTGGATCCAGTAGCATTCCCTCTGTAGCGGGAGAGGGACATGATCAATTGCCATGAACCTAAAATTCAGAGCTCATTTTTCTTTTCGGAAATGTTTAGCCACTGGTTTTGTAGTGTGTCCATCTCTAAAGGCTGTGGTGATTGCCGATCTGTGGCCATCCATGCGTAAATGTAGCATCAAGTGTGTCTTTCCAATGTAAGTGTAGCCCCACGGGCATATTACCATGTAAGATGACATGGGTTGTGGTGAACGTGATGGCGTGTTTCAATTTAATTAGCTTCTTTGTCACAGGATGTTGGAGCTGTTTCCTGTAATCATAATTCACAGTGGTACATTTTTGTACATTTAGAAACAACCAGGCGGCCCTAGGCCCCAGCCATGTAGTTTTTTTGTAAAACATTTAAAGGGGTCCGTATGTACCAGCATGTCCTTGAGGTTTCTCCCTCTTTTGAAACCTATAATTGGTCTTTCTGGGAAAATGTCTTGTAGAGAGCTATTAGATTTTAAAATCCTCCAATTGTAATTAATGACTTTTTTTGTTTCTGTTCCCAACACATGGTATGACAAACTGCAAAAAAGGCATCTTTCTTATTTTATTTCATTGGCATTTTTTACTAGAATCACTGGTCTGTTATGTATGCCTTATTAATGCTTGTTTAGTTTTTTTTTTTAATAACCCTGTTGTAATGAATTTCTCTCCTCATTTTTACTTTTAATTGTATTTGAAGCATGTCTGGGTTAGAGTTTATTACATATCACCCACTAAATTGTGAACTCTGGAGTGATAACCCCGCTGACTGGGGTTTAAACAGTATATTTCTTTAATTGTATTTCTTTATAAAATGTATTTTATTAATATAATGTATACCCCACCCCACCATCCTCTTGATTAATTTAATACCAATGTATACCACTTTTACTAAATTATTTTTATTAAACATTGTTCAAATGTTTTTCGCACTAAACCACTATTGCACTTTTACCGTAGAAAATGATTATAAGCACTTTAAATCAATAACACCACAGTCCCATAGAAATTCCCATACACAGTCCCATAGAAAGTCCCATACACAGCCCCATAGAATGTCCCATAGAAAGTCCCATACACAACCCCATGAAGTTCCATACACAGCCCCATAGAATGTTCCATAAACAAGCCCCATAAATGTTCCATACACAGCCCCATAGAAAGTTCCATACACAGCCCATGAACTCATACGAAAGTCCATACACAGCCGCCATAGAAGTCCTACACATCCCAATAGAAAGTCCAATACAAAGCCCATAAAAGTCCCATACACAGTCCCATAGAAAGTCCCCATACACAGTCTCATAGAAAGTCCCATCACACTCCATAGAAAGTCCCATACACAGCCCCTAAAAGTCCCATCACACGCCCATAGAAAGTCCCATCCACAGCCTCCATAGAAAGTACCATACACAGCCCCCTAGAAAGTTCCCATACACATCCCGCCATACACAGCCCCATAGAAAGTTCCATACACAGCCCCATAGAAAGTTCCATACACAGCCCCATAGAAAGTCCCATACACAGCCCCATAGAAAGTCCCATACACAGCTCCAAAGAAAGTCCCATTCACAGTCCCATAAAAAGTCCCATACACAGCCCCATAGAAAGTCCCATACACGGCCCCATAGAAAGTCCAAACACACGGCCCCATAGAAAGTCCCATATACAGATGTTACCTACATACCTTTCTGTGCAGCTTGAACACTTAAATATCATTTTTTCCTATTCCCTTGCAGTCTCGGGGCGGTTCTGATTGAGCAGGACAACAATTGCCTAACCCACTGAAATTAAGAGAAAGGGGAGACTTTCAGGATGATTTTAAAGGTAAAATATCTTGTTTTATACTCTAGTACATACAGTAAATATTTATCTTTATATATAAGTTTTATATTATATAAACTAATCATCAAAACTTCTTAAGTTTAGGAAGAGAATGAAAACTTTATGATGTGGAGAAAGTAGAAAACCATTAATGGTGAAAAAATACAATAAAGCAATGGAACATTATGCAAAAATATTATAAATATGGCTAACAGCAGTCTCACAGACAGGAGATTCTCATTTAGAAATAAATGTCTGTTATTGTTCAGGAAAAGTGAATCACAGTAAATAACTACATCTTACAGAGATCCGAAGCCCACAGATAGAGATAATTTCACATTATTGCAAGGTATACTGTTGTTTGCTACTGAAGGTCCCATAGAAAGTCCCATACACAGTCTCATAGAAAGTCCAATCCACATCTCCATAGAAAGTCCCATACACAGCCCCATAGAAAGTCCAATCCACAGCTCCATACAAGTCCATAACCAGACCCCTAGAAAGTCTCACCAGAGCCATACACAGCCCCCTAGAAAGTCCCCTAACAGCCCCCTAGAAAGTCCCATACACAGCCCCCTAGAAAGTCCCATACACAAGCTCCCCCTAGAAAGTCCATACACAGGCCCCCTTAGAAAGTTCCCATACACAGCCATAGAAAGTCCCATACACAGCCCATAGAATTCCCATACACAGCCCCATAGAAATCCCATTACACAGTCCATAGAAAGTCCCATACACAGCCCATAGAATGTCCAATACACAACCCCATAGGAAGTCCATACACCGCCCCATAGAAAAGCCATTCCATACACAGCCCCATAGAAAGTTCCATACACAACCCCATAGAAAGTTCCATAACAGCCCCAGA
>CM033469.1:299307412-299640016 GCA_019447015.1 Hymenochirus boettgeri | reverse complement strand
ATCCACATCTCCATAGAAAGTCCCATACACAGCCCCATAGAAAGTCCCATACACAGCCCTATAGAAAGTCCCATACACAGCCCCATAGAAAGTCCAATCCACAGCTCCATAGAAAGTACCTAACAACCCCCTAGAAAGTCCATACACAGCCCCCTAGAAATTCCCATACACAGCCCCCTGAAAGTCCCATACACACCCCCTAGAAGTCCCATACCAGCCCCCTAAAAGAAGTCCCATACACAGCCCCGCCCCCTAGAAAGTCCCATACCACCCCATAGAAAGTCCCATACACAGCCCCATAGAAAGTCCCATACACAGCCCCTAGAAAGTCCCATACACAGCCCCATAGAATTCCCATAACAGTCCCATAAAAGTCCATACACGCCCCATAGAAATTCCCATACACGTCCCATAGAAATCCCATACACAGCACCTAGAAATCCCAACACAGCCCATAGAAATTCCCAATACACAACACCCATAGGAACTTCCATACACAGCCCTAGAAAGTCCAATACACAACCCCATAGGAAGTTCCATACACGCCCCATAGAAAGTTCCATACACAGCCCCATAGAAAGTTCCATACACAGCCCCATAGAAAGTTCCATACACAGCGCCATAGAAAGCTCCATACACAGCCCCATAGAAAGTTCCATACACAGCCCCATAGAAAGTTCCATACACAGCCCCATAGAAATCCAATACACAGCCCCATAGAAAGTCCAATACACACAGCCCCATAGAAAGTCCCATACACAGTCCCATACACAGCCCCACAGAAATTACCATACACAGTCTCATAGAAAGTCCAATCCACCTCCATAGAAAGTCCCATACACAGCCCCATAGAAAGTCCCATACACAGCCCTATAGAAAGTCCCATACACAGCCCCATAGAAAGTCCAATCCACAGCTCCAGAGAAAGTCCCATACACAGCCCCATAGAAAGTCCCATACACAGCTCCAAAAATCCCATCACAGTCCCATACACAGTCCCATACACAGCCCCATAGAAAGTCCCATACACGGCCCCATAGAAAGTCCAAACACACGGCCCATAGAAAGTCCCTTATACAGATGTTACCACCTACACCTTTCTGTGCAGCTTGAACACTTAAATATCATTTTTTCCTATTCCCTTGCAGTCTCGGGGGTTCTGATTGAGCAGGACAACAATTGCCTAACCCACTGAAATTAAGAGAAAGGGGAGACTTTCATGGATGATTTTAAAGGTAAAATATCTTTGTTTTAACTCTAGTACATACAGTAAATATTTATCTTTATATATAAGTTTTATATTATATAAAACTAATCATCAAAACTTCTTAAGTTTAGGAAGAGAATGAAACGTTGACATGTGGAGAAAGTAGAAAACCATAATGGTGAAAAATACAATAAAGCAATGGAACATTTGCAAAAATATTATAAATATGGCTAACAGCAGTCTCACAGACAGGAGATTCTCATTAGAAATAAATGTCTGTTATTGTTCAGGAAAAGTGAAATCACAGTAAATAACTACATCTTACAGAGATCCGAACCCACAGAATAGAGATAATTTCACATTATTGCAAGGTATACTGTTGTTTGCTACTGAAGGTCCCATCCATAGAAAGTCCCATCAACCACACAGTCTCATAGAAAGTCCAATCCACATCTCCATAAAAGTCCCATACAAACTATTATACCAATACGCAAGTAAATACCGAATTATCGATATGCGAGGAAAATGTCTATTATACCAATACGCGAGTAAATATCGAATTATCGAATCCATGAGTAAAATGTTTTACTATACCAATACGCGAGTAAATATTGAATTATCGAATATGAGAGTAAATATCTATTATACCAATACGCAAGTAAATACCGAATTATCGAATATGGCGAGGAAAATGTCTATTATACCAATACGCAAGGAAATATCGAATTATCGAATATGCGAGGGAAAAGTCTATTATACCAATACGTGAGTAAATATCGAATTAACGAATATGTGAGTAAAATGTCTATTTATCCAATACGCGTTGTAAATATCGAATTAACGAATATGTGAGTAAAATGTCTTATACCAATAGACGAGTAAAACAGAATTATCGAATATGCTAGTAAAATGTCTATTATACCAATACGCGAGTAATATCGAATTATCGAATTGCAAGAAAAATGTTATTATAACTACATACTCGAATATAAGTCAGTTCGAGTATAAGTCGAAGGTACCTATTTTTACCTGAAAAATTAGCAAAACATGATTGACTTGAGTATAAACCGAGGGTAGAAATTATGACCACACTACTGCCTTCTGATCTGTATTGTTTTGAGGGTTTAGTTGCCCTTTAAATGGACAGCAGAATTCCCATACAGTAGTCCCATACAGTAATAGCCATATCCAGTATGGTTATTACTGTATGGGACTACTGTATGGGAATTCTGCTGTCCATTTAAATGGAAACTAAATCCTCAAAACAATACAGAATCAGAAGGCAATCTTATTACAATAGATACCATCCTCCTGATTCCGTATTGTTTTAAAGCATTAGTGCCCTTTAAATGGAGGGTAATCCCACACAATAACCCCCAATTCCTTGCCACTACAGATGTTTGGAAACTACAGCTCCCCGCACCAGTTGCTGGGAGTTGTAGTTTCCAAACATCTGCTGTGGCAAGCAATGCCCCCCCCCCCCGAGCCCCCCCTGTTCAGTAAAGTATAGGACTTGCCTGTGTGGGAGTTCAGCTGCTCCTGGTGCTGCAATCTGGAGTATTGCAAGAGAGCACATGGTCCACTATGGTGTACTGTAAGATCCTCATGCTGCCGAATGTGCTGCTCCCCCTGCCATAGCAACCACCTCCATTCTTGGCAGAAGGATTACCGGTAAGCTCTGGTCCCAACAAGGCCTTGCGCTTTGCCCTGTCTCTCCTCACACCCATGCAATCCGGCTCTGCTGCTGCCTGGCTTTACTACTCTGAGCCGGGAAGTGAAATCAGCCACCAGAAGAGCAGATGGGAAGCGAGCTGAAAGCAGAGGTGAGTGACTCGAGTATAAGTTGAGGTTACATTTTTAGGCTATTTATATAGCCTAAAAACCTCAACTTATACTCAAGTATATACAGTATACCAATATGTGATGTAAATATCGTTCAGGGATAATTATGGATGCCGAACGCGAGAGCACGAAAGTAGCGTGCATGAGAGTAAAATCGGATTTTCGAATGGCCGGACCATCCCAGGTCCCACAGCCATTTACATTAAGTTACCATTGATATTTTAATTGTATTTCATTAGAACTTTTTGAACTATTTGACTCCCATTGACTTTAATGGGTCCGTTTTCCCACTTTCCATATAGTTCAACGTCCAAAAAGTACTGAACTTTCAAAAGTTCGTCCATCTCTAAGATCCATTAGTGTGCGAGAATCGCTTAGGGCGGCCAAATTAAATGGACTGTACTGTAATCCTTTTTCGGAGCGCATGTGATCAGCATTCTTTGCAAATCACTCCGATTATGTCAAATTGTGCAAATGTATGGAGAGTCACTTCTATCTCATAAATATTATACGATCAAGCAACATTTAGAGCTTCCACAGACTTGACAGCACATAAAACAATACTGACATTCTTTATTCTTAAGAAACACTAGTCATAAAAAGAATCATCATTATTAATCACATAAGGGCTTGGTGAATTATGTTGGTGCATCCACCAGATGTCTATTCTTTTAGCTGTAATACTTAGTTTTCTCTGTATTGAATAGTGTTTAATTTTGCCCCAACCAATCAGATGTTGGCTTTCAAATGTTAAATAAGATCTGATTGGTTGGGGCACAATTAGCACCATTTTTACTTTATTGAATCTCCCTGTTAGTTTTCTCTGTATTGAATAGTGTTATCAGTCTGCATTTGCAACTGTTATGTGTTGCAAAGATTAATAGATTATTATCAACCCCCAAAAAGGAAGATATTTACTTGTTCTGGAATATTTACCTGATTCCTGTAATTTAAACTGCTTTTGTTTTTTTCCAGACCTTGCAGATCTAGAAGTGGTGGGACATTATATCAACTGCAAAGTAAGCAGGAGCATAGAAAAATCTTGGAAAGAAACTGTACGATCTTCAACAATTTGTTTTATTTTTGTACATTTATCAATACATTTTATTTTGTTTTCATAGGCACAATAATATCTGGCCAGGTCTCCCCTATCAAGATTTATTTTATTTCATATTGTGATAATCGTTTGCTCTGTATGAAATGTTGATTTTGGAACTGTTCAGTTGATAATTTGAATGTTGCTCAAATAACAAACTGCCATTGAATAATAATAAGTCATAAGCCACAATGTAACTGTAGGCAGATACAGACGCAGAGACAATGAATGTCTTTTCAAAGAACACATCCACATATATGTTAAGACAGATAAATATCATAGAACAATGTTCCACAAAGTACAATCACACTGGTTGAGGATTTATTAATAGTCTCCTTAATGGACTTACAATGAATTTAATAGCTGCAATATCAGAAATGTAATTTATTGTTATTGAGATTCAACACAAATCCCTTCCTCTGAGAGATGACTTTGTCAGGAGCTGAACTTTGCTTTCCCCACTGTTTTTAAATGTAATAATTCCAACCCGGTCCATCCAAAATATTTCAGTAATTTACTTAAAGCCAAAAATGTCCGTGGTCACTTTCTATTGTACGGAAAAAATATGGGAAGGCGACTTTATCACTGAGCAATGGGTCTGAAGCTCCGTAACTGATCTATAGAAAGATTAATGAGTTGAAATTCTTGAACATTGACAGGAGGACAAAAGATTAACTGTCATCTACTGTTGCAGAGGATAAATATATTCAATATAATATTTCTATGTAAGAGGGGTACATTCCCCGCTCTGTGGTGTGAGTGGGGTGGCTGCACTGAAGTTGTACACTGAATCTTTAAAAGTATCTTGCTGTGCTTGGGGGTATGGTTAGGGGAAGGGTAAAAGAAAAAAAATTAAAAAAATAAATACATAAGATCAACATCATGTTAAAGGGTCCACTACACTCACTGAAACAACTTTACATTATCTAAGACTACAATTTGAAGTAAAATGGTGGTGTTCCCATATTTATCTGTGCTTGTTGTCATTATAAATAATTAATGTTTAGTGAGTTCTCCTAATTCCCCCCACCCTCCCTTACTCCTTACTCACTGCCTTCTTGTAGTGTTCTGCACAGCCTCACCATGGACACTGCTCTACTTACACATCTCCCCTCCCTCCCCTGCCTTCTTTTCTCTGCTGATTCTCTTAAATGTGTAGAAAGTGTGCTGGCAGGCAGGCAAAGAGGTCGCGGAAGGGTCATATATTATAATTTCTGCTTCAGGAGTTACAGGTCTTGCCGTGTAAATGCTGTGATTTAAAACATTGATTTTTTAGAATCTACAGCTCAGGTTTTAAATCAGTGGATCTTGCTGTTTTAAAGGTACAAAAATTTGATTTTTTTTTTTTAGCATAAAGATACCCTTTATATATCAGTTTAAAATTACACTTACAAAAGTATATTTAAATTCGTAAAACACGCACTGTGCCTATCCACCACTAGGGATAATGCCGGCTGTATTCTGTGCTGTTCGATACTTGGTCTGTATAGCTCCCAAAACCTCTGCACACAGGAATAAGGTTGCCAACAAACTTATATAGCAATTAAAAACAATAAAAATCATTTAAAAAAACAGTCTGTTGAACATGTTGAAGTTGCACCTCTCTGCTATGGTGCTAATAAGCACTATAGTTAAACTGAAACAGGAAGCAGTCGGAACCTGTAATGCGGCCACTTCAATATGGGACAGACTTCCGGATGCCAGAAGGAGAGACTCTCATAGCAACTTTCAACATAGGGATGGCCCCTCAGCATTGTTTTAAAAGGGAAAACACTTACCTCAGTTGCTTGTGAAGGTTCTCATTCATCCAGGTCATGTATTGCCACAGATTCTTGTACAAGTCATTCTGAATTGAGAGATCCAGTCGGATGACTAGCGAAACGTCTTCAAGAACTAAACGTCAAGTCCAGTTTATCTAATTTATAAACAGACTTACCTCAGTTGCGGAGCATTCCCTCAAATTCCACAATGCAGACACCAGCTTACTCACCTGTATAGGAGTGGACCATTTGCGGCACACGATAAGAGGTGGCGATATGAGGATCTGGAACATGAAGGCTCCTGGTTTTCAAGCTCAAGAGCCTGACTCCATTAGGTTTATACAAGGAGATAGACTACAGTGGATTTATTTGACTATTTGATGGATTTTTTAACAGCACCTTGCAAACTGGGGTTTTAACATTTACACAGAGAGGGTACGGTCTCCTCTTTAATTTATCATATATTGTTCCAAATTTAGGAAACTTTCTATAAAGTATATTAACAAAAAGTCTACTGTTTGTTGTAATATGGAGAATTTATTGTTACTGTCTGAGGGTTGGATACTATTTCGTTCAGGCAAGGCTTTGCTCGGCAATGATGTCGGCTATAATAGACATTTTACTCACGGATTCGATAATTCGATATTTACTCGTGTATTGGTATAATAGACATTTTACTCACGGATTTCGATAATTTGATATTCACTCGCGTATTGGATAATAGACATTTTTTCTCCGCATATTCGATAATTCGATATTTACTTGCGTATTGGTTAATAGACATTTACTCACGGATTCGATAATTCGATATTTACTCGTGTATTGGTATAATAGACATTTTACTCACGGATTCGACAATTCGATATTTACTCGCGTATTGGTATAATAGACATTTTACTCACGGATTCGATAATTCGATATTTACTCGCGTATTGGTATAATAGACATTTTACTCACGGATTCGATAATTCAATATTTACTCGCGTATTGGTATAATAGACATTTTACTCACGGATTCAATAATTCGATATTTACTTGCGTATTGGTATAATAGATATTTTACTCGCGGACTCGATAATTCGATATTTACTCGCATATAGGTATAATAGACATTTTACTCACGGATTCGATAATTCGATATTTACTCGCGTATTGGTATAATAGACATTTTACTCGCGGATTCAATAATTCGATATTTACTTGCGTATTGGTATAATAGACATTTTACTCACAGATTCGATAATTCGATATTTACTCGCGTATAGGTATAATAGACATTTTACTCACGGATTCAATAATTCGATATTTACTTGCGTATTGGTATATAGGCATTTTACTCACGGATTCAACAATTCGATATTTACTCGCTTATTGGTATAAAGACATTTACTCGCAGATTCAATAATTCGATATTTACTTGCGTATGGTATAATACATTTTACTCACAGATTCGATAATTCGATATTTACTCGCGTATTTGTATAATAGACATTTTACTCACGGATCAATAATTCGATATTTACTTGCGTATTGGTATAATAGACATTTTACCCGCATATTCGCATGCCTCGAATGTTCGAACATTCGAATTATCGAAAGTCTGAAAATTATCGAAAGTTCGAGAAATCCGGGTCCGGGATAGTTCGAGAGTCCGAGCCCATTCAACTTGAATAGTTCGGCTCAAACTCTGGTTCGAGTTCTAGTCCATCTCTAATGGATCTCAAGCTGATCGTTAGCATGTAAAACATGTTTCTGAATGATGCTGGCAGACAGATATGAGAGTGTCAGCATTGAAAAGCATGCAAATTATGGAAGGCAGCAAGCATGCTTTAATGAGTATGGTAAAGAAAATTCAAGTCAAGTAACATTACTAAAAATCAGGCACACACAGTTCATAAATCAAGCTATTAGGTTTTAAAAACCAGCTAATTGTAATAGTTATTACTGTGTACAACTCTATGATGCAATGTCTCTGCTGGTTGTCCAACTTATTTTTTTACAGTTACATAAATATTTGAAAAACCTTCAGTACCGCACCACAAATAACCAAACCGTATCATTTAATGAAAATGGAGAAATGAACAATGAATATGATATTTATAATTGCTTCTCTCAAGTCAGATAAACCTTTAAAGCATTATTGAAAATTTAAACCAAGAGCTCCATCACATGACCAACTTTTCATCAGTCCAGAGAAAATTATATGGAAGACCAACGATGGCAAGGTAAGATAAATAATATAATGCTATACATCATGTGATTATCTAGATTATGGAGTCTAAGGGACCAGATGGTATGCAGCCTAGGATTCTGTAAAAGGTGTTTTTATAATTCCAACCGGTCCCTACTTCATCTGAATATGATGACCATGATAAAGAGACAGAAAGAAATAGACAGACAGAGAAAGACACAAAATTCAGAACATTGGTATACAGTAGCAACTGGCAAATTAACAATACTTATTATCTTAAAGAAAAAATGTATTTATATAAAATAATTATAAAACAGGATTGTATTGGACAGTTATGAAATGGAGAGGAAAGAATCTGTCTTCAAAGCTTCTTCCTCTAGTCTGTTTATAAGGGTTTAGTCTCTAAGCAGGTAATTCCAGGCTATCCACAAATTCCCCTAAACCGTTCATAAGGCGCCAGCCATCCTGAATCACCTATTATCCACGGCTGCAAGGAAATAATCCACAAAGTACTGAATTATGTGAATTGATGCTTCTGGGAATTCTATCCCTGGGTTAATGTTTCAATTTATTCAAGGCCTGTGCTGTGGGACATACCCATAAGAGGTGCAATGTATGCTTCTGTTAGATAGGGTTAAAAAGGAAGGTGAAAAGGTTGGACTTGATGGACGTATGTCTTTATTTAACCTCAATTACTATGTTACTATGTACTATGTAACTTTGAGAGTATGGCAACAGGAGACCAGGAACAACAACTGTATCAGATGAGAGTATGGTATGGCAATGGGAAACCAGAAACAGCAACCGTAGGGATGAGAGTATGGCAACAGGAGACCAGGAACAAAACACAGCAACATGAGCCAGAAGCAAGGCAAAGGAGACACATGCACAGGGAGAAAGAAAGCAGGGAAAAACAGAAGCCAATGTCATGAGAGAAATATTGACCAGCACCTACCTGATTAAGCGGCTGTCAGATAAAGGGGCACTTCCTGGAATGACGTCTGTGCGTATGCACCCACAAACATGTGCACGACACGTGACATCACTTCCTGTGGGATCTAGGTCCGGACGCCTCTGATTGGAGGCCACTTTGGGAGATGTACCCAGAAGTCCTAAGGAGACTGATCAGGGAGGGAGCCAAACTATCACAAACAATTAGAATTGATTGTGGAAATGTTATCCACAAACTACATTATCCTCACTAGTAACTTTTTTACCTTCAAAGGGGAATTTTTTTAATCAAAAAAGGGACTCTGCGATGGGCACTGCATGTGCTACATATGATGGCCCTTTAACTTGGGGCTTGTGAGAGAAAGATATTCTCCAGTGAGGTATTGACCTGGGCAATGGATAATATCCTTTTCATGGGTCATTATATTGACAATGTTTTAATCCTATGGGATGGGTCTGAGATCAGGTTCTATAGGTTAATTAATGAAATTAAAACGAACAGCTACAACCCAAGATTATCCAGTCAAATAGACTGGTAATAGACTCAAAAGTGGGTCAAGCTATCAATGTTCCCTCTAATTTTAAATTGGCTGTGTGCACAAAAAATATATTTTGGTGCTGGTTAGGACAATTTGTGTGAGCCAATATACTTACTTATTTTGTCTGGTTCAGGACTGATACAGCTTTTTGATCATCCATTTATACAGATATACTTAAATATGTTTATATACATTACATTCTATTGACCGACTGGGATCTATATTTGGAGGAAAACCTAGCATTTTCCTAGCGCCACCTCTAAGAAAACGCTGGTAACAACGCGACCAAACCAACGAACAGATGTTTGTCTGGACCTAGCCTTTAAGAGATAACTATCTAGATATGAGGCTCTTTGAGTGCAGACTCAATTTTGAGTGAGACACATTTAATCAAGATAACATAAATGTGTTGACAGACTGAGAACTTTTGCATTATTACCCTTTTCATTATTCATTTAGTCTGCAATTACCTATTTCACTCTACAGGTGGTTTATGTTGTGAGGGAAGCTTAGATACTGTAAAATGTATCTGTTTTCCCTACCTAGGCCTTGATAAGAACATTCCTGTAATGTAGAGATTTAACTAAATAGGTTTATGACTTGCCTTGGACCCTGGCTGATTTATGAGCTCATATACAGTAAACCTCACATTGACATATACAGGTAACATTATAAAGTTAATCTAATAATGGACATTTCATTGTTTGAATATTTTTCTAAGCTTCCCATCCTCTTTAAAGGGAAAGTCACCTACTCCCTTTATATTTACTATAACATAATAGCACACACTAATGAATACATCATCTGCTTTATTTCAGATCCCAAGAGCTCAGTGCAATGACAATTGTCTCCCAGGTTTCAGGAAGGCTACAAAGCCTGGATCCCAGTCCTGCTGTTATGATTGTGTCCCATGTTCCAGTGATGAGATCTCCAATAGAACTGGTATGGATTATGGAACATAGAACATACAGTTGATTTCATATGATCATACCATGACATACTGCACATTTGTAGAAAATGTCTTTAGTCTGACAAAGGTATCGGTCAGTTACAGAAAGCAATGCATTAGGAATGCCCAATCTTCCTTGTCCCTTTTAATATAAATGTGTCTTGGCTAAGTCCACATATGTTGGAAAGGATATAAAACCTTTTAGATAACCAGAGGCAACACAATATTTTCATGTATAAAGAGGGGTTGAGATATGATTCTGTCTCTACACTAAGCATCGTTAAGTCATTGTCTTGGAGTGAAGTTTAATATCAATCTGGATTTATCAAGAGCTGCAAGGCTGTTGATCCTAATTGTTTGCTCAGAACCCTAAGCTAGTAAGTGCTGTACTTACCACAATATAATGTGCAGGTAAAGGGATTAAAAATAAAGGAAACAAATCAGTCCCTAAGTGTATAAAGCTGGGTATTCCAGATAAAGGGCAAATTCCATCGGTTCCGATGAGATTCACCCTCTATTGGTAAAGTGTGTACGGCTGAAATGATCATTTTGACGCAGAATGTTGGGCAGTGTCGGAAGAGATTGTTTCAAACAAAAAAATTCCCTTGTTTGCGGTCGCCCACCTATACTAAGGTATAGGAAGTCTGTCGTGATCATAGGGAGTATGGCAGTCCCAAACATTCTCCCTATACTTTATATCTACTTTATATAAGGAGTATGGCAGTCCCAAACATTCTCCCTATACTTTATATCTACTTTATATAGGGAGTATGGCAGTCCCAAACATTCTCTCTATACTTTATATCTACTTTATATAGGGAGTATGGCAGTCACTAACGTTCTCTCTATGCTTTATATCTACTTTATATAGGGAGTATGGCAGTCCCAAACATTCTCCCTATACTTTATATATCTTTATATAGAGAGTATGGCAGTCACTAACGTTCTCCCTATACTTTATATATACTTTATATAGGGAGTATGGCGGTACACTACGTTCTCCCTATACTTTATATTACTTTATATAGGGAGATGCAGTCACTAACGTTCTCCCTATACTTATATATACTGTATATAGGGAGTATGGCAGTCCCAAACATTCTCCCTACATACTTTATATATACTTTATATGGGAGTTGGCAGTCACTAACGTTCTCCTATACTTTATATCTACTTTATATAGGGAGTATGGCAGTCACTAACGTTCTCCCTATACTTTATATAGACTTTATATAGGGAGTATGGCAGTCACTACGTCTCCCTAACTTTATATCTACTTTATATAGGGAGTATGGCAGTCCAAACATTCTCCCTATACTTTATATCTACTTTATATAGGGAGTATGGCAGTCCTAATATTCTCCCTACACTTTATATCTACTTTATATAGGGATGTGTGCAGTCCCAAACATTCTCCCTATACTTTATATCTACTTTATATAGGGAGTATGGCAGTCCCAAACATTCTCCCTATACTTTATATAGGGATGTGTGCAGTCCCAAATTCTCCCATACTTAATCTACTTTATATAGGGATTGGCAGTCCAAACATTCTCCCTATACTTTATATCTACTTTATATAGGGAGTAGGCAGTCCCAAACATTCTCCCTATACTTTATATCTACTTTATTAGGGATGTGTGGCAGTCCCAAACATTCCCCTCATACTTTATATCTACTTTATAGGGAGTATGGCAGTCCCAAACATTCTCCCTATACTTTATATCTACTTTATATAGGGAGTATGGCAGTCCCAAACATTCTCCCTATACATTATATCTCACTTTATGTAGGAGTGTGCAGTCCAAACATTCTCCCTATACTTTATATCTACTTTATATAGGGAGTAGGCAGTCCCAAACATCTCCCTATACTTTATATCTACTTTATATAGGGTATGGCAGTCACAACATTCTCCCTATACTTTATATCTACTTTATATAGGGAGTATGGCAGTCCCAAACATTCTCCTATACTTTATATCTACTTTATATAGGAGGGGGCAGCATCCCAAACATTCTCCCTATACTTTATATCTACTTTATATAGGAAGTGGGCAGTCCCAAACATTCTCCCTCATACTTATATTACTTATATAGAGAGTATGGCAGTCCAAACATTTCCCTATACTTTAATCTACTTATATAGAGAGATGGCTAGTCAAACGTTTCTATCTGCTTTATATCTACTTTATATAGGGAGTATGGCAGTCCCAAACATTCTCCCCTATACTTTATATCTACTTTATATAGGGAGTATGGCAGTCACTAACATTCTCCCTATACTTTATATCTACTTTATATAGGGAGTATGGCAGTCCCAAACATTCTCCTTATACTTTATATCTACTTTATATAGGGAGGGTGGCAGTCCCAAACATTCTCCCTATACTTTATATCTACTTTATATAGGAAGTGTGGCAGTCCCAAACATTCTCCCTATACTTTATATCTACTTTATATAGAGAGTATGGCAGTCCCAACATTCTCCCTATACTTTATATCTACTTTATATAGAGAGTATGGCAGTCACTAACGTTCTCTCTATGCTTTATATCTACTTTATATAGGGAGTATGGCAGTCCCAAACATTCTCTCTATACTTTATATATACTTTATATAGGGAGTATGGCAGTCACTAACGTTCTCCCTATACTTTATATATACTTTATATAGGGAGTATGGCAGTCCCAAACATTCTCCCTATACTTTATATCTACTTTATATAGAGAGTATGGCAGTCACTAATGTTCTCTCAATGCTTTATATATACTTTATATAGAGAGTATGGCAGTCACTAACGTTCTCTCTATGCTTTATATATACTTATATAGGGAGTATGGTGGTCCCAAGCATTCTCCCTATACTTTATATCTACTTTATAGGGAGTATGGCAGTCCCAAACATTCTCCCTATACTTGATATCTACTTATATAGGGATGTGTGCAGTCCCAAACATTCTCCCTATATTTTATATAGGGATGTGTGCAGTCCCAAACATTCTCCCTATACTTTATATTACGTATATAGGAGATGCAGTCCCAAACATTCTCCCTATACTTTATATCTACTTTATATAGGGAGTATGGCAGTCCCAAACATTCTCCCTATACTTTATATCTACTTTATATAGGGATGTGTGCAGTCCCAAACATTCTCCCTATACTTTATATCTACTTTATATAGGGAGTATGGCAGTCCCAAACATTCTCCCTATACTTTATATCTACTTTATATAGGGAGTATGGCAGTCCCAAACATTCTCCCTATACTTTATATCTACTTTATGCAGGGATTGTGTGCAGTCCCAAACATTCTCCCTATACTTTATATCTACTTTATATAGGGAGTATGGCAGTCCCAAACATTCTCCCTATACTTTATATCACTTTATATAGGGAGTATGGCAGTCCCAAACATTCTCCCTATACTTTATATCTACTTTATATAGGGAGTATGGCAGTCACTAACATTCTCCCTATACTTTATATCTACTTTATATAGGGAGTATGGCAGTCCCAAACATTCTCCTTATACTTTATATCTACTTATATAGGGAGGGTGGCAGTCCCAAACATTCTCCCTATACTTTATATCTACTTTATATAGGAAGTGTGGCAGTCCCAAACATTCTCCCTATACTTTATATCTACTTTATATAGAGAGTATGGCAGTCCCAAACATTCTCCCTATACTTTATATCTACTTTATATAGAGAGTATGGCAGTCACTAACGTTCTCTCTATGCTTTATATATACTTTATATAGGGAGTATGGCAGTCCCAAACATTCTCTCTATACTTTATATATACTTTATATAGGGAGTATGGCAGTCACTAACGTTCTCCCTATACTTTATATATACTTTATATAGGGAGTATGGCAGTCCCAAACATTCTCCCTATACTTTATATCTACTTATATAGAGAGTATGGCAGTCACTAATGTTCTCTCAAGCTTATAATACTTTATATAGAGAGTATGCAGTCACTAACGTTCTCTCTATGCTTTATATATACTTTATAGGGAGTATGGTGGTCCAAGCATTTCCCTATACTTTATATCTACTTATATAGGGAGTATGGCAGTCCCAAACATTCTCCCTATACTTGATATCTACTTTATATAGGGATGTTGCAGTCCCAAACATTCTCCCTATACTTTATATACTTATATAGGGAGTATGGCAGTCCCAAACATTCTCCCTATACTTTATATATACTTTATATGGAGTATGGCAGTCCCAAACATTCTCCCTATACTTATATATACTTATATAGGGATAGGCAGTCCCAACATTCTCCCTATACTATATTACTTTATATAGGGAGTATGGCAGTCACTAACGTTCTCCCTATACTTTATATATACTTTATATAGGGAGTATGGCAGTCCCAAACATTCTCCCTATACTTTAAATATACTTTATATAGGGAGTATGGCAGTCCCAAACATTCTCCCTATACATTATATCTACTTTAATAGGATGTGTGCAGTCCCCAAACATTCTCCCATACTTTATATATACTTTATATAGGGAGTATGGCAGTCCCAAACATTTCCCTAATTTATATCTACTTTATAAGGGAGTATGGCAGTCCAAACATTCTCCCTAACTTTAAATATACTTTTTATAGGGAGTATGGCAGGTCCCAAACATTCTCCCTATACTTTAAATATAACTTTATATAGGAGTATGGCAGTCCAGACATTCTCCCTATACTTTAAATATACTTTATATGGGAGTATGGCGGTCCCAAACATTCTCCCTATACTTTAAATATACTTTATATAGGGAGTATGGCAGTCCCAGACATTCTCCCTATACTTTAAATATACTTTATATAGGGAGTATGGCAGTCCCAAACATTCTCCCTATACTTTAAATATACTTTATATAGGGAGTATGGCAGTCCCAAACATTCTCCCTATACTTTATATCTACTTTATATAGGGAGTATGGCAGTCCCAAACATTCTCCCTATACTTTATATCTACTTTATATAGGGAGTATGGCAGTCCCAAACATTCTCCTAACTTTATATCTACTTATATAGGGGTATGCAGTCTAAACATTCTCCTATACTTTATATCTACTTTTATAGGGAGTATGGCAGTCCCAACATTCTCCCTATACTTTAAATATACTTTATATAGGGAGTATGGCAGTCCAAACATCCTCCCTATACTTTAATCTACTTTATATAGGAGATGGCGTCCCAAACATTCTCCCTTACTTATATCTACTTATATAGGGGAGTATGGCAGTCCTAAACATTCTCCCTATACTTTATATACTTTATATAGGGAGTGTGCAGTCCCAAAACATTCTCCCTATACTTATATATACTTATATAGGGGGTATGGCAGTCCCAAACATTCTCCCTATACTTTTATATAACTTTATATAGGGAGTGTGCAGTCCCAAAACATTTCCCATTATACTTAATATACTTTATATAGGGATGTGCAGTCCCAAACATTCTCCCTATACTTATATCTACTTATATAGGGAGTATGGCAGTCCCAAACATTCTCCCTAACTTTATATATATTTATATAGGGAGTATGGCAGTCCAAACATTCTCCCTATACTTATATATACTTTATATAGAGTATGGTGAGTCCCAAACATTCTCCCTATACTTTATATATACTTTATATAGGGATGTGTACAGTCCCAAACATTCTCCCTATACTTTATATATACTTTATATAGGGAGTATGGCAGTCCCAAACATTCTCCCTATACTTTTATATACTTTATATAGGGAGTATGGCAGTCCCAAACATTCTCCCTATACTTTATATATACTTTATATAGGAGTATGGCAGTCCCAAAACATTCTCCTAACTTTATATCTACTTTTATAGGGAGTAGGCAGTCCAAACTTCTCCCTATACTTTATTATACTTTATATAGGGATGGTGCAGTCCCAAACGTTCTCCCTATACTTATATATACTTTATATAGGGAGTATGGCAGTCCCAAACATTTCTCCTATACTTTATATATTATATAGGGATGTGTGCCATCCCAACATTCTCCTATACTTTATATATACTTTATATAGGGAGTATGGCAGTCCCAAACATCTCCCTATACTTTATATATACTTTATATAGGGAGTATGGGCGAGTCCCAAAATTCTCCCTATACTTTTTAATACTTATATAGGGAGTATGGCAGTCAAACATTCTCCCTATCTTTATAATACTTATATAGGGATGTGTACAGTCCCAAACATTCTCCCTATACTTTATATATACTTTATATAGGGAGTATGGCAGTCCCAAACATTCTCCCTATACTTTATATCTACTTTATATAGGGATGTGTGCAGTCCCAAACATTCTCCCTATACTTTATATCTACTTTATATAGGGATGTGTGCAGTCCCAAACATTCTCCCTATACTTTATATAAGGAGTATGGCAGTCCCAAACATTCTCCCTATACTTTATATATACTTTATATAGGGAGTATGGCAGTCCCAAACATTCTCCCTATACTTTATATATACTTAATATAGGGAGTATGGCAGTCCAAACATTCTCCTATACTTTATATATACTTTATATAGGGAGTATGGCAGTCCCAAACATTCTCCCTATACTTTATATATACTTTATATAGGGAGTATGGCAGTCCCAAACATTCTCCCTATACTTTATATATACTTTATATAGGGAGTATGGCAGTCCCAAACATTCTCCCTATACTTATATCTACTTTATATAGGGAGTATGGCAGTCCCAAACATTCTCCCTATACTTTATATCTACTTTATATAGGGATGTGTGCAGTCACATCTTTCAAAGATGGCAGACAGAAGTTTGCAGATTGGTACAGTGTGTACCTACCATTAAAATAATTTATTGGCTTGATTTGTTTTTTTTCTCCTAACAAATATATTTAAAAAAATCATAGAATATTTTTTTGATCAAATTGAACTTTATCCCCTTTTTACAGACTGGCATCGGAGATAATGATAGTAAGTAGTGAAGATTACTCCATATTTAGTACTGAATAAGAATCCATAGACTTAGATGGAAATGAGTGGAATAAGGATATACGTAATTGCCCAAGTTATTGTTTTTACGTATCAGCTATAAAACTGCATGTCTATGGCTTTAAGGTTATTATCTTGGAATTGCCCTCATTTTATTTTTTTCTTTATTGTCAGACAGTGAAAACTGCATTAAGTGCCTGGACAGAGAGTGGCCAAATCACAATAAGACACAGTGTATTGCAAAAACAGTAGAATTTCTATCCTACACTAATGATGTCATCTCAATAGTTTTCTCCTTTATCTCAGTTTTCTTTTTCATTACAACTCAAATAATATTGGCAATGTTTATTACTTATAGAGACACCCCCATTGTTAGAGCCAATAACAGGATCCTCAGCTTCCTCCTCCTTGTCTCCATCAAGCTGAGCTTCCTCAGTGTGTTTCTGTTCCTTGGTCGCCCTGTGGATATAACCTGCATGTTAGTATAATCATTTTGGAATCACCTTCTCCATAGCTGTCTCTTCTCTCCTGGCCAGACTATCATGGTTACATGCATTCAAAGCCACCAAGCCTGGGAGCTCATGGAGGAAATGGGTGGGAGTCAAACTGTCCAATTCTGTAGTCTTGATCTGTTCATCCATTCAAATAATAATCTGTATTACTTGGTTGGCCATTTCTCCTCCCTATCAGGATATGGACATTCACACTTACCCTGGAACATCATCATTCAGTGCAATGAGGGATCAGCTATTGCCTTTTACTCAGTTATTGGTTATATGGGGCTTCTGGCAGCTTGTTAGTTTTGTTTAGCATTTTTTAGCTCGGACCTTACCGGACAGTTTTAATGAGGCCAAGTACATCACTTTCAGCATGCTGGTCTTCTGCAGTGTTTGGATCACAATGATCCCGGCCTATCTGAGCACCAAAGGGAAAAACACTGTGTGTGTGGAGATATTTGCTGTACTGACCTCTAGTGCTGGATTGCTAAGCTGTATATTTATCCCCAAATGTTACAACATTTTTTTTAGACCTGAAATAAACCAAAAATCGAATTTACTTGGAAATAAAAAATATTAAGAGGCTTATTGTATGTACTATAAAGTGCAATGTGTTGCTATGCTGCAGTTTTGCAGCAACCCGATGTTAGATTTTTACTGGTTTACTACAGATAGAAAATATCAGAATAGTATGTAGAAACTAATAGCACACGTAAACTTCTATGGTAAATGTCAGAGACAATAATTCATTGTAAAGCTTTTAAATACAATTGATGAAACTATAATAAAAGGTATCCAGTCCCTGGAAGGTTTCAGATAATAAATTGCAAAGTGGGCATTTCTAGTTCTAGCTCTGTAATTTATATTGACACAGGCTGGTTATTGGGTCATATCATCAATGGGTGTATTTAAGTTTATAATAAATCAATAAATAAATAAAAATATCCAGCTGCAAGAATAACATTATTTTTAATTTTTTTATTTGAAGGGCAACTAAACTCACCTGATCCTCGTGTTTGGCCCTTTAAATGGGAACTAAAGTCTTCAGACAACATTGCCCCAATAGAAAGAGAGAATTCTCAAAGCTACAAAAAGGTGTGTCACACCTCTCCCTTTGCTGTGCATACTGGGTGATTTATGAAAATAAACTGTGGGTGCTAGGGAATAGCGCCCATAATTCACCTTATCTGGGAACACCCAGCTAAGTGTATGGAGTACACTTCACAGGAAGCTGGCAGCCAATCATGTTACAGCTCAGAAATGTTCCCTCCCTCTGACAGAACACAGATTTCAGTGCAGTTTTGATGTAAACACATTACAAATGCCCCTGTCTCAAACATTAATAAATTCCTTTGCTTTTCATACAAAAAAGAAAAGTAATCTTTGTAGTTTATTTCTATGCTAGCATGGATGTAAGAAACAGAATATTATAATTATTACGTATGGGGAATTGAACCTGCAAACTGCGATACTGTGTCTTTCTAAAAAGAAAGCTTTCTACCTCTATGCCACAAGGGTTACTAGGTGGGATTTCAGTACATGTAGAATCATTATTTTTTGCTAGAAACATAATAGAAACAAACAAAAAAAAAAACGAATCCTGGGAAATTGAACCAGCGTCCCAATGGTCTGTTTCCAAAACCAGAACTTGAGCAGCGCCCCACCACTACAGATGCAATAGATTTCAGTAAATGTCAGTAAGATCAGTTGACTATTTTCTATTTCTCCAGGAAGGCTGTCAGCAAGTTTGTACATGTACAAGAAACTTTATTTTTTTCTAAAAACATGATAGAAACAAAAAAGCAATAAACTCAGGTAGTAGACCATGTTGTATTGTTTCAAATGTAAGCTAGGGAATTTCAACTTGTGACACAAAAAACACAGCATTTACTTGGTGCACCACCAGAAACTCAACAATGAGTACAGGTACATTTAGTTAGAAAGTATAAATATAACTGTGCACAGCCTAGAATATAATAATGTATAATATACCTCCTGGCGGAGAAAGGGACACCTATCTGGTAGAACCACAGAAAAAGAATGTAGAGATGAAAAGACCTCAAGGCACAAAATTTGTGCAAAATCAGTATAAAAAAACTTTATTTAACAATGTTCAAAAACATTTACGGAAAGGTATAAGTGAAAAAAGTGTGCAATATAAAAACAATTAAAACACCTTACAGCTATCCCCATTGTACATCCAGACCTGGTATGTATCATATATATCATATAGTAATGTCAAAGTATCCGGGCAATTCAACTGCCTATGACACATATAGCCACAATCAGTACTTTATATATCAAAGCCCATGCGAGTGCTGAAATAACTAGGTATAAACAAGTATACCAGTATCAGTATAAAGGACGATCACCCAAACTGCACCCATGTGGGTCTCAACCAACAGTGAATCGAAACTGTCCAGAATTCAGGGAGGGGAAGCCATGTAACGCTCCATAGACTGGACGCGTTTCGCAAGAACTGCTTCCTCTGCAGAAAATGGAGACGATAGGTAACGGCGTCTCAAAACTTTGCACAAAAATGTGCACACTTCTCATAGGCCAGCATTTCAGTGACGTCACCATAGTGATCAGATTAGACCCCTCACCCTCCGTTCGTGCGTGATGGAGTGCTCACCAATCAGAACCTTGGGCCAATCCCTTTGCACCAAACATAAACTACGGCTCCCCCCAGCATTCCCTATGGTCATCACACCAATAACACACACCATTGACAAAACCCTTTATCTTCAGTAAAACATCCATAGTCACATAACATGTCTAGGTGGATAGACAGCGGCCGGAGTCTATCCAGTTTTTAAGAGTAAGGAGGAAGTTGCCCTTTAAAATTTAAGTTGGTTTTTAACATGGGATTTGTTGTATGGTGATTGGTAGGAAGCAGAAGGTGTGATAGAGATTTGTTGCAGTGTTCAGTGTCATGTTAAATAAAAATGATTTTAAAAGCGATGGAATTCCTGGAATTCATGGAATTCCTGCCTGATGAAGCAAGCAGGTCTTACAAAACGCGAAGCATTTTTCTATACATTAGTTCAAAAATCACCTAGTGTTACACCCAGCCCTCCTGTGGTAATGTTACTTTTAGGGCTGCCCTGATTGCAATCTAATTCAGTGAGTCACAATAATTGCAGTTATTTCCAATCAGTTTGTAATTAATGACAATTTGTGAGTCAGTCTGCTGCCCATTTTAATTATAACCAATATAGGCCTATAAAACTATTGGGTGGCCCTCAAAAGTGGTCAGGGGCCGCACGTGAGGCACTTGAGATCAAATAGGTTGGGCACCCCTGGCCTTAGTTAACTGAGGATGAGATCTAACCTAGAGTCCTGCAAGGGTCAGGTACCCTTGGTTTACCAAATTTGTAAGTCAGGTTTGATTAAACCACAGTGAGTTTGAATGGGTTGTGGGTTAGCATGGTTGGTGGGTCACTGCAGGTGAAGTTTGGATTGTTACTATTTTTTAATCTTAGTCCTCTTAGGGGGGCTCATTCCCTTGGCTGCCTTCTGTGTCTGTCGTTTAGGAAGTTTCAGAAAGGGGCGGACCAGCAGCAGCACCTGTCAGCCAATCTTAGCTGGTAAGTACATTTAGGACCCTGCAAGGTCGAGGGGGGCAATTAGTCGAAATACAGAAACTGGTCATCCATTCATATTTTAATCTGCATTACATTGTTACCAATTATTCTTACCTTTTAGCACTAGGGGTGTCAGTAATTTGACAAAATGGCTACATGGTGATTGGTTAGCATTAGTCTATTTCTTCTAGTTTGTGCCTAATATTATTGGTATATTCGGAAGGAATTGTGGAAATGGTACAATACGTTTATAATTCTGTTTTTAGTTCATTTGAAGATGGGACCTAAAGAGAAAAAGGTGAACACAGAATTAAGAAAACAAAAGAGTATAATTAAATGTTGGATGACACCTGTAATTTCACAATTTTTATAATTGACATTAGATCCCCGGTGTGTTTCTCTATATTCAAAATTAACTTAAAAATATATGATCAGTTCTTTATAAAATGATTTTCCTGGTAATGTTATTGTGTTATTCTGACTTTCCTCTGGTAAATTACGTGTGTTAGTCTGTGCTACTGACCACTGGTTAAAGGGGTTTACACTCTAGATCACGATTGGGCAACATTGTGGGGGATCCAATGTGGCAAGCTATGGCTGTAACCAATATAGATAAAGTGCTGATATACCTTCTAGTTTTCTTCTTTGAAGCCTGTGAGTCTGAGGCTCACATTATAAACCCTGCATGTGACCTGAAAGCACAAACTAAGACTAGAGAATTTGTATATATTCAAAAAGGAGACATTATGATTGGTGGTGTGATATCTGTATACACAGTGTCACCAAATAAAGAAATGCACTTAAATCATTTCCCCTTAGTGGTCCATACAAGGTAAGTCACATCATTCAAATAGAAACATCAAATTAATAAATGTGTTAAGGAGAGTTATGCAGTTCTCACTTACAGGATCTGTAAGACTCCGAATGTGTGAAATCCAATTATAGTGGCAGATTGTAGGGCAACATTCAACCAGTGACTGGGAGAGACCTTATGGAATTATCCACCTGAGTATATGTTTGGTTTATATACTTACATTGTATGGTTGTATTAGTTCCTGTTATCTGTCAAGCTTTTGTTGCTTTCTTGAACTTATCCTCTTTTCATCAGAAATGTCTTCCTCTCATCAGAGATGGATTAAGATTAAATTAGGCTCCAGGCAAGGCTGACATTTGGGGCCCCCTTGTTCTAGTATTGTATGGCTGCAGTACATAATCAGGACACCCTGATGTTTTACAGTTGACTTGTTTATGGCAGAGACGCAATTGAGAATGATGGAAGCTGTTTACCTTATATACTGTAAGTTTATCTTGGTACTGTGGTTTCTTCTTCTTGGGTTATTGTAAACATGGTGGTAGGTTATTGTAAATATGGTGGTAGGTTATTGTAAATATGGTAGTGGTCATTGTAAACATGGTGTAGGTGTATTGGAAATTATGGGTGGTAGGTTATTGTAAATATGGTGGTAGGTTATTGTAAATATGGCAGTAGGTTATTGTAAACATGGTGGTAGGTTATTGTAAATATGGTGGTAGGTTATTGTAAATATGGTGGTAGGTTATTGTAAATATGGTAGTAGGTTATTGTAAATATGGTAGTAGGTTATTGTAAATCAAGTGGTAGGTTATTGTAAATCAGGTGGTAGATTATTGTAAATGTGGTGGTAGGTTATTGTAAATATGGTAGTAGGTTATTGTAAATATGGTGGTAGGTTATTGTAAATATGGTAGTATGTTATTGTAAATATGGTAGTAGGTTATTGTAAATCAAGTGGTAGGTTATTGAAAATCAGGTGGTAGATTATTGTAAATGTGGTGGTAGGTTATTGTAAATATGGTAGTAGGTTATTGTAAACATGGTTGTAGGTTATTGTAAATATGGTGGTAGGCTATTGTAAATATGGTGCACACCAATATCATGTAGAAGTTTTTAAAATAATTGACTAGATTGTATGTAATTTGGCTAATAACAACCTACTGCTAGTCAAATTGGTTGCAACACCTACTGATTTGTTCCTAGGAGGTCCTATAAAAATCTGATTGGATGAAGTTGTGTTAAAAAAGAAAGTTAGGTTAAAAACAAAGATTATTGTTTTACAATTTTTTTAGTAGCAGACGGGGGCGCTTTTCTGAGGTAACAATTATCCTCACTCACTGTAACTATAATGTATAATGGACATGGTTAGAATAGGTTGCGGTGTGGGTAGATCATGGTTGAAGATGGACAGGGCACTTACCAGGCTAACTCAAACACCGCCTCCTCCTGGTAAAAGCTAGGAGGTGCGCTCTTTTAACCCCCAATAAGATTATCTGAGTGTGAAATTCACTGTACTAATATTCAAATTTCTCAGAAATTTCCGACAGCATTACAAACAACTTGTGGATTTCCTCTTTGCTATTGAAGAAATTAACAATAACTCAGCTCTGTTATCCAACCAGACGCTGGGGTACATTATATACGATTCCTTTGGGGATGAAGTGAAGGCAGTGAAGAGCGTGTTACAGATACTATCTGGTACAAAGGAGCCAGTTCCCAATTACTCCTGTAGGGGAGGGAGAAGACTTGCTGGTGTGATTGGGGATTATGGATCAGAAACATCTATACCAATTGCACAGATCCTCAGTGTGCTGGGCTATTCACAGGCGAGAGACTTTTTAAAATTTTATTTTAGTTTAGAGTCATCCATCTTTGTTAACTTGGAAAAAGTAATTGCTTCTGTCTGACTGTTTAATTTCTAATTAAAATTGTGTAAAAACCCAACACATGTAATGGATTTCATTAAACAGTTGCATGAAAACATGAAAATTGCTGCCTTTTTTCATATCCATATGCAGACAGACTTTTACAGGCTTGTGCTTTACCTGTTCAAGAACATTGAGAAGGTTGGGTAATAACAGTAATAACTGAGGCTTCACCCAGGGCAGGGGCTAAACAATAGCAGGAAACAAATTTTTATCTGACTTCGTTTTACCCTGTAGACACAATAGTTCTCCTTTAAAGGCCATGTCCACCCTTAAAACAAAAAAAACGGTTACATGTCGGTTACCTCCCCCCGACCTCAATCAATGTATACACATTATTAGAAGTATTAATTTTTTTAGCATTTCTGCCTAGTATGTCAGGATCCTGGAATTGTTCTTTTACTGTTGAAGATAAGAGTGTGGTAGCCTTGTTAGTCCAGGTAAAGCCTAAAAAAGATAGAAGAGTATCTCTATAAAGCCATAATAAAGCCATAATAAAATGAAAAAACTATCACTATACAGTGCTATACAATTACTGCTGAAATTGAGACTTTTTCATTCTATTTAATGAAGCTGCCTGATCAGGACCCATCAACCTACTGAGCACCCATTCATAGGAGATTCTCAACCTGCTAAATGGTACAAAAGTGTACGGGCCATTTAAGTACAAACCCTTTTGTTTTATTACTCCTATTTATTGACTATTCATAAATATTGTGTAACATAGTAATTGAGGTTGAATAAAGACATACATCCATCTAGTCCAACCTTTACACCCTACTCTTTAACCCTACCTTTCAGTTGATCTAGAGTAAAAAAAAACAAAAAAAAACTAGCTAAAAATGTGGGGGGAAATTACTTTCTGACTAGCAATCGGAAAGTATCCCTGGATCAAAAGAACTGCAGTATATGTATTAATACCAGTAATTCTCAATATTATATAGTATCCCTGTACCAACCAGAACTACAGTATATGTATTAATACCAGTAATTCTCAATATTATATAGTATCCCCGTACCAACCAGATCTACAGTATATGTATTGATACCAGTAATTCTCAATATTATATAGTATCCCTGTACCAACCAGAACTACAGTATATGTATTAATACCAGTAATTCTCAATATTATATAGTATCCCTGTACCAACCAGAACTACAGTATATGTATTAATACCAGTTATTCTCAATATTATATAGTATCCCCGTACCAACCAGATCTACAGTATATGTATTAATACCAGTAATTCTCAATATTATATAGTATCCCTGTACCAACCAGAACTACAGTCTATGTATCAATACCAGTAATTCTCAATATTATATAGTATCCCTGTACCAACCAGAACTACAGTATATGTATTAATACCAGTTATTCTCAATATTATATAGTATCCCCATACCAACCAGATCTACAGTATATGTATTAATACCAGTAATTCTCAATATTATATAGTATCCCTGTACCAACCAGAACTACAGTATATGTAATCTCAAGATTTTTTTTAGTTTTAGAAACATATCTAGCCCACTTTTAAAGCTATTCAATGAACTTTCCATTAACATATCTGCTGGAAGATAGTTCCACAGTTTCGCTAAGGCGAAACATTAAATTTCTTTTCTTCTAGTCTTAAAGGATGTCCACGAGTCCTCTGATATGGCCTACTGGTTAACAATGCATCAGAAAGTTTATTATAAGGCCCATTAATAAATTTGTAGAAAGTGATCATATCCCCACACAAACACCACTTCTCCAATGTCTAATCTGCATAGTCAAGCCCCTCAATTCCCTTTATTATTTTAGTTTAGAAAACTGCACCGCATATTCCAAATGAGGCCTTACCAGTGCCTTGTAAAGAGGGAAAATAATATTTTTCTCCCTTGAATCTTTTCCCCTTTTTATACAAGACAATATCTTGCTAGCTCTAGCCGTGGCTGTCTGGAATTGTTTTCTACAGCTAAGTTTGTTATCTACCAGAACCCCCAAATCTTTTTCCATTAGCGATTCACTTAGCTGGAAGGTTGTTCCCTACGTAGCAGGGACTGGATGGCACACAGAAAGTATGCTTCACTTTCAGGGACTCTGACTAGACACTGCAGGAGAACTATAAGGAGCTGAGGTGTACGGTAAAGATTTTTAAACACTGCTACACTACTAGCATTAAAGGGACATGCCCTTTAATGCTAATGCAGGAGACTAGAAATGTTACAGGTGAATAACTTAACTTTCCACCTAGAGGGAACTCCAATAGTTTGCAGAGTTTTTAATAAAGATGATTAGGGGTGTGTGGCCAAGATGGCTTACTGAGCGGACGCGGGGAATAGGAGCTCTCCCGGTCTCACTACCTGTTAAAGCTAATAAACAGACTTCAGACCATGGAAATCAGCTCAATCCACTGAGGCAACTGCAGGAAAGAGGCATGACCAAGCACAGCCAGAACAAGACTAAGTACACTGCGAAACTGGGTAAATATGCCCACCAAGCAAGTCGGACCACGTGGCTGACCCCAAATCTCCCCAACCCTCTCCCCATCCCCCGATGGGAGAATCGCCTACCATAATGGCTTCATCGGACGCAACGGCAGCCCAGATCCTTGCGGCAATCCAAGAATCCAAAGCTGCACTGAAGGTCCTGATAGAGGAGGTCAAGGTGGATGTGAGCGTCCTGCGTCAGGACGTGCAGGCCACAAGACAGAGGGTCCGAGACCTAGAGGACCGGGTCTCATCGGCGGAGAACCAAATCAGGCCAGTACCTGATGAGTTAATATCCCTCCATCAACAACTTCAGGCACAACAAGCCCGGGCGGATGACCTGGATAACAGGTCCCACCGACAAAACATAAGGCTGAATGGAATCCCAGAAGGGAGTGAAGGGAGAGATCCAGAAGCCTACCTGGACAACTGGCTGAAAGAAACCTTTGGAGCCCCCAGCTTCTCCCGGTGTTCATAGTGGAAAGAGCACACCGGGTCCCTACAAGACCGCCTCCACCCGGCTCCAGACCTAGGCCTATGGTAATGCGACTTTTAAATGCAAAAGACCTGTACTATACTCCGACTCATGAGAACCAAGGACGATATACAAATTGGCTATTCAAACATAATGTTCTTTCCGGATTACTCAATGGAACTACAAACAAAAAGGGCGCCCTTCCAGGCTGTCAAGCTCCGACTACACTCTCTAAATCTACCATACTCGATGATGTACCCAGCACGCTTGCGAGTACAACACGCTGGTACCGTTAAATTATTTGATACTCCGGTGGACGCAACAGAATGGCTTGACCACCACATGGGTTCACTGCACCGTGACTAACTACCAGTCACAGTTCCAGCACCCCAGAACCCATTGAAAGGTACCTTTTCCCTTGGTCAGTTAGAACCCATGACCCAGACAAACACCGAACTTACCTCAAATACTTAACTCTCCATGTATTTGATATGGTCACCATTTAAATACAAACCATCGACCCGATGCTCGATACCGTCGCCCACCCAACTCCATATAACCTAAACCGATATACTTGAAGCAATAGCCTCGACGGCTTTCAAAAGTCTATTTTCTCCACTGGAAATCCCGAAGAGATGAAAAAACCATCCAAAATATAATAAGTCACACACTTGTTACCTAATCTGACAATGTCAAACAACTCTAGGACTATATAAATGGATCCTGACCCTGGACATATTTGAATAGCCAATATCCAGTCTTTACCAAAAGGGAAAGTGGACTGGCCCCGAACGGGTGAATTTGGTGGGAATTGGTGGTGTGGGTAATGTTTATAACTTCAAATGGTTTCTTTCCAATGTTTTGTTTGCAATTGGCGGTAACACCTAGCACCCGCACCTAACCCCAGGATCGCCGAAGGGGGCATCTTTGTTGGAGGCGTAGTGGATGTAGATGTCTGCCCCCAATCCTGTATTGATATATGAAATGTATTTGCCGAACTGGTGTCCTTGAACCCATTTGACCTTTTTCCTCTACTTGTTTCTGTACGTTTCCCATCTTACCTTCCCTCACACATCTCCTTTTACTATTTTACTCCCAGGTTGTACAAATATTCAACCAAAAACACCACTGGGGGTGTAGCGAATGCTGACGCCCGCTTACAACCCGTAATCATTACAAGTTACATCTGTCTTCCCTTATGCTAAATCCAAATGTATATGTACAATTTGTGTGCTGGTACGCTTAATAACTTGAGCCTTACCTGGCTCACCCTTTGCTCTCCTGATTTCTATACTATGGTACTTCACCTTTCCCCCTCTTTCACCTATCCTATCTTGCTATCCCTTTACTATATATAGTTCTGGTACATCCACCCAGGATCTACATCCACCTAAACAAATGAATTGTTATTAACCACTTATGCCAATTAGATAGGTCCCTATACTTTAATATTCTCCTAATTGGACCCAGGACCCTGGAAATCACCTGGCCCTTTTCTTCTACCCATTTCTGCACTTTAATATGTCTTCCTTCACCCATCTCTTCTTGCTATCCCTTTACTATATAACCCAGGAATATCTACCCAAGAAGTGCAACTGCTCAATCCAGGAATACTGCAAAACAACCATATATGGTCACTTAAACCCTTTCACTGCCAGGAAACTTTCATAGGGACTAGGTAAAACCCGGAACAGAAAATGAACAGCGCCACCTATCGTAAGACATTACACCACTTTATTATAGATGCCGGAATAAGGTTTTACACCCTTTTAGATCTGTTTTGGCCGCAGGAAGAGGGGTCTGGATACACAGGATTCCAAAACTGCACTGCATATTCCAAATGAGGCCTTACCAATGCTTTGTTAAGAGGGAGAGTAACATTTTCCTCCCTTGAATCTATACCTCTCTATAAACAAGAAAATATCTTACTGGCTCTGGCTGTTGCCGCCTGGCACTGCTTGCCAGGCTGCAACACTGCTTGCCAGGCATGCATCACTTTACATTTATCAATATTGATTTTCATCAGCCTAATGTGACAATCTATCTAGATCCACCTGTAACCATTGCATATCCTCTAAAGTTTTTAATGGTAAGCAAAGTTTTCTGTTGTTGGCAAACACAGAATCCTTGCTGACAATACCCACAGTCTATATTGATGAAGCCCTGTTAACAACAACTCTCTGGTTCCTATCCATTAACCAACGTTCTATTATCAAAAATCCAAGTATACTACATCTATATAGTGCATATAGTCTGGGTGTGTTAGTTTTTAGCACTGCTTTATGCGTGTGTATAAAGCAGTGAGTGTGCACCAGTGTTTGTATTCATTTACATGTGTGCTTGTGTGTATAAGTGTAGGAATGTGTGTAGAGGTGTATGTGTATATGTTGTACATAAATGTTTGGGAGTATATGGAGCCGAGTGTGTGTGTTTAGCACAATAGTGCTTATTAGTGCTTATATGTATGTATGTATGTAAATTGTGTTTATGTATGTAAATGTGTTTCTGTTCCTGTGTGTGTATGTGGGCTTGTGTGTATCAGTGAGTGTGCAGCTGTGTATCTGTGTGTTTGAATGTGCAGCAGTAAATGTCTGTGTAGAGGGTATAAGTAGCAGATAGAGGGACAGGCAGAGGGACAGATGGAGGGACATGAAGGACAGATGGAGGGACATGCAGAAGGAGAGATTGAGGGACACAGGGGCACAGATAGAGAGACAGACATTGGGACAAACAAAGGACAGGCAGAGGGACAGATAAGACAGACAAAGGGACAGATAGAGGGACAGGCAGAAGGACAGATAGAGGGACGGGCAGAAGGACAGAGAGAGGGACAGATAGAGGGACAGGAAGAAGGACAGAGAGAGGGACAGGAAGAAGGACAGATAGAGGGACAGGAAGAAGGACAGATAGAGGGACAGGCAGAAGGACAGATAGAGGGACGGGCAGAAGGACAGAGAGAGGGACAGGAAGAAGGACAGAGAGAGGGACAGGAAGAAGGACAGAGAGAGGGACAGGAAGAAGGACAGAGAGAGGGACAGGAAGAAGGACAGAGAGAGGGACAGGCAGAAGGACAGAGTTCTGTACAATTTCATTGTATCCTCTAGAATTGCCTCAATATGATATATTCTTTTATATCCAGTTCCAAAGGCAATATTTGAGTGCCAGGTCAGGACCCTCTGATTAACATCAGCCGAGTGGTGAAGCTTTGAAGTTAAGAGCTGTAGATGGCAGAGCGGCACACGTTGAAGAGTACATGTGGTATCTCTGAAGGAATGCTGGGAGGGTAGCTGGTGCCTGTGACTGAGTGCTTGGAATTGAGTACTTTGGAGGCGTTTGACTACTAGACTCACACTTTTTGGTGTATATATATATTAGAATGAGAAATGTAAAGTTTGCTAATCGTAATTGAAGTAAAATACATTTAAAAAGGTTAGAAGTTAGGACCTTCCAGACTGGGGTTACCTTGACGTGGTTGAAAGGCTTTTCATTCATGTGATCACAGTAATGTATACTAAAGCCCCATATGCCAGTGTGCAGATAATATGATATTGTATGGGGCCTAGGAATGTGCATTGATTATCTTTTCTATGTTTGTATAAATATTTGACCAGATCAGTAACACTTACGTTAAATGTAGTTGTAAATTAGCCTAATTGGAGTGCTTCCACAATCCTTGTATAGTATGTATTTATTGGGAGGCTTGGTCAAGCCTCCATGTGGTAATAGCACCCCCAACATGCCCCTTATATGGGAGGTCCTATGCCTTTAATATAAAGCACTGGATGGCCTCTTCCCTCATTTTAAAAAGCCAAAGGACTGGGGGGAAGTGAAAGAGCCTGTTATATGGATCCAGTGTGTTAGAATGAGATATGCAAAGTTTGCTAATCGTAATTGAAGTAAAAGACATTTAAAAAGGTTAGAAGTTAAGATCTTCCAGACTGGGGTTACCTTGACGTGGTTGGAAGGCTTTTCATTCATGTGATCACAGTAATGTATACTAAAACCCCTTTGTTTATAAAGTATGCCAGTGTGCAGATAATATGATATTGTTTGGGGCCTAGGAATGTGCATTGATTATCTTTTCTATGTTTATATAAATATATATATATATATATAGAGAGAGAGAGAGAGAGAGAGAGAGAGACCGTTTTACTGGAGGACGCACTCGCGGGACTTGGCTTCAAACAAATACTTTATTTCTTTAACATGTTTCCGTCTGCATGGCAGACCGTCATCAGAACCTATGCAGATGGAAACATGTTAACGAAATAAAGTATTTGTTTGAAGCCAAGTCCCGCAAGTGCGTCCTCCGTCTCTACATATTCACTGGACGGCACCCGGGCAGTTCACAGAGAGGAGAGTATAGTATAGTATAGTATTTGAGGTTGAATAAAGACATACGTCCATCCAGTCCAACCCATCTAGCAATATCCTCATTTCCTGCCTAACTGTTGATCCAGAGGAAGGCAAAAAACCCCACCAAATTTATGAAGGGGGAAAAAACTCCTTCCTGACTCCAAGTGGCAATCGGAAATTTCCCTGGATCAACTCTACTTTATGTATCAATACCAGTAACTTGCAACATTCCTTGTTTGCAGAAACTCATCCAGCTTTTTTTTTAAACTGACCAATGAACCTGCCATTACAACGTCCACTGGAAGACAGTTCCATAGGTTTACTGTTCTCACAGTGAAAAACCCTTTCCGAGCTTGAAGCCTAAACCTTTTTTCTTCAAGTCTTAAGGGATGTCCTCGTGTCCTTTGACATGTTCTATTGGTGAACAATGCCCCAGATAGTTTATTGTATGGCCCGTTAATGTATTTATACACAGTAATCATCCCCACGCAAGCGCCTTTTCTCCAGCGTACATAATTGTAACTTTTCCAGTCTCTTCATATTCAAGCTACCCCAGTCCCCTTATTAATTTAGTTGCCCTTCTCTGAACCCTTTCCATTTCAAAGATGTCATTTTTGTACATAGCATTCCAAAATTGCACTGCATATTCCAAATGAGGCCTTACCAATGCTTTGTAAAGAGGGAGAATTACATTTTCCTCCCTTGAATCCATACCTCTCTTTATACAAGACAATACCATGCTGGCTCTGGCTGTTGCCGCCTGGCACTGCTTGCTACCTTTAAGTTTGTTATCCACCAAAACTCCAAGATCCCTTTCCAACAGGGATTCACTTAACACGGAGCCGTTTATAGTATAAGTTGCACAAGGATTTTTAAGTCCAAAATGCATCACCTTGCATTTATCAACATTGAATTTCATCTGCCACTTAGCAGCCCAATGTGATAATCTATCTAGATCCCCTTGCAACGATTGCACATCCTCTGAAGTTTTTAATGGTCGACAAAGTTTTGTGTCGTCAGCAAACACAGAAACCTTTCTTAGCCACGCATTAATGCTCCTAAGCTCCCACTGTCTCCCAGGCTAAGCACGTGGCTGAGGTAGTATTTCTGAAAACACTACCCTGGAGGTCCTTGCTTTTATCTTAACCTAGTTTAAAATCTCCTCCAACCCTCTAGCCATCTTCTCCCCTACCCATCCCTACTAAAGAGCCTGTAGCTGACAGTAAAGTCTGCCCAGTTCTCAATAAACCCAAACCCTTCTTCCTTACACCACTCTCTTAGCCACGCATTAATGCTCCTAAGCTCCCGCTGTCTCCCTGGCTTAGCACGTGGCTGCGGTAGTATTTCTGAAAACACTACCCTGGAGGTCCTTGCTTTAATCTTGGCCCCTAGTTCTCGGAAATCATGTTTAAAGACCTCACCTCCACATCTAACTTTGTCATTGGCACCAATGTGAACCAAGACCGCCGGGTCACACCCGGCCCCACCCAATAATCTGTCTACACGATCCACCACATGCCGAACCCTAGCACCAGGCAGGCAACACACAGTTCGGCATGTAGGGCCTTGGCGGCAGATTACCCTATCTACCTTCCTTATAATGGAGTCCCCTACCACTACCACCTGCCTTGCATTCCTGACCCTTCGTTCCTCCTCACTTGTATCAGAGATGGCAGTCCCCTGGGTGCTCAATGGACTAGCCCCCTCCATACACCGGCAAATCTGTTGGGATGGACAATCTGGGAAGAAGCCCCCCTACTCTTCCGTCCCCCACTTCCCCTAGTAACCCTAACAAAACTACCTCCTTCCTCAACCTTTCCTGTCCCTCTTCCACCCACCTCTATACTGGCCCCAGCCAGTGCCTGCTGACCCCCCAGTTCTGCCAATCCCTGCAATGCTGCAAGCTGCCCCCTTAGACTCTCCACCTCAGCTTCCAAACGGGCAACCCACTCACACCTGACACAGACATAGGTTCCCCGGAACGTCTGCTCCATGTGGCACGATGCACATTGCATGGTACCGACAAAACTGTCCCTTCTAATACACCACACCAGCACAGCGACGCACAAACCTTGTTAAATTGCCCTTCTTGTTTCAATGTCCTTCTTTTTCTATGTCCTTGAGAGCAAGGTCCTTAAGAGAAAGGGACACTCACTAGTTCGTTTCACTCACAGGAAACTTCCTTTTGTTAGGTCCAAACCACAGGCCCAACAACTGTGAATCCTATTTAACTAATAGGCTCCAACCCCCACACCAATTAGTGCAAGAGCCAGAAAGAGAGGGAAAAAAACACTTATTAACACTTTCACAGCCTGTTTGTGATTACAACAGGTACAATACTAGAATATAGAAATCCAGCACACCCCTTTAACTGGAAGAAGAAAGATTAGTCTGCTTACTGCACACACAGTCCGGCACACATAGTCCTTAACAGTACAAACAATCCTTATTTTCAAACTTTCACACACACCATACAACCATCAAATGATTAAGTGTCCTTCTTTTTCTATGTCCTTGAGAGAAAGGTCCTTAAGAGAAAGGGACACTCACTAGTTCGTTTCACTCACAGGAAACTTCCTTTTGTTAGGTCCAAACCCATGTGAAGTGTCAGAGTACTGGAAGCAAAAATTTGGTGAGCTGATTGTTTCTCATGAACAGATCTTCTCTAGAGAAAGATTGGATTGTGAAGAAGCCAAGGGTTTTTGTCATCGAATACGTCTAACTGAAGACAGACCCTTTTGTCTCCCTTATAGAATAGTCCCTCCGGCTCACTTTCAAAAAATGCTGGAAGTCTTGAATGAAATGGAAGAAAAGCAAATTATTTGTAAGTCTAGCAGTGAATGGACATCACCACTTGTGTTAGCATGTAAACCATCAGGAGAGCCCAGAATCTGTACAGATTTCCGATGGCTGAATGTAAGAACAATTAAAGATGCCTATCCTTTACCAAATTAGGCTGATGCTCTGGCATCTCTTAGTGGAAACTGTTGGTTCAGCACAATGGACTTAACATCAGGTTTTTACAACATTCCTATCCATGAGGATAATAAAAAGTACACAGCTTGTATTACACCTGTTGGGCTATTCGAGTACAACCGTATGGCACAAGGGTTATGCAACAGTCCTGCAACTTTTGCTCGAATGATGATGTCAATTTTTGGTGACAAAAACTATCTGAGTTTGTTATGCTATCTAGATAATTTACTGGTGTTTGGCAAGAATGAACTATAAGCTCTTAAGAGAATTCAGATGATCTTCAGCCGGTTACATGAACACAATTTGAAGTTGGCACCGAAGAAATGCAAATTTTTAAGAGGCACTGTGAAGTTTTTGGGCCATATTATAAGACCAGAAGGGGTTACCAAAGATCCAGATAAGGTATCAGCAATAACAAGCGTTACTACAAATGACCTGATGGAAGAAGACGGCAAAACACCATTGTTAAAGAAGATCAGATCATTTCTGGGATTAGCAAATTATTATTCCCATTTCATACCGGGATTCTCAAGGATTGCGAAGCCACTGTACAACCTAACAGCAGAGCCAAAACAAGGAAAAGGGAAGTCAAAACATTGCAGGCGAAAGCAGACCATGACAGTAAAACTTAGTAAAGTTGGAATGAAGAATGCCAGAATGCGTTTAAAAATCTGAAAAATGCTTTTCAGAAGACAGTGACATTGAAGCATCCAGACTTTAACAAGCCCTTTATTTTGGCTACCGATGCCTCTGTGGGTGGACTTGGAGCAGTACTCAGTCAATTATCCGAATGTGGGAAGGAAGTACAGCCTATCTCGTTTGCTAGTAAAGCTTTAACAAAATCTCAGTCAAGATACCCAGCCCATCGTTTGGAATTTTTAGCTTTAAAATGGGCTGTTTGTGACAAATTTGGCCACTGGTTAAAAGGGCACAGATTCACCGCATGGACAGACAACAATCCACTGACATATATTATGACCAAGCCGAAGTTGGATGCCTGTGAACAAAGATGGGTGGCCAAGCTTGCACCCTACAACTTTGATTTAAAATATGTGCCAGGAATAAAGAATATTCTGGCTGATCTTCTGAGTCGAGAGCTATTTGTCAGACAAAGTATCAACAGCAAGATAGGAAGTGAAACCTACCAAGATTTACTGAAGTTGTGTACAACCGTTGAAAAAGACACTGTTCAGAAATCATTCAAGCTGTCAGTGAACCCTCAAAGAGTTTCAATTATGAATAATGAAGTTAAGGCTATATTTGAAAATCATTTGCGATCAGGAGATACTACCATACCGTATACGGTCCTGCTAGGACAACATGTGCATTCTGTGCTACAGAAGAGAATTTTTCCACTTCCCAAGTTTTCATTGGAAGACCTTCAGAAGAAACAAAATGAAGATGATGAAATTGCAAGGGCTATATATTTTGTTCAAAGAAAAAGGAGACCATCCAGAAGAGAACGTCCTTCTGAATCCCAAAACACTTTGCGGTTGTTGAAACACTGGGATAAACTGAACGGAATTCTCTATAGGATTTCAAGACATAGATCAGGAAGAAAAATGTATCAATTTGTTGTCCCTCATTCACTTAGGTTTGAGGTTCTAAAGGGTAATCACGATGATGCTGGACATCAAGGTCAGGACAGAATGATCTCTTTGGCCTGTGAACGATTCTTTTGGATTCACATGGAAGCAGACATCAAGAATTATGTGAGACAGTGCAAGAGATGCGTAGTGAGTAAGACTTCAGAACCAGAAGGAAGGGCACCTCTTGAATCCATAGTTACAAGTCATTCGTTAGAACTTGTATGTATTGATTTTTGGTCCACAGAGAACAACAGAAATGAAAGTGTTGATGTGTTAGTGGTTACAGACCACTTTACAAAACTATCTCATGCATTCCAATGTCAGAACCAAACTGCAAAGCAAGTGGCACGCAATCTTTGGGACAATTTCTTCTGTATCTATGGATTTCCAGAAAGATTGCATTCTGAAAGAGGAGCTAATTTTGAAAGTGAACTAATTAGTGAACTTTTACAAATTGCTGGTATTGAGAAATCTCACACAACACCATACCACCCTATGGGAAATGGTCAAGCAGAGCGCTTCAACCGTACACTAGGAAACATGCTGCAGTCCCTACTACAAAGATCAAAGAATAAGTGGCCACAGATGATACAAACGCTAACCTTTGCGTATAATTGTAATGTACATGAAACCACTGGTTATCCACCCTTTTTCCTCATGTTTGGAAGAACTCCTAGATTGCCTGTTGACATAATGTTCAGGAATGTGTTAAGGGATGAAACGGCCAAGGACTATGATGAATTTTTCGTTGCTTTAGAAAAAGACTTGAAGGAAGCAATTGCAGTAACACAGAAACATTCTAGCAGTCAACCGTTTACAGAGTTGTTAACACTAATCCAAAGACGCATATCTTCCAGATCCATGACTTGAAGACTGGAGAAATCTGGGTAGTCCATCGCAACTTAATCCTACCAGTTAACTATTTACCCATTGATTTGAGAGAAGAAGAACTGTCAGAGGTGGCTCCTACTTTGTCTGATTATGAGGTGGAAGAACAGATTGATAGAGAACAGGAAGACTCCTTAAGTAATAATCACAATGGAAATATAGAGAGAATTCTTGACCAGGCGTTAGGAGCTGAAGAACATAGTCCAGTACTATTTGGCTCTGATGAAGAACTTCTGCAGGATACAGAAGACACTGAGGTATCCCTACGAGAGGACACCCTAAGAGACGATCCACCAGACCTTGATCCTTGTCATGATATAGAAGACTTACCAGTCATGAAGGTGACTTATTCAAGACAGTATCTTTGTCAAAGTGTCAAACTGGACATTCTCATTCATCATTTGTGAAGAAGACTGACCTAAGCTGATCTGATTCAAACAGGGTAACTCAAACCAGGGTTGGAAGAACTTTTAAACCTGTAAACAGACTGGTCTGCTCAATGAATACTAAGATAATTAGTTACCCAGGAGAAGGAGAGTTACTAGAAGTAGTAGTGCTTTAGTTCCTTATAAGGAAATAGATAAATGTAGACACTGAAGGTAGATGACACCAGGAAACACATTTTTACAGTATATAGGTTCTGAGTTGGGAGGCACAAGGTCATATATCTTAACAAGGGGATTCTGTTATATTTCTTGCATTAAGCATCCTGTAGATAGGCACTTTGTAATACTTACTATGTGAGGGGAGTGCACACCCTCCAAGTAGCCCTTAAGTGGTCCTTCCAAAGAGAGTCCAAGAGACAGTTATCCTGTATAGACACAAATTTGCAGCAGGGAGACACAGGCAGACTAAAGCTTGCAATTCAAAAGTTAAATTTCTTTAATGCTGCTTCAACAGGATCACAACATGTTTCGAACGTTCATGCGTTCTTTCTCAAGTGTATAAATTACAACACTCCCAGTGAACAATTAAATCCCCAGTAAACCCCACCTCTCAATCCCCATAGGTGCTACAATTAAAATGCTTGAGATAGATACATCATACTGTTGATGCTTCAAAAAGTGCAAATCCAAGATCATGGTCAGTCTTGTTCAAGTCCCACCTGTAACCAATAAAGTGCCATTTTTGAAAAGTGCAACAGTGCCAGAAAAGTGCTACTGTCAATAAAGAATTACCAATATAATAAAAACATTAAATACATTAAAAAGTGCCACATTAATACAAAACAATTAAAAGTTTCTTCCTTATGACAAAAAACTAAACCTCCCTAGTTCTATATTCTTAGTAACAATTTGGAGCATATTAATTCTATCTAGGAACTATTGATTGCACAATCTACCCATATATTAGTGGTTAACTTTACATCATTGAAAATGAATATACATTTACATCATTAAAGATGAATATATACGGTAAGAAATGTTTCTACATTAATACATATTGACTACCTTTTTAGCAGATGTTAAACACCCAGATATATATTAACAATAATTTGAGCAGAAGTTAAAAATGCACATTTAGACAGATGTTCAAAACATCAATACCTGATCATAAAGTGCTTCATTCATTTTCATATTCAATACACAAATCTAGAGATAAGCATAAAATAAAGTTATCCTGTATAGACATATGTTCACATATTTTAGAGTGTCCAGGCTAAAGTATACAATTTTGTTCTCATTGTAGTTTTCTATCGCATCATATTATACTGTTTGGTGTTACATTTTTAATTAGTTAAACCCTAGTCTTTAGTGTTATATATTTGGTGAAATTCAGGGGTGTGTGTGAAATGTAACACAGTGAACTTTATGCACATGTTTCACCAAATATCCAGTCTGCAGGTTTGCAAAATAGGGTCATACCAATATGCAGGAGCAGCAGAAATTGTAAAATATAGTTTAAGATATTCAAAAGCTTTAAGCAGAGTGTTAGGACATGTTAGGACATATAAAATAAACCACTTCAAATTTGTCATTAGATAAAACTGAGGGAAGTTTTAACAGACAAGCTTAGCAATGGACTCTTCTAGAGAGCCCCCTGTGTATTCTGCCAGTTGGTTTGGTCTCCTCAGTGTAAAGATTGACTGTGGGAGAGGTGGGCTGGTGGCATGGCTGTATACCAGATAGTGGAAGTGTTTCCCTGTTGTCTTATAGATTCCAGCCAAGTGCACTCCACCTCAATAAAGCTTTAAACCACAGAGATCCTGAGTATCACCTCCTTTGAGTCCACTTAGAGTTTATGTCCAGAGGAGCTGGTGACCAAATGAGTGTAAAAGTTATGAGTGTCGCAGATGGTGTAAGAAAAAGGAGGGTTACACTTGGGAATGATATTTCACTGGGTTGTGCAATACCCATCGGCCCGTGTGAAGTTATGGCACGAGGAGTTCGGCTAAGGTGTGGGGAGAGGGACCGCAACAGTGTATATGGTCCGTGAGTACTCTCATCCTTGTTTGCAGCCAGATTTGCACGTTTGAAGTATATATATGTATATATAACTTGTATAGAGAGTTTTTTTTTTTTATCCATAGGCTGAAATTCAAACCTAAAGCTTAGTACAGACGTACAATTCTGTCCATGAGCCGAGCACCCTGAGCACGCCCCCACACACGTGCTGAACGGCCAATAATCATGTGTGTATACGTTCGGTCAGGGGTCGATTGCTTATCCACCATGGCAAACTAATGAACCACCCCTGAATGAATGTATACACGTGAGCGATTCACAGCCGAAAGTGCCATTCGCACACGTGTGGGCGCACTCGAGGTATGCGGGCCATGGACAGAATTGTATGTCTTTATGAAGCTTTAGGCTGAAAATGTAAACCTTACAACTCCACAGCAACTCCACAGCTAATGCTGTACCAGCCAAAACCAAACCCTGCTGTCCAATTAAAGGGAATGTCCAGCCCAAAAATTACTCTGCTTTATGTGTATTAGCCCCCCAAACCCCACTTTCACAGAGTTGTCACATTTTAAAGATGCCCCAGAACTTACTTACCTGACATGGTCCCTCACCGCCTCTGCTGCGTGGCTGCTGCTGACAGCCACTCCACTTCCTGGTTGCATCTGTCAGTTAGGGAGCGATGTGATGTCACGCCCAATCGCCTAACAGCCGTGACCAGGAAGAGAAGCATCAGTCAGCGCAGAAGTCTCCTGCTCCTCCTTTTGCTTGCAGCGAGCTCGAAACAGGAGCAGGGGGGACTGGATCAGGTAAGTAAGCTCTGGGACATCTTTAAAATGTGACAATTCTGCGAAGGTGGGGTTGTGGGGGCTAATAAACATTTTAAAGCATAATAATTTTTTGGCTGGACTGGCCATTTAAATGTAGAGCAGAAATAATGGGGGAAATTCAATATCGCCCTTTTCCGTCTAAAACCCACGTTAACCCGAAAAAAATTTGGGTTAACGTGGGTTTTGGACGGATTTTAGAGCATGTTTTTTTTTTGGGAAATAGCGCTGTGCTAACAATACAAAACCCGTAGCGTTAAGTTTTGCGCTACTTTGTAGCGTGAAACTTAACGCTATGGCTTATGGAGCGTTAAAGTGCCGCTCCTTACCTTACCCCGATCCCGCGATGCAATAACTGGCGTAATCTCATTTAAGTCAGTTATTGTATCGTGGGATCGGGCTAAGGTAAGTAACAGGAGCAGCGATATTGAATCTCCCCGAATGTTTCCTAGGATTTAAACCTCCTCCAAAGCCATCTACTAACACCAGCTGTAGTAAACCACAACAAGCAGATAAACGACAATGGCTCGTTAACATGTCTGATGGCATGGATGAGGCATGATGCCAGAGAGCATAAACATGGCTGGTGTTCATCAATCCGCCATGTTAAAAAAACGCCATGGCGGATCGGAGGTGTATACGTACCCTTAAACTTTTTTAACTACAGTACAGTAAAGGTATTATAGAATCATTCAAAAATATCAAACAAAATTGTTGTTGAAAAGTAGTGACCAATTCCAGTTTTGAATATTCTTATAAGACTTAGAACCAGCTAAGTAAACCCTTCAGTGAGAGGAGGTGCTCTGAATATAGCTACATAAAGCGTGGATCACACATACGAGATGGGAGGTCGGAGATGGTTGCTATACTCTTTATTTGCACCTAAGATATGTACCTCCATGATTTTTCAACAATGCTTTATACAGTATATATACATTCTCTTGATTTACTAACCATGAGATAGATCACTTAAACAGTACTTAATGTTGGCAGGACATGTTGGATAATTCTTGGATAATTGTACATGTTTTAAATGATTTTAATATAGAACTAACCCATGTTTATCAATAAAGACCATTTCGCTTTATATTATATTATACAGAGTGTGCCTGGCATATCCTTTTTCTAGCTGAACCCTGGGTTTGAAACGGGCCTTTTGTTTCCACAGATCCAACAGATTTTTCAAACATTTTCAAAGTTCTTTGGAATTGCTGTTGGAACAAAACTCGACAGTATTGTCTATTTCTATTGAAAAGTAGATGACTGAAACAAATGAATAATGATGCTGATGCATCTCCGTTATTGAGTAGGGTAGATATATTTAATGGTTAACTTCTTCTGTTGAATATAGGGGAATTTTTATTATACAGCAGCATATTATAGTCATCAGGATGGAATAAGGAAATGCACCCATCAATTTCGACATTTTACCTTACCTCGTATCTAGAAGTCAATCCAGAGGAAGGAGAAAAAAACAGTCTGACATCACATCCAATTTGTAAAAAAAGGGGGGAAATCTTTTCTGACTTCAAACAGCACTCAGAGCAATCCCTGGATTAACTAGAAACATGCAATATAAATAAAAAGGGGCTTTGTACATTACATCGACACTATATATAGTGCAAATAATGACCAACATTGTTATACACACACAAACAAAAAGTCATTGCACTTCCAATTCAATGTAAATTGTATTGTGTATTGTATTAAATAATGTATTTTATTATGTATTGTTTATTGTATTGGGTATAGTATTGTATTTTATATTGTATATAGTAATGTTTATTTTATTGTATACTGTATTGAATATTGCATTGTATATTGTATTGTATATTGTATCATTTATTTTATTGTAAATTATATTGCATATTGCTGCGTTGCATATTGTAGTGTGTATTGTATTGTGTTGTATATTGTTTTGTCCTTTGTATACATATTTATATTGTTAAAGGGCAATTATAGTGAGAAAATTGTTTTTTTTTAATTTCTTCTAATGTATCCTATAAGTCATCCCATCCACCAGGGTACCTTTAGTTTCTTTAAATTCTACATAGTCCCCGAGATATAAGCCTTTGAATATGCTGTGATTTGTAGGAGCTGCTACACCTCATCTGTCACTCAAAGGCACACACCCACACAATCCAAAGCTCCCCTGCAGTACTGTCACACACTCTCTCACCCACACTATATGTACCATGTGCAACATATAGTCAAATGCTGTAGTGCTAAACACAATCAATAAACCATTAACCCAGCAATATGAGCATAACACACTATAAAACAGCCCCTCCCCCCCAAAAAAATCTTATATACATACAAAACCAGTGACTCAAATGGAACACTAATACAGTATATATAATACAGTAATACAGACTATATACCAAACAAGACACACAGTGCAATCTATGAAATATATAGACTAAAGCAACTGAAATGTAACAGGACAACAAGCAGTGTCACTGTGTTTGTGAAGGTCTCACTACAAGCTGCTGTTACACTGACTCTCTCTTCAGTGATTATGATCTCAGCTAAGCAGGGGGAGAGATATGAACTTTAGGTAAAAAGTAAATAACAATTAGCAAAGTTAGAGAACAGGGAGAGTTCAGTAACTTACTTGTAAAGAATCTCAGCACCACTTGTCCTCCTCTCTCCCCCTCTGCCCCTCCCTTCAGCATATTGCTACTTTATTCCACACTTTGCTTGCAGTCTAGCTCTGGAAGGGAGGGGTCAACAGGATGTCAGCACTTCATTTAAAGTCCTTTCTACTGACAATGCTCGGACTCTGTATACAGCCCGTCACTGCTTGAGGGGGAGTAGACAGAGAGGGGAGGGGGACTACACAGCTTGGTACAAACTTCTGCCAGTGTGAAGAAACGAAGCCACACAGAAACATGAAAGTAAGGCAGCTTATACTAAGTGATCTATACATTGTATACAGACAAAGTTTTTTTTTCACTATAGTTGCCCTTTAATGCATTGTATATTGTTTTGTACTGTATATTGTATTGTATATTGTTTTGTATTGTGTATTGTACTGTTGAATTTGGAAAGTCAACAAAATGTATAATGCCCAGTCACCACAGTTGCTTGTGTAGTTGTTTAAGGGTTATTTAAGGAGAATTAAAATAAATATGATGAGAAACCCTCCACCCAAAAAAAAAACAAACAAGAACACATTTTTACCCTTAGAAATGCTATTGGTTGCCTATAAATTTATGTTTTGGTGGATCATTCTAATTTTCATCCAAAGCTCCTTTGTTTCTGGTATCACCTAGCAAACACAGGTACCTAGGCAGCAGGTCTTTAATTCTACTTATACAGGCTCAATTGTGTTAAGAGGTTTCCCCAAGATTCATGAAGCAGTGCTAACTGTGATTTATTGGAGATATAATGTGTTGTATCTCCAGTATCACTGTGAGCAGTTGTATCACTGTGAGCACTTCTTTTTTGGATCTTGTGTGGGATTACCTTCTGGTAGCATCTCCCTGTGTGCCAAATCTTTATTTGGCATCAGACCTTAACAGCAGCTGTCAGCTATTGGACATGATGTCGCCTTTGATACCCCAGAAATGCAGCAGAGAGGTGAGTATGTATTTTCAGGGTCATCTTTGGGAAGATAAGTAAAATGTAACTGGGGTTTGGTGGAGTGCTGCAGCTATATGTACATTTTCATTTTTTTGACGGACATTCCCTTTAACACATTTTCTAGATTTATTAATGAATACATTTAATATTGCCTAGCCTTGGCATTAAAGGTCCCCTCTATATTTATGATCTTTTCTGTAAGATTCCTTCCCACACCCTACAATCACATTCCACATTTCTGGTCTCTTCTGAGTATTTCCCTGACAGAAATATCTTAGGAACAGCAACTGAATGAGTTTACATAGGGAAATAATAAGTTTTTTGCAAAGATAGCATGAAATCAACAATTCCTGTACTTGATTTATTTGTTGTTAATTGTAACATAATCCAAGTAGGACCTTTTTTTTACCATGTTTATTCTGTAATATTTACTTGTAAATTTCTTAAATAGCTCTTGAATTGTTCACCTCTTCATTTTCCTCTTTTAATCTGTATCAATATTTCAGTTCTATATTTCAGAGCCTCACGAGATACAACACAAAGTATTGCTTAAATTTAAACTGTTGTACTTAAGAAACTCCTGAGAGATGCGCTGTTTAAAATTTATGTATTTTTAATCAAATGTTTAAACTTATGATTATTAAACATACTGTAGATACTTAACATTACTACCTAACTCTGTATGTGCTTTGCAACTAACAAACTCTATATTACACTCTAAAGCATGTACAATCAGATCAGCCACCAGTGTAGTCTCATAATAAAAGCTTCACTGGGTCCTCATTCCTGTGTGTAGTTCATGTGATTGATTCATTTACAATCAAATGTCAATCTTCTATATTGAACAAGTTGATCAAAATTTCAAATCATCATTCAAACCGGGCGTGGCTATCCTTGGACCCCTTAAATCCGCACACCATTGTTTTGCAATCTTTATATTAGATAGACAGGTCCAGTTTTCTTTAAAAGGCATGTCTTCCCCCAAAACTAAAATTTAATTTTTTTACTGGCCCTACTGTGATACATTTTGTAGGAATTTAACCTTAAAAATTTACTTTACACAAAATTAGCAGGATAATCTGGTTATAACCACACAAGACCCCTATCACCATTAAGATCTCAAATCAAAATTATAATTCTACCCGTCCTTTGCAAAAGGGAAAAACATAGAGACATTCCAACAAATGGTAACTACAGATTTCAGGAAAATAAAATTCAAACCATGTAAAAAAGAAAATCTTACAAAATGGGAATGCTCTAAAAGACTTGAAAACAGACCCTAGTATAATCAAACCGGCAGATAAAAGTGGAGGAACTGTTATTTTACATAGAGAAGATTACATGAAGGCGGCCAATAGACTATTGGGAGACCAAGATACATATTAAAAAACTATTAAAAAAAGATCCTACATCTGTTTTCATGACGGAATATAATGAACTAAAAGATTATGGTACTAATGGAAAAATCATCAATGATAAAGAAACATAGTTCCTTAAAATTACTCACCCAGTGATCACCACATTCTATTATTTCCCAAAAATACATAAAAGCACACCAAACCCACCCGGGCACCCTATAATTTCAGGCATAAATTCATTGACCAGCAATTTATCTCAATATGTGGATAGATTCCTTCAACCTTTTGTAATAAAAACAAAATCATACACAAAGGACACCATGGACATTTTGAACTCAATATCAGATATAGAATGGATGGAAGATTATATCCTATGCACTATTGACATAACGGCCCTATATACCTGTATTATACATAATTTATGAATTACTGCCATAAGAAATACACTAGGAAGGAGCTAAGAAATCCACCCGGAACAAATTGATTTTATTTCAAACTGTATCAAATTAATTTTAACACACAATTATTTTATATTCAATGGCAAATACTACCTTCAAACACAGGGCACTGCAATGGGGACAAAATTCGCCTCAAGTTATGCAAATATATTTATGGCTAATTGGAAGGGATTTTTAAAGGACCTTTTAAAAATGGAATACATCTGCGGAAACGTTTTATTGATGATATTTTAATTATTTGGATCCATATCAACGACATGAATTTAAAATTCACATATACTCGCAGTAAACATATAATTGTCTTTTTGGATTTGGAGATTTATATAGAAGTAAACCAAATAAAACCTGCACGCACATCAAGAACGTAGACTGTAATTCATATATCCTGTCAAAAAGTTGCCATAAAAGAAATTGGCTTGAGAATATTACACATAATCAATATAAAAGGATACGGAGAAACTGCACTGACCTTGAAACTTACAATAAGCAAGGAGATCAACTGACACAGAGATTTACAGCAAAAAGTTATGACGAAATAAAATTAAACAAAATAAAGGAAGAAACAAGGGACCTAGATAGGAAATTATTACTGAAACCAAAAATCAGACCCATAGCGGAACGTCCTCCATATATAGCATTTACACAAACAATCCTTATTTTCAAACTTTCACACACACCATACAACCATCAAATGATTAAGTGTCCTTCTTTTTCTATGTCCTTGAGAGCAAGGTCCTTAAGAGAAAGGGACACTCACTAGTTCGTTTCACTCACAGGAAACTTCCTTTTGTTAAGTCCAAACCACAGGCCCAACAACTGTGAATCCTATTTAACTAATAGGCCACAACCCCCACACCAATTAGTGCAAGAGCCAGGAAGAGAGGGGGAAAAAAACACTTATTAACACTTTCACAGCCTGTTTGTGATTACAACAGGCACAATACTAGAATATAGAAGTCCAGCACACCCCTTTAACTGGACGAAGAAGAAGAAAGATTAGTCTGCTTACTGCACACTCAGTCCTGCACACAATAGTCCTTACAGTACAAACAATCCTTATTTTCAAACTTTCAAACAATCCTTATTTCAAATTTTTACACACACCATACAACCATCAAATGATTAAGTGTCCTTCTTTTTCTATGTCCTTGAGAGCAAGATCCTTAAGAGAAAGGGACACTCACTAGTTCGTTTCACTCACAGGAAACTTCCTTTTGTTAGGTCCAAACCACAGGCCCAACAACTGTGAATCCTATTTAACTAATAGGCCCCAACCCCCACACCAATTAGTGCAAGAGCCTGGAAGAGAGGGGGAAAAAAACACTTATTAACACTTTCACAGCCTGTTTGTGATTACAACAGGTACAATACTAGAATATAGAAGTCCAGCACACCCCTTTAACTGGAAGAAGAAAGATTAGTCTGCTTACTGCACACTCAGTCCTGCACACATAGTCCTTAACAGTACAAACAATCCTTATTTTCAAACTTTCAAACAATCCTTATTTTTAAACATTCACACACACCATACAACCATCAAATGATTAAGTGTCCTTTTTCTATGTCCTTGAGAGCAAGGTCCTTAAGAGAAAGGGACACTCACTAGTTCGTTTCACTCACAGGAAACTTCCTTTTGTTAAGTCCAAACCACCAGAGTGCTGATCTGCAACACTGGAAATTATATATATATATATATATATATATATATATACACTTCATATACCTGCCACGTGTTTTAGATATTTTGTATGTTTCAAACTGTGTCTAGTTTAATGTAAAAGGATAACTTGATACAAACAGTTAACAATAATTGCATATACTGCTATCTGCTAGAAAAGAGACAATCCTGCAGGGGGTTCCTTCTACTGGTAGGTCATGTCATGGAACTGTGCAAGGTTTTTACAACAGAAACCAAATTCTATGTCAAAACCGTTAAATGACTTTATTTCTATTGTCAAATGTTTGGCAGTTCAACAATTTTGCCTGTAATTTTCAACCAAAAAAATTTTGCTTTGACCCAAAACAAGGGTCATGTTGCAACTGATTCATTCCTACTAGAGAATATAGAGGATACAACAAAATTGCCCATTTGAAAAATCTTTTTATGCTCTCGAAGTCCTCCACTAGGGTGATCTGTACATTTAAAGTACATTGCATGTAAAAATGCCAGTTGTTCAGGACACAAAAAATGTCTAAAGCGATTGAAATAAACATTGAATTTCTTTACCCACAATTCTGGAAATGAGGATGTAGCCCCATATATCTTTATCAATGGTATTTTATAGAATGAGCATTCCGTTGCATTTATAGGATTAAGAGATGTATTAGATTAAAATGAGGCATTCATTGTTGTCTGGGCCCAGCAATTTTACCACATGATTAACAATAGGCATTTCATATACAGTATATATGAATAACCGATTTATCTAAAGCATACATAGTCATTGGATCATATATGTATGTTATGTATTCTTTTCAAGACCTTATAACAGCAATCTGAAAAGCTAATAACATTTTTTATAAACTTGTTTCTGTAATCTGGGAAACGTTTTCATATCCCCTTTATTCAGAATAATAAAACACTTGTAAAATATGGGTTTCTGACCCTGTTTGGTGTTTCAAATTGAATGTAGCCTTTTCTTTTTAGTGCTGTGTAAACAAAACCTTTTGGTATTTGGAAAATGACCCTCATTAACCTGTGCTGCAAAAGAAAGGGTTGTACACTTATACCTTCTTATTGCTTTTGTTGAGAATTTTGCAGGCTGCTATAAATCTTTGCCATTAATGTCCACCAGAAGACTTCCCCAGAGATTTTATTTTACGTATTGTTTCTAGTTATTTAAACCATTGACTGCTGTTGCTGAATAATGTATGATGCCGAGTATATAAACCAGTTGAGAAGATAACTGTCTAACAGTCCACTTGAGACAGAGAATTTCCGTTTTCTGTCAGGTCAGAATACGCCACAGGATATGAAGTGAACAGGACACGTAAGCCAATCATTAAGCCAACAGCATGCAAGCAACAAAGCAAAACCGTTACTACACATGGACAGCATATAAAAAAGCCCAAAATCCCATCATTAAAACATGATGTCAAAATAAATTTCTATGATGAATTAATATATCTTTTCATTCATTTGCTCTAATTAACATTGCAATTACCAATACAGCTTTAAAGTTTGAGAAGTAAAATTAGAACATAGATTTGTCAGTCACATATAAGTATAGAATGGGTGCTAGGCTGAACTGAACATACTGTATGTATGCAGATATTATAATCCAGCTAGAAAGCTGAAACATCCTTGCACCCAATGCATGAAACACACAGGAATGATGGACCTCATGTGTTTAGTTAGACAAGACAATCAGCAGAGTACAGTACGTCCCTTTTAGCAAAAATGAAATATTTTAATCATACAAAAGTAATCACTTATACAATGTGCAGCCTTTCAAATAGTGGTGATTACCAGAACCACCTAGAAAGCAAAAGGCAATAGAACATTTCCTGGTCATATTTTACTACCTGGGCAATTTAATTTTCTAATAGAACAGTACACCAAGAAGAATGTTGCTAGGTTTTGCATAAAGCCAAGTATGAGAAGAAAGTCAAGAAAGGTCAAATTAAATATATTAATCTTCCATGAGCAGCCAATTACTTTGTGTAAAATGAAACCACTCGATTACATCCTCTCTGTATCAATCTGTATAGTGATTATTTATTTTAGAGCTGACAAAAATAAAAAAACGAGTTTTAAATAATGGGCGGTGTATCAACGTTCTGGAGAACAGAAAAACCTTTAAGGTGATGCTAGAATCATTATCGAAACACAAATAGGACTATGTTGTTACTACATTGAATTTACCAAAACAGAGTTCCCATAACTGACAGTGAACAATGTCCGGCGAATTGTAACAAAGCTTGCAACATCTTGCTCGCAACCTTTTACAAAAATCAATTCGTCCAAAAGAAAGATAGCTGTACATATATACCAGGCAACATTACTGACTAACATCTCTATTGAGGCCATCCATTATTTTCTATATTATCTATATCAGGAATGTCAAATTTACAGCCCTGTCTGGTGGGCCACATGTTTGACATCCCTGATCTATAACTAAGTAAGCGTTTTTTTTAGCTTCGAAGCCACTTTGTTTAGTTTACAACCTTTTAATACACCTCTAGAGCAATTAGCTTATTATCTTCACCAATTTTACCATGCATTCTGCGCAAAAGCCTTGTAATATGCCTATGGGAAGGAATAATTGACTTTTCATGCATTAATGCAAAGTAGCCTTTGGTGTGCCTTATGTTGAAGCTAACCTAATGATGTAAGGTGCACACCAGCTGTAGGTCGGCAGATTACACATTTCCTAATGGTGTAGCGGAACACAATTTATAATGGGCTGAATGTCTAAGTCTATATCTAAATAGAATTTAAAATGAAAGAAACCAATAGATGAATAATCAATTTTCAAAAACTATCAACTAAAAGGAAGCAATAGGAATAATATTTATAAGCCTAGACAAAAGCAGCAATGCTAGGGGTAGATAAAGGACACTCTCTTGTATATGTACAGAGAGTGGGTAGGAACATTCCGCAATAAACTTCAGGTCAGGAAATGTTGATATAAATGGTTTTAATCTCTCAAGCCTGCAGAGATCATTTTCATTTTGCAAATCCATATGTATTAAAACCCATTAGCGATTAGTAATAGTACTATGCAGTGCAATGATGAAATACTAGAGAAACTGGTGAGACAGCATATGGAAATGTGCCTGGTATTTATTTCTAGCCTTGATTGATGAAATTACCCCAGAATACTTTGCATATGCCATTCAGCATGATTTACGTTTGTTTATACTACAACTGAGATCAATATTTATGATGCTTATTCATTACCATGAAGTCTTTAAGGAAAACATCACTCATTATTTTAATTAGTAATATTTCTTTCTGGAGTTTCAGATTCTGCAGTCAATATTTGTCTGAAAGTGAGAATTCCAACAGCAAATGTTCCAAGATGGTATTTTCAGTTTAAGCATTTAATGCGATTCATTTTATTATTTTTCATAATTTTTAATCATCATATAGAGAGCTGAAGGAGAGGGCTGTATTATATATTAATGGAAATGGAAAATTCTCATAATTATATGGCATGCTAAATCTAAGTGACTGCGCTGTCATCAACTAATACCTAGCAACCTTTGAAAATAAGCTGACTCTGAATGGGACTAACTAAAGTTTACCCATGCAAGAAATTTGGAAAGGGGCTATATCGGCTTTCAGTAAAAGACAAATTCCTCTGCAGAAAGTCAAATGCAGAGGCAGCATTATAATTCATTTGTATTTGTATAAACTTCTTTTCTGATTACAGGGTGCAAAACTATTTATTTTTCACTTAAAAAAAAGGTACATAAACAAACATTGATTAAAGGAGAACTAAAACTAAAATGGCTAAAATGGGATTTATTATTTTTAATTTAGCAGACAGCAACTTTATTGACTCCCCTTGGTATTTTGCAAACTGTAGATGGTAGTGTGACTGAAGTATTGTGTATATTTTTATGTATATGTGATCTTAACTTTATTCAGCTGCTTAGATCACCTTTTAATCTAATGTTATGATTGTAGTTTTGATTTGTTTTGTAATTGTAATTGTAATCTGCTGTTTGAATGAGAACTACATTTAATGCGATAAACTAAAGAATAAGGACATGTAGGAATTCTGACCAAAAGCTTCAACTGGAAAAACATTGTTCTGACAAAAAAACTTTGTACTTTTGCCGAGAAAATTTGGTTTGGGCAGTGACTGGTATCAAGTTTGCCCACAGTGATTGGTATTAGGTTTGCCCACAGTGACTATTATCAAGTTTGCCCACAGTGACTGTTATCAGGTTTGCCAACAGTAACTGGTATCAGGTTTGCCCACAGTGACTATCAGGTTTGCCAACAGTGACTGGTATCAGGTTTTCCAACAGTGACTGGTGTCAAGTTTGCCCACAGTCACTGGTATCAGGTTTGCCCACAGTGACTGATGTCAGGTTTGCCGACGGTGACTGGTATCAAGTTTGCCCACAGTGACTGGTATCAGGTTTGCCAACAGTGACTGGTATCAGGTTTGCCAACAGTGACTGGCATCAGGTTTGCCAACAGTGACTGGTTGCTGTTACTGGTATTAAGTATCAAGCAAGCAAGTTTTCATACCTGAAATCCCGGGCCCGGCACAGCGCAGCTATTTTTTCCTTTAAACCCGGCCCCTTCGCCTTTGGTGCGCACCTTTTATTAAGTACAAATCCGGTTCTCATGTCTGTGCGCCCCATAGCGCGCTCAGTCTCTTTTGCGCAAGAAGATAGGAAACACATCCACATAAGGTATGCAAAAATAACATTTATTAACTAGAAAGGGAAAGTTTAAGTATAAACTTTGAATTTGGCTTGAAGGGCTGCATTTTAAAAGGGAATATGTGTGTTTGCTGCAGATTTTAAAACTCAATAATGGGAATGATGAGTTTGTAGTGAACGCTTGTTTGGGACAAAAAAAACTTTTGTGTGTACCCAGCCCAAAGTGGTGCTAATTTCTGTGGATTCCTTAGCTAGAAGATAGCACACTTCTCCTTTATGCCCTGCATGTCCGTACCGTATTTCATGTCTCTAGCTCAAAAACTGTGGGAGGGGATACAGTCCAAAAAAGCGGAAGAAGAAAACGGAAGAAGAAAAAGAAGAAGAAATAGAAAGAACAGTAATTTGGCTTTTCCAAGCCAAATTAATTATTCACAGTCAAGACCAGCCACCAAAATGCTTTATACCACCCCCATATAGCCAGAGTGATAAAGAGACAAATAAAATGTTGAAGTGCAAAATACATATACATAAAAAGATAATAAGACAATTCTAGAATCCCGGATCTATAAAAAAGTGGGGTCTAACAGGAGCGTCTAAAGTTAAACAAAGGAACTACTAAAAAACATGAGAGATATAATATCACCTGGTTCTAGACATGAGAATCCAAGTCTGTATGACCAATGTAGTACATTACCAGTTATCACAGACAGCCACAATCTTCACCCAGTCAGGAAGCTGACTTTGCTGTATGTGGATGTGCCATTATTGGGGAGCTTTAGGAAGCTTTACTTTTTTTTCCCTTGGTGTTTCAGATGGATAATGTGACCTGCTGTATGATTCAGAAATACATTTGTTTCTTTTTGTTCCAGGTATATTCAAATTGTTTTCTCTACTTGGATATCAACATTTTCTGTGCACTCTTCTATTTCCTTTCTCTATAGTGAACTATAGTGAAACAGATCATTCTTCTAAATCAATTAATCTAACTATACTTATATATATATAATCTAACTGTATACTTTAAATGGATTTTGAAACTGATTATTTCAGGTATTGGAGGCATCAAAAGTGTAGGTCTCCACCCAGACAATAATGATGTGTGGTGAGGATAAGGAGTCTGAGAATGTGTTTAATGCAATAAAACTGCAATATACAGTACTGTATATTCTAAGGGACCAACCATTTTATTTTTGTGACTGCACAATGTCATCAATCCCTAAAGCTGGGTACAGACCAGAAAGATCAAGAAAGATGACAGACAGGATCTGCAAGATCCTGTCTGTCATTTTTCAAATGATCGGGCTACACACAGTCCAGAGCACTCTCCCTATGCACAGCCACAGCCGCCTATAGGGAGTCTACTACGGTCGAGCGAAATTCCTCTTTTCCGAACAAGCGTTCGGCCGACCCGATCATTTGCCACACGCGCTCATTTTTAAAAGTGAGGTACACACAGTACCGATAAAGCCCTGATACCATCGGATCCAACAGTATTGGGGCTTTATTGGAACTGTGTGTACCCAGCTTAAGGGCTCGTTCACACCAGAGCGTGTTTTGGTGCGTTTGACATTGCACCAAAACACAGTGCACATAGAAATGAATTAAAAGCGCTGCGATGTCATGTGTGGCGTGCAACGCCCTCCATGCAGCATTTTGGTGCATTAACGCACAGCATTGCCATTGAAAATAATGGTATGTGTTGTGCATTCACGCAGCGGAATAATGGATGCAATTGCCAACATGATGTTCTGCTGCCTTCTAGTATGAACGAGTCCTAAGGGGTTACAATTCTAGGGGGAAAGGTTGTAGAATAATCATGCGGCTGGAAGTCCCTGGTATCTTTCAGTAATTAACGCCATGTTGTATAATTCTAACCCAACTGGTAAGAAGAACCTGTGGTAGTTTCATCAATGACTGAATTCACATGTTTATAAATATGCCCTTATATGTAAGCTGCATTAAAAAAACAGTATGTAGATAACAGTACGCATACTGTATATAATAACATTTGTTTAGTTACCTAATTTGTTTTTGCTGCTTTAAATTATTACCATTCATTGCCTCTACATTTCCAGAGCAGTTCTAATCAATTTATATTACCAAGTTTCACTGTAAATGGATATTTTCTGGCTACCCTTAATAGCTCATAAATACAGCAGGAGTCGGATCAAACTGCTAAAACTGCTGAATCATTTGAGTTTAGAATATTTTCTTAAAATTATCTTGCAGTTATTCCTGTGATAAAGAAAGTTTGTTGTATTTAGAAAAATACCCTACAGAACTTGCTAAAGATATTGCTATAGCTCTAATGAGCACCTTCTTAGAAATTTAAAGGCTACATATGGATGTTAGATATAAGTGTGTTGTGCCTTGACACATAAGGATTGAAATCCCTGCCCTGAAGAGCTTACCATCTAAGTTATAAATTTGACACTAATCATTTTTTTACTTACTTGTATGGAAACTAACTCCTGTACTGTGTGTCTGACAATCAGCAGCCAAAGCCTACTGATAAATAAGTTTATTATTTATATTCACATGAGGGAATGGGAGGGTTTATAAAGACAGGAAGTCAGTTATTCTTTGCTACTGACGAAGTACTGCGTGACAGACAATACGTGTTTAGCTGTGTTTTTAATATGCTCCAGCTCCATGCCTCCAGACTACCGGTGTAGTGGTACAGTATTTCCCCCTTTTTTATTTAGTTTACCATGTTGTTACACCCCTGTTATATGATTTTGGGGATTGATTTAGGTGTATATGTTCTTTGGCCAACTCTAGTGTTACTTATATGCCCCAATCCCTTTAATGATATACCGGTATATCCATTTCTAAATGATTGTTTGTCATGGGTGCTTGTGTTTTATATGATACCTTTGTACTTCCTATTGTTATTTTCCCCACTTTTGTCTTCTTTGGTGATTCAACTTTTCCCCAATAAGTAGGGACATCAAATTTATTGTAAAGTGACATAGGAAACTTGTAACTACCGTACTTTCTTTTAACAAACAAAAGGTCAGGTTTGCATACAATAGAAAAAAAAATTCCTAGAGAATAAAGCCTCTGACAAACAATCTGGAATTTTTGTATTTATAAAATTTCAATGTTATAAATGTTCGAACTGTACAACTTATGATCTGTACAACAGATATATGCTTAAAGGGTCTGCAAACAGGGAAATGTATTAGAATTCACTATAGAAAGGCAGCGTCACAGATCCTTAAATTGTCACTTTGTAAAATCACATGTCTCTATCCTCTGAATTCAGCCTCCTGGTGTTCAAAATATTTGTAGAATATTTTAGGTTTTTCATTTCATGTATTGATTTAAAATTTACTGATTTCACTGCTGATTTCTAGTGTTGCCACTTTCTGGCATTCTGGCAATTCTGGCATTCTGGCAAAACTCCTTCTGCACATGTTAACTAAGATCCTTGTATTTATATCCACATCCACCTTTGCCTTTAAGGCCCAAACACATATAAAAATAGACATGCTGCAAGGCTAAGCACCAGCTCATTAAATGTGATGCTGTATGGTGACACTGAAACCTATGTGGCTTGCAAATGCTTCTAATGTAAATACAGACTAATCTGTCACCATGTAGATTTTATGTGTTTGGTCTTGAAGATTAAGAGGACAACCCTAGTTTAGTGATAAATCCCAGTTTCAAAATGTTTCCAGCTTTAATACGGAACTGCCAGTTTTCTTAAATACCCGGATCTATCAAATTTTTCTAAATTTTCTAAACTTTTCATTGAAAATTCGAAAATCAAAACTACCAATCGATAAATCTTAAATTTTAATCAAAAATGCTATCGAAAATTCATAAAGATCAAATTCAATCTCGAATTGATAATAGAATGAAACTCACCAGTATATTGGTTTGTATATACAAAACCACGATTTCCCTACCCTTCATTATTCCCTTTTAATAAGGTACACTAATTAGAGATGCATTGTACAGAGCTGTGCTCAGATCAGGTTCACTGTCATTACCTCCTCCTGAAGCTCTGAACCTGTTGTTTCTACCCTTCAACATTCACCTTTAGATTATTAAAGAGTATGTACACTGTAAATCCAACTTAATGTTACTAGATAGCTTAGGCTTTAAATGTAAAGTGGGTGTTATTTTTTTTCTTCTAGCACCCTATATACCCTATATAGTATATATATATATTACCCCCCAAACCCCACTTTTGCATTATTTGTAGCTTCAAAAATGCTCCTGAACTTGCTTAGCTGAGCCGGTCCCCTGCTGCAACACTGCCTCTGCTGCTGACAGCCGCTCCGATTCCTGGCCGCAGCTGTCAGCTAAGGCATAGCATGACTTGACATCACACCCAATAGCCTGACAGCTGCAACCAGGAAAGAAGACGGCTGTCTGCGCAGAAGTCCCCTGCTCCTGTTTTTGCTGAGAATGAGCTTTTTTGGAAGCGTGAAAGTGGGGTTTGGGGAGGTAATATACAATTTAGAACTTGCCCTTTAAGTTGGATTTACAGTGTACCTACCCTTTAAGTAATGCATTGCAGAGCTGTGCTCACTGAAACACTAAAATTATAGTGGGGCTACTGTGAAAATCAGTGAATATCAGTAAAGCTCTCTACACCTCGCAGCGTGTTTGAATGTTTTCTTTTTAGTATATTCACACATCACACAGGTGAAGAAGTGGGGTTGAGACAAATTTTCAGTAAATGTTATAAAGGTACAAGTAAAAAAAAAGTAAGCTTTCTTTATGGAACAAGCAGAACCTAAAGTGAGCTCATAAAGGAAAAGAAAAGGCATATGAATGGAATCTTCCATATTGAGGAGGCCAATACTTTTTTACCTTTTTTGGGTTTCATTCTATTTTATTTAATATATTTTATTACTTGACTGTGTACATTCTCTTATAAAGGAAAGAATAACACATTTTTGACAGCACATGGGAAATCTTTGTACAGTATGTAAATTCTAGCAGAAATTGTAAATCAATACCAGTTACCTGCCATTGGCCTGTCATTTAAATCAGCTATGCATAATTTGGCATCTTTGAAATGCTCATGGCTCCTGTTAGATAAATTGAAGAATGGGATGTAAGGCAGCATAGCTCTTTTACCTCCCGTTCTTCAATTAATGCAATAATAGAATAGTTTACTTTCTGAGTGAACTGTTCCTTTAATTGATCCTGATCAGCACATGTGATGTTTCCTCTGTGACATGATTTGCAAATGAACTTGTTATATGGCCATGGGAAGTATGTGTCATAGAGCATTGATCGATAACTGCTCAGTGGTGTAGCAGCAATATAGTGATCACTTTTAAGGGAGCACTCTGGATTGCTGGGGTCACCACACTGCCACCTGTACAGGAAATCTCAGTGAATTGTGTGAGATATCAATTCTTATATATATGATTTTAGGTCTGTTAATACCTTGACTAGAGATGTCCGAACTTCGAAAAATCCGGTCCGTGCGAGGATACGCGGATTTTCGAAAAAATCCGTAAATTCGAAAATCCGGGAGCGGACCCGTTAAAACGTATTAAAATGAAGGTTCTGCAAAATCCGCATTAAAAGGTCTAAATAGCCTTGGTTACGTACACTTAATTACCCAGGGACCTGGGTAATGACCTTAAGAACACGTATCAATGCCTACAATACCTAAAAATTACAGTCCGCTAGCGTGAATTTTAAAAAACGGTATTTTTCGAAAATACGAGGATTTCCGTAAAAACGGGGATTTCCGTAAAAACAAGGATTTTCGTAAAAACGAGGATTTTCGTAAAAACGAGGAACCGGAACCTTCTGCCTGCACAATGGCGAGTTCTGTAAGGCAGATGTATGCCACACAGTACCTCCTGGCCAGGGGGTACGATGATTTCCCCCCTGGCACCTATCATGTGCGGCGCCGAAAGCGCAGGATTATGGAGGGGCTCCAGCACCTGCTCCTGCGCTGCTTCGGCTACCAGACCACTGTCTCTACCCTCCAGAGAAAGTGGTCTGATCTGAAGAGGCAGAGGCCTCATTATGTTCAAGCCATGCGGCAACTGATGGAAGGCAAGTATACTTTTTATTATATTACTGTATTGTAATAAGTAGTAAAATATTTTAATTCACTTCTGACAAAAACATTTTATTGTATATACCTTGCCATTACACACACCACATTGGCCACATTCCCCTATATAGTAGTTTGCACACAACAAGGGAAAGAAGGCGATGGGGGTACTGGGTTACATAATGTCCACTGTGGTTTGCCACCATTTTTGTGGGGCCAGGCAGGCTTGGCCCCATTGGACATACCCCTCACCCCATTGGCTTCTCTCCCTCAGAGTATGCTTCGTGCAAGGGAAAGCGGGTGAACGGGTAGGAACAGCACCATTGAGTTACAGCTGGGCCCACAACAGTTTACCACCATTCTTGAAGAGCCAGGCAGGCTTGGCCCCACTGGACATACCCCTCACCCCACTGGCTTCTCTCCCTCGGACTTTGTGCAAGGGAAAGCGGGTGAAAGGGTAAGGCTTCGTAGGAACAGCACCATTGAGTTACAGCAGGCCCACTGCAGTTTGCCACCATTTTTGAAGAGTCAGGCAGGCTTGGCCCCACTGGACATACCCCTCACCCCATTGGCTTCTCTCCCTCACAGTATGCTTCGTGCAAGGGAAAGCGGGTGAACGGGTAAGGCTTTGTAGGAACCACACCATTGAGTTACAGCAGGCGCACTGCAGTTTGCCACCATTGTTGAAGAGCCAGGCAGGCTTGGCCCCACTGGACATACCCCTCACCCCATTGGCTTCTCTCCCTCAGAGTATGCTTCATGCAAGGGAAAGCGGGTGAACGGGTAAGGCTTTGTAGGAACCGCACCATTGAGTTACAGCAGGCCCACACTTTGTAATATGGAGTACTGCTCTAGTGCCAGGCAGGATTAATACAGAGCTGAAAACATTAGCCACAGAGTAGCTGTTGCGGCTGTATGAGATGGTCAGAGTAGGTGACACCACAAAGGTGCCTCGGGGAGAGAGAAGGAAGAACAAAGTACTGCTCTCAGGCCAAGTAGGATCGACCCAATCTTAGAAAAATTAGCCACAAAGTAGCTGTTGTTGCAGAGCATTTGTTATTTTACAACTTGAATGCAGTAGAGCAAGGTAGGACCATATATGGCCCTGCCAATAAGAAAAATTTGCATCAGCTAAGCCTCTAGGCGGAAAATGAGGCGGAAGGAGCAGTACAGGTGGCCTGGGGCAGGAGGCCTTCAGTCACGGGCATCAGCATCAGCAATAGGGGTGCTGTACTGAGATGTGATCCACGCCTCATTCATCTTGATGAATGTAAGGCGGTCCACATTCTCAGTGGAGAGATGGGTCCTCCTCTCCGTTACAACAAGGTTAGTCCTAAAAAGGACTGTTGGGTCTCAAGATGTGTGAATACAGGGGTGGTTAACAATAAGTGCTAAACGACCATACTGAAATCCACACACAGAAAGCTCAAAAAAAGCTCAAAAAGCACAAAAAACTCCTACACTGTCAGGTCTCCACTAAACACACTCCAACACACTAACAAAATGGCACCTGTGAAGCAGCCTTTTATATCCAGGGGGCTGGCAATAATCATGTTAGCTGCCATTGGATAATTTGGGACATGTGGCTTGCTCCGTCTTCAAAATAATCCCCAAAATGCAGAGATTCCAAGAAATTTACAAGAATTTCTTGTTTTTTCGAAAATTTTCGAAATTACAAGAATTCTCGTAATTACGAGGACCTCCGTTTTCTCCGTATTTCGAAAATACAGAGATCCTCGTAATTACAAAAAGTTTCGGAAAAAAAAAATCCGCGGTTCGGAAGTTCGGAAGGCGGAAAATCCGGAATAATCAGCCATTCACGGACAGAATAAATCCGCGGCGGATCCGGGTTTGGGTCCGCGAACCAGCCATCTCTAACCTTGACCAGGATGTTTGATAATGTCTTTTAGGGTGTGGTTATTGGATCATTTTCATTATGGTGATTGAACCTGATATTTATAATAAATAGTGTGGGGGTTTAGAGAGTCCAGTGAGTGCTCCTTTGGAAAGCTTTATGTATAGTATGGAAAAATAGCACCCAGTCAAGGTGAATTATCAATTATGAGCCATCAGTGTATATATTGTGTATATATTATACACACACACAGGTCCCATATGATTTAAATTTCAAATTAAATAGTTATTGAGTTGTATTAATTAGGTTGAGCAAAGAGAGATATTTCCTTCACCCCTTACACAGTTTCTATCTAGGAATATTTACTTTCAAGGCATTGCTCTGTTTAGCATTGTACATCACTCATTTCCCACTGCCAGCAGCATAAATGTAGGCCTAATGTTTTCTCAGCGGGCGCTTTGATGTATTAAGTCACTTTTATTAATTAAGAGCTCCCTGCAGAATGAAATTTTTCCACGACTACTGAAGCAAGAAGCTTAACTTTTTCTTATTGTCTTAAAAAAATGTTTAGACTGTACAACTATAGTTCCAATTTCTAGGAAAAGTACGTGAGAAATTAGATTCAGGCTGGTGGTATTTTGCTGTTTCATATCATAGAAGAACTCATTGATTGCAGATACAGTCACAACTGCATCTAAATGCCTCAGGACTCATTTTTGAGAAGTGATGCACTGTTCATAAATTAAATAGATTTCAATGAAAAAATAGGCAACGGGAAAAAAACACCCACAGGCTTAGGGTCATTCAGAGTAAAAAATACCTTTTATTGACACAAATCCATAAATACACACAGCCTACATACATAACCTAAAATGTTCCAAACTGTTAAATATCGATTCGTTTATAATTTTCGAAAATTTTGGGGAATTTTGAAAGTTCAAGTTTTGATTTTTAAAAATCGTCTACTTTCGATTTTCGATAATTATCTACTTTCAGTTTTTGATAATTATCTACTTTCGATTTTCGAAAATCATCTATTTTCGACTTTCGAAAATCGTCTACTTTCGATTTTCGATAATTATCTACTTTCGGTTTTTGATAATTATCTACTTTCGATTTTCGATAAAAATCGAAAATGTTAAAAATTCGGGTTCCATGGGGCGTGGCCAGCTATCCTGGAGAGAGGTCGCATGGAGTAAGAGCTCCCTCTCTGCTACCAGGAATACAGCTACTTACCGCAACATAAACAGGACCCAAACAACTTAAAAGAAGCAGCAGACTGGACCCAATATGGGCAAGAACAAATCCGCCGCTCCTAAACAAACAGAGAAAAAACTCACCTTGTTCTTCCCAGGCAGCACAGATTCGCGGGCCAAAATCCAAGATGGCGGCGCCCATGGAAACCGCGAGAGCCGCAACCTACAGGGAGAAAGAAAGGAAGAAAAAGTAAGGAAACAGAAACAAACAGTATATATTAACAATACAGCCATAGACTCTGACACAGACCAAAAAACAGACTTACAAACATCAAATATAGACCCGGGCGGGGACTTAGGAGACGCCGATTTCCCCTCTAGCCAGGGCTCCAACTCACAGGGACCCCTGGGGATCCAGCCAGGCGGGGAACCTGTGAAAAGATACAAAAAAGGGGAATTAGAAGGAGAGGAAGAAAACAATATGCTAGAAATCACACAAGGCCAAAACTCCTTGCATAACTTCCCAACCAAAGATACCCCATGTATTGAAAGACATGCTAATTTCTCAACATAAAGCCTTCAAAATGGACGTTACAGAAATGGTCCAAACTATTAAAAAAGATATAAGAGACATTGCAGAAAGAACCAACCATATAGAACACAAAATGGCAGAATTCACAACCTCATTTAACGAATTAGCAGACGCCCATAACAACCTTGATGATAAAGTAACCACACTCCAAAACAAAATCACTGATTTAGAAGACAGATCTAGGAGAAATAACATCAAAATCAGGGGCATACCTGAAACGGTACTAAACTCCGAACTAGATCAATATCTAGAAAAATTACTAGAAACAATTCTGCCAGACTTAACCAAAACAGAGAGAACCATAGACAGAGCTCACAGACTTTTTAAACCCAAAAGTGCCCCTTAAACAGCACCCAGAGATGTAATAATAAGATTCTTATTCTTTCAAACTAAAGAACAAGTGATGTCACTTTCAAGAAACAAAAACAACCTGCCAAGCAAATATAATCATCTACAATTTTTCGCAGACCTATCACCCCAAACCATGCAACTAAGAAAAACCTTTCAAGAAGCTACAGAGATACTCAGATATAACGCTATAAAATACAAATGGGGTTTCCCAGTCCGCCTGATTGTAATTAAAGAAGAAAGAACATATGTCTTCAATACACCCAGAGAAGCTATTCTCAAAGCCCAGGAATGGAAGCTAAATATCCCTCAAACCATCAAAAACCAACTGAAAGAACCATACAAAAAAGAAAAAATCCAAAAAGAGTGGAACTACAACTGAGAACTATTTGAACCAACACCCAAACAAGTCAAAACACACATACTGGCTAATGATTAATAACTTTGAAACTTTACAGTCAAGAAGAGAGCTTTTCTTTTACACTCCAGACTGACTACTCTAAAAACTCCTATCGGCTGCAGGGAATCCTATGCTGGAACCTCTGCAAGAAAACGGTTTGAATACCTTCGAGAAGGGCTATGTGTTAATTGTTTTATATGTTTAAACTGTTTTATATGCCTTAACTGTTTTATAAGCTTAAAAAGTTCAAGGATAAGAGATACCTACTTTATCCCCTTAATACTACCCACGGATAACGTCCCTGATTAAACCAGAGGTTCCTGGGTAAGACAGTAGGCATAAATATAAATATAGAATACAACCTTACGGGGTTAACCTCTAAACAGCCCAATACAACCAAAACAGACTGATCAGTCCAGTCATAAAACCCCTGGACTGTGGGTCCCATTCAGGAAGCCCCAGATACACTTATTAATCTCTATATACCTCAGAGACAAGTTTAATTCTGCAAGAGTACAGAATAATCTATCTCCCAAAACCAAATAAGTCACACCTGACCAGCTTGGGCTAACAAACCTATAATAAACTAAAAACAAAATAATCTAGACCAGTCACTTAAGAAACAAGGAACTGTTTTAATAAAACAACCGCATTTCCAGGTGGCAAACAGCCCTCCAAAAGTATAGATATCTTTCGATAACTAGGAATATGTTACTGACCCATTGTGGTTCCCCTATGACTCCTTATTGAAATGTCTACCATCCATTTATGTTTTATATGTTTCTCATGTTTTTTTATGTTGTATATGTTTATTTTTTATTTTCTGCTGTGGTGCCGTACCCCAGTGCCTTACCCCCACCAACATCCACAAAAATAATACAAACACTCATCTGATGCCAAAACAAAGATCTATATAAAAACACCACACCCATATACGTCTGTAATTAAGGACCAAAAACAACCAACCAGCAAGAGAACCCCCAGATCACATGGGAATTAAACTACAATCCTACAATGTCACGAGGTCTAAACTCCCTCAGAAAAGATTCCTACTATGGAAAGAGCTTACAAGCAACAAGATAGACATAGCATGTATACAAGAAACGCACCTGAACAAAAAATCAACCCATCTCCTAAGCATTAAGTATACAACAATATTTTCCACTCCCATCAGAAAAGAAAAAAAGAGGAGTCACCATTGCAAAACAACGCACTAGCTTTCAAACTATATGAAGCAAAGATAGACCCACAGGGCAGATATATAATCCTACACTGTTCCAAAATAACCAAAACTTAGTTATAGCCAACCTATACGCACCAATCAAAGACAAATCAAGTTTATAAAGAAAATATAAGCAAAGTTAAGAATACCACCAAAAAATATTATAATATGCGGAGATTTCAACCAACTACTGACCCAGAACTAGACTCCACTAATCCCAACACAAAGAAAAACTACCAATTTTACAATCCCTGAAATCTGAAGATCTATTTGATGCATGGAGAACAACCCATCCAACAGAGAGGGACTATACTTTCTTCTCCCAATCCTACAATATGTACTCTAGACTGGATTACATCCTAGTAGACAAATGGACTCTCCAAAAACTTCCCAACACCATGATCTCCCGATTACATGGTCAGACCATGCACCAATAACAATCCTCCTAAAGGAAAGATTCAATGTCAACCAAACAAGACCATGGAGACTCAACCCAACCATACTATCATACGAAAAATCAGAAAAATAATACAAAAAGCTATATCGAATATTTCGAAATAAAGAATCTCCAGAAATAGACCGTTCACACTATGGAACGCACATAAAGCTGTAATAAGAGGCATCTGCATCAACAAGCATCCCAACTAAATAAAATCAGAAAACAAAATAAACTGGAACTACTACAAAAAATAGCCCCACTAGAGAAAGAAAACAAACAAAAACCATCACAACACCTAAAACTACAATTGAAAGAAACAAAAGAAAAACTCCATTCGCTAAATCTCTATGACTATGAAAAAATGCTCAGAAGATTGAAAGCCTATCTTATACCCAAGGAGGAAAGCAAATAGACCTAGCAAATAGAATCAAAAACAAATAGCCAATACCAAAATCTCATACATATAGAAAAAAACAACAAGATACTCAACCCTCAGAAAATATCCAACCAATTCAGCATCTACTACTCCAAACTATACAACCTAGCAGAAAACGAGAGAAACTAAAAAACCCAACAAAGAAATCTTAGAAGCATTCTTCAACTCAATAAACCTACCCTCAACACAGCAGAACAAAAAGAATACTTAGACAAACCATTCTCCCAAGAAGAAATAATTAAAGCGATCAAAACAGCAAAAACTAAACAAACTCCAGGAGAAGATGGGTTCACCAACGAATACTACAAAACCTACTTTACCACCCTTACTCCACACTTGCAAAACATGTTCAACAAAGCAACTGAAAACCAAACATTCCCTAAAGAGATGCTTAAAGCCATAATCATACCAATCCCAAAACAAGGGAAAGACCCGACACTCTTAGGAAACTACAGACCCATCTCCCTACTAAACAATGACCTTAAACTTATTCCAAAATACTGGCCGAGAGACTCAAAAACATACTTCCACATCCACCCCCATTAGACCAAGTAGGATTTATTAAAAACAGACAATCCAGACAACACAAGAAGAATATTCGACCTTATAGACTGGGCAACCACAACCAGATCTCATCGCTATTTATATCATTAGACGCAGAAAAGGCTTCGACCGCCTTAATTGGCAATACCTAAACCTGGTACTGGAAAAATTTGGAATACAAAACTCCTTTAAAAAAGCAATCATGGCGCCTACACCAACCCATCTGCAAAAGTGTACATTTCCAGTATGATATCCAACCCATTTAACATCTCCAAATGGAACAAGACAAGGATGCCCCCCTCCCCACTAATCTTCGCCCTAGCTATGGAACTCTGGCACAAAAAATAGAGAAGACCCAAATATTACAGGCACAAAATCAATTCATCATCCCACAAAATAGCACTCTTCGCAGACGACATTATTCTAATGTCACAAAACCAATCATCTCACTAATACATAATACAAACATCTACATCAATTTGGACTATTATCATACTACAAAATCAACGAGAAAAAATCTCAGTTATGGAAACCAACTCTCAGGAACCCTGAAAATGTTCCTGGCAAGCAATATCAATTCAGATGGGACACCAACGAAATAACCTACCTGGGAATAAAAATTTCAACCAACCGTGAAAACCTATTCCAATCCAACTTCATACCACTAGTAGAAAAACTAGAAAGTCAGACAAGAAAATGGAGGATCATGACACTATCATTAATGGACAGAATAATGGCATCTAAAATGCTAATCCTCCCCCGATACTCTACGTCTTTAGATCAATTCCAATAAACATCCCAGAAACCTTCCTCTCAAGAGCACAAAAAAATATAACACAATTCATATGGAATAAAAATAAAGCAAGAATAAAAACAACCCAACCATGGCTAAAAACCGCCAAACAGGAGGTCTAGCAATACCAATATAAAAGACTATTACCAAGCAACAAATCTAGATCAAATAAGATATTGGTGGAAAAGCAAGACAAACAAAACTTATGGTGCGAAATAGAGGAAAAAATGTGCCAACCCATAAACCTGAAGCAAATTTTGGGAGCTACACTTCTAGAGATAAGCAAATAATCACTCCCTACACCCTCCCTCACGCATCCATTAAAATCTGGAAAAATATACACAAAAATCAAAACTTCCTAGCACCATATACGACGGCATACACATAAAACAGCCTTGAAATACTTATCCCGGATTTACATATTCAATGGGATCAACACCAACTAAAAACAATAGATCAACTATACCAACAAGGTAAACCGATCCCATTCCCTACATTACAAAGCAAATACCAGCTTAGCCAGAACAACTTCTTCAAACATATCCAAATTATATCCCTGCTTACAACCTCTAAAAAGAAATGGAAAACCTCAAAAGACTCAACTGAACTACAATTTACAGCCCCCACTACCCCCCCAAAGGAATAACAACCTTCTACAACTTGATCAATAACAAAAATATATTTACCAAACTCAGACCACATATAAAATGGGAGGAAGAACTGGGAAAAACCTTCAATGATAAACAATGGTCAGATGCAGCCAATATCCCCTTCAAACTCTCAAGGTGCTCACAACATTGGGAAATAACAAGAAAGATACTGTTGAGATATTATAGAACTCCAACAATTTTAGCAAAGTGGAACTCTAAATACTCACCAATGTGTTGGAGGTGCGGTGAGGCCAGAGGAACACTTCTTCACATATTCTGGACCTGCAGGAAAATCAGAAAAATATGGAATAAAACTCAACTAGTATTATCATCAATATTACAAAAACAAATCACCCTCACTCCCGAACTGGCCCTTTTATTGATAGACCTACAGCAGTTTCCCAGCAATCAACAAACCATTATCTTCCATACTACTATAATTATTACACAATTTATTGCCAGAAACTGGTTAACCACTAAAATCCCTAATATTACACTCATACTGAGAAACCTCAATACCAATATGCAGTACGAGAAACAATATGCCATAACCCAACTTAATTTCCACAAATTCTACAAAAAGTGGGAATACTGGTATACCGACAATAGATCTCTATATCAATAAAGATTAAGATGTTTTGGCTCAATTATGCTAAAATCTGAAAACCAAGCAAGGATGAGATACTCAAAACGGCGGCTGGGGAGGCACACGCTGAAATTTACTTTTGGTTATTTTACCCACTGCTACCCACTCCCTACGGTATATTATATCTTGATAATATTCATGCAGTGGTTGATATTGTTTGATATCGTTTGATACTGTCTGATATAATGTGATATTTTATTTGATTCTATTTGATTTGATTTGAACTGTATTAAAAAAACTCTTCAATAAAAACTGAATGATTAAAAAAATTCGGGTTCCATAAAATTTGGGAGTTCCGAAAGTTTTGTCGGGATTTCAAAATCGATTTCCAATCGAACCCACATTACATCTCTACCCTAAAATATATATAGCACATACAAAAATACTCTATATATCAATCGATAATACTGGACATCCCCAGTGCTATATAAGGTATAAAGCGCCCCTTAAAGTGTAATATAAGGATATAATGCCACCAAAGAGTTAACTGACCACATAGAAGCAGGCCAAGTTCTTTTATAAAGGACAGGGAACTCCGAGGTGTGGTAATATCCTTATATTATAATGTGAAGGGGCGCATTATTTCTTATAATACATATGTTTCTGATCCCTTCCCCCCAATTGCAAAGGATTAAATATAAAATATCAAAAAAAGAGGCAACAAATGACGAGGTATTCTCTACTACCGTATATACTTGAGTATAAGCTGAATTTTTCAGGCTTTAAAATTAGCCTGAAAACCTAACCTCGACTTATACTCGAGTCAAGTCCTAATTTAGATCCAAATTCTGCAATTACAGATAGTAACCAGTAGGTGGCGCTGTTAACCTCTATAGAAAGTTACAGGAGCTGATCTGCCTTTACACTTCCTGCTTCCTGTATTCTGCCTGCTGGACTCACTTAGCACTGTCACTGGATGCTGTAAATCTGATGGGTCTCCTCAGTTTGGGGTAGAAAACAGCTGCTAGTTCAGTCCAAATGACAGCTTGAAACTACAACTCTCAGGTGACATTTTTAACTATTGGGGTCAGAGAATCATTTACTATATGGGGTTCAGGAGAATTGTAAATGATGGTAAGCTTAATTAAAAGTTTACTGAACCTTGCCACTCCACATGTTTAGAAACTGAAACTCCCAGCAACAAAGCATGCTGGGAGTTGTAGTTTCCAATCATCTGGAGTGCCAAAGAATTGGAGGTTACTGGTACTGGATTTGGCTATTACTGTATGGGATTCATGTATGGGAATTCTGCTGTCCATTTAAAGTGCAACTAAAGCCTAAAAACAACACAGAATCAGAAGGCAGTAGTGGTGATAATTTCTACCCTCGACTTATACTCGAGTCAATCAGTTTTTACAAATTTTTCAGGTAAAAATAGGTACCTCGACTTATACTCGGATCGACTTATACTCGAGTATATACGGTATATGTAAACTCTAGTCAAGTGGGCCCACTGACTCTTTTAGTGCCAGTCGCAAATATATGCTGTGTATACATTTTAGTTATATTATTTATTTTTTTATTATTAATTTTATTAAAAAAAGGATTAATATTTTAAACAAATGCACATTTTAAATTATGCTAATTTATCAAATAAAAACACATTTAGCACGCCATTAAAGTCTTTATTAGGATGTATTTAGCAAAATCGGCTTAAAGGACAATTATACTCATCTTCCCTCCGCAAGCGTGCCTTCCTATTGGCCTCGTCGCTGATGGGGAGGAGGGGGCGGAGCCTACCAGAGCAGCGTTGCTGTAAGACGCTGCTGTAGGTTACGTGAACCCAGGGGTGAGGACCTAGCGGTTCAGGTCCTCGCCCTGGGTAAAAGCTACTGCACAAAGATGTGGAGCGGAGGGAAGATGAGTATAATTGTCCTTTAAGTTCTACTTCATTCAAAGATTGGGCAGAGATTGACTTGCTCTATTAATAAAGCTGCAAAAAATAAAACTCTGGTTGCTAAACAAATAGATAGGGAAACAATGTACAACAAATAAAAATACTGGGAGAAATATAATTGTAAATTTTTTTTTAAAGGCAAAAATGGGAGAGAATTTTACTTCAGCACAGACCCTAATGTGATTACATTAGGTTAATTGTTTAAAATAATAAAACTATACAGAAGGTCCTTTTTAAACCATAGACTGGACCCCCCTGTGTAATTACTGACAATGTCACACAGACCCGGTCCACCTATCAGCTAATCAAATGTTTAATCCTTTATTCCACCACTGACAATTTGAACATTGCAGGGAAATTTCAGGCTGCTCTTTATAGACCAGATCATATATATCATACCATCCAAAGCCATGTACACACGTCCGATCTTGACACTGACACTGACCCCCGAGCACATTCGCACGCATGTCGAATGGGCATTTTGGACAATAATCGCACAAACACGTGTGCGTCATGGTTGGGGGTCATGATTTGCGGATCAACAAACAACCCCCAACGAACGCAAACTTACATGCTATTACTGCCCAAAAAGCCCATTCGTCACAGGTGTGCGTCAAGATTGGGAGTCGTGGGTTGGTGCCCAGATCGGACGTGTGTACAAGCCTTAAAACTCACTTTTAAATAGTAGAATGATAAGAAATGCATTGCACAAAATTGTTCTAAGATCAGGTTTTTTCCATCCTCCCTTCAAAGTTCTGCACAGGGGAACTTCTAGGGTTTTTGCTGCCTGAGCCAAATGTTTGAATGCCACCCATGATTATTTCCATGCACAGCGCTAAGTGCGCCACTGGTGTGTTAAAGTAGGTGTGGCTTTGTTGGTGGCCGTGTTTTGTTTGTGGCCGTGGTTAAAATTTTTCGATTTTGAACTTCCAATCACATAGGTATTTAAACAGTTCCTCAGGCAGTCAATTATCAATAATATAAATTACTACAAACAGATATTACATCCCTTTCTCAAACAGCTTGTGTTGCCATACCATATTGCTCCTTTCAGGTTTTTTGTTGCTGAACTTATTTTATAGCCTGGGCTATACTGGTATTGATACATAAAGTAGAGTTGATCCAGGGAAATTTCCGATTGCCACTTGGAGTCAGGAAGGAATTTTTTCCCCCTTCATAAATTTGGTGGGGAGGTTTTTGCCTTCCTCTGGATCAACAGTTAGGCAGGAAATGAGGATATTGCTAGATGGGTTGGACTGGATGGACGTATGTCTTTATTCAACCTCAAATACTATACTATACTATACTATACATGTTGGTTCAACTGCTACAATACATTAGAAATGCCATACTTTCTGTAGTATAAAAGATTTTAGCCAAAATATTTGTAAGCCTGCCACCATGTCAAGGTAGACTCTTTCAGCAGGGCCCTAACTAGCATAACTAGTCATCTAACCTAGCCTAACAAACTAATTAAAGCTAACCTAATCATATAAAATGATTTTAACAACACTATATGTTACTAGGGGGGAAAAAAATTCTTGACCTGCCTTTCTTCTTCAGTGCAGGGGTGCCGCCTGGGACAAATATCTTACACTGCCTCATGGTAGATGTGGCCCTGAATGTACCAGAGAGTTTTTAGGACCCTTGCTGTTCTCCCTCTACACTATCTTTCTGGGAGAAATAATCACTTTAAGTATCACTTATATGCTGATGATACCCAAATTAACTTGTCCATCCCCGCGCTAACCCCTGAAGTTCAACCCCAAATCTCTAAATGTCTGCTCTCTATCTCTTCCTGGATGGCGCACCGCCGCCTTAAACTCAATCTATCCAAAATGGAATTAATAATTTCCCCCCTAAACTGGGACCTAGTCCACCCTTCTCCATCTCTATTGACAATATGGTCATTAACCCAGTTGAATCTGCACGCTGCCTTGGAGTTATCTTTGACTCCTCTCTTTCCTTTCATCATCACATTAATAATGTCGCTAGGACCTGTCGTTTGCTTTTTCCCAATATTGTCAAGATCCGCCCTTTTCTCTCTCTCTCCACTACTAAAATGCTCATCCATGCCCTTATAATCTCCCGTCTTGACTACCGTAACATTCTACTACTTGCCCTCCCGGCCTCTCATCTATCTCCTCTTCAGTCTATCTTAAACTCGGCAGCTCGGATCATCTTGCTCTCCTCCAAAAGAGAACCCTGATACTTCAGTCCATAGAGTGGCTTCCCATAAAACAAAGAATCATATTTAATACCCTACTTTTAACCTTTAAATCGCTCTACTGCCCCTCCCTACTTTTCTTCTCTCTTAGTCCCTTATGTTCCAGGCCATTCCCTCTGTTCCTCGCAAGAAAATTTCTCCACAGACCCCCAACAAACACTGCTGCCTCCCGCCTTAAACCATTCTCTCTTGCTGCTCCCTACCTTTGGAACTCTCTCCCTCTCTCGCTTCACCTGGTGACATCCATTAATTCTTTCAAATTAATGGATATTCTATTAATGGACTGTTATTCTACCTTTCTGAACACCAGCAAAACAAATGATTGTTAGCCCTTTTAAGCACTTTGTACCCATCCCCCTACTTGTATCTGTATGTTGTCCCTCCCACTTTGGTTTTGGATTGTAAGCTCTTCGAGGCAGGGATCTCATTCCTAATGTGTCAAGGGTTGTTGCACTTACAGTATATCAATTTATACATAATTTATATATAGATATTTACTTTCTTAATTATGAAATTGTATTTAATTTAATTTAATTTTTATCTATCTGTATAATTGCTTGCACTTATCCCCTTGGTTGTATACTCTGCATTTTTTTTTAATGTACAGCGCTGCGTACCCAAGTGGCGCTTTATAAATAAAATTATACATACATACATACACACAATTCATAAATTGAGATAATACAGGAGAGGGAGATTGAAATGAGAGATTGTTTTGGGGGAGATAACTAGATTGGGTAATTGATAGAATGAGGATATTCATAGAGTGAGGGGGGTGATAAGTGGGGAGAGAGTTATATTGAGAAGACAAGATGGAGGTTGTTATGGGGACGAGGTCTTGCTTTTCTGACTGGACAATATCTCAACAAGTCCTGGTATTCTCATTGGGCTCACCAGGATCAGTGATGGAATCTGAAGATAAGGAATTATAATCAGCACACAATCAAGGAGAATTATTAATCTGGGTAAATCTCCCGTACGTGACTCAATATCGTGTTTGCACCTCCCGTTGAATTGGGAGATGGCGTTGCCTTTTAAGGACTTTTAATGCCAGCTGGTGTTATTGAATCGCTTGCACAGGCTGTGCTGATGTCTTTTTCATCTAAAAATATCTGCTGGTGTGGGGCGGCCGGCCACGACCACCCTTGATCGTCTGGATCAGACGTGTCGGAAAATCACGATTGATCGTGCAGTTCCTTATGGGACTGCACAGTTGATCGCAAGAAATGTAGGCCGCGGCCACTATTGTCAGCCGGGACAAATGTCCCAGGTTGAGGACAATGTAGTGATCTCTGCACAGCTCTGTGCAATGTATTTCTCAATTGTGTATTCAGGGCCATTTCTACGCATAGGTCACTTAGGCAAAGAACTAGGGCACCCAGTATTCTCGCTAGTATCTCCCTGTCAGCTTTTCCTTGCTGTGTTAAAACTGCTCTCCATGTTCTGCTGCTTTTATTTGCAAAATTGTATTGTAGTGAGTAAGAGCTTGAACTCAGCTCACTCTAATGTTGCAAATTAACGTACAGAAGGTGAAGGAAGGAGGGGGGAGGATGAGCTCGGCAAAAAGAACCAAGAAGAGTAGTTCTAAAACGGCAAGTAAAAGCTGCTGCAGACTTTGTAACAGTGACCCCTGTGAGTAGCAGCCATGAGATCCCTATCTTTCTTCCTTCCACCCAACACTCAGAATTGAACTTAGGTGAGTGAGGTGAGGAGTGAACAATTCAATGGAGGACACATGGAAATCAGGTACATACTGTATATCAAGTCAATGCTGGCAGCTGAAAGGGTAATACTCTGAAAGTGTTAATGTGTTAAAGTGTTAAAGTGCCACTCTGGGAAAGTCTAGTGGCACTGAAAGAGTTAAACATCTTATATCTCACCAAATGTCCCTGTTTCGTACCACCTGGCCACTTTTTCATGCCACCTGGCTAGAAACAATATCTGGGGAGAATAGTGGCACCACTTACTATGTATTCACTGAAAACCTATCCTGTCCTTTCAATCGCTATTTCATTGGTGGCTAGTGATGCTGCGTACCCACAAACGTATAATGTTTACACCCCCCTGCACCTGGTACTGCGTTCACCTCTTACCAACTACTAAAGCTGTCCCACTATAAAGAAACACAGCAGCAATGACACTCTGTCAGATGTACTGTAATTGTCCAATATTTGAAGGGGGCTCCTAGGGCACTAAAATGGCTAGAAATGGCCCTGAATGTATGTATTACAAGGTGAAGGGTAGGGCTTTATATTTGTCCAGGTTTAAAGGGAGGGGACAACCCTATCTTAGTATTTCACAATACTGGGGTATATGACACTTTCACTTCCTAGGTTTCAGTCCAAATACTAAAATAAAAATCCTTAAAACAACAGATCCCAGCATGCACAGCTATCCAACATAGTAAATTAAAAGTTTACAGCGATTTCATCCATAAGGAACAGGTACTTGTTAAAGCACTTTATGCTGGAAGTTTTTTTTATGGGAACAAGATCACAAATAACACTAAAAAAAATTGGTGACTTTTACATAAAGTGCACAGAGAAAAATTTACTAGTTCACTTGTGTGATCACTGTGCTTGGAATCGTATGCTTTATCAAGAATCTGTTATGATGTTTGTGCTACATGGTATATGGCATAGGCAAGGGCATCCCTCCCATGAAGGAACGTAAAAAAAAAATTGCTTATGACAGTGCCCCTGAGGTAAACCAGACAGGCAAACAAGCCTTATTTATTTTTTTCATTTTCCCTTCTCTGCACTTGTACGTGTAACAGCTTCTTTGTGTCCACGCAAGTGCGCAATAATGCGATCATTCACGAGCGCTTGGTGGGAGATTTGGAGATCTGCAGTGTTTCTGCAGTGTTTCTTCCTGCCTGTACATATGTTTGGGGCACTTTATATTTCCTTTTTTATACCAGTCTGTGTGGGCACTTACATTTCGTCAGTTTGTGTGGGTACTTGCAATTATATTTGTCCTCTCTGTGTGGGCACTTACATTTGGTCAATCTGTGTGGGCAGAAACATTTTGCCGGTCTGTGTGGACACTTACATTTGGCCAGTCTGTGTGGGCACTTACATTTGGAAAGCCAGTATGGGCACTTACACTTGGCCAGTCTGTTTTGGCACTTACGTTTGGCATGTCCGTGTTGGCACTTACGTTTGGCAAGTCCGTGTTGGCACTTACATTTGATTAGTAAGTATGGGCACTTACACTTGGCCAATCTGTGTGGGCATTAACATTTTGCCAGTCTGTGTGGGCATTTACATTTGGCCAGTCTGTGTTGGTACTTACATTTGGCAAGCCAGTATGGGCACTTACACTTGGCCAGTCTGTTTGGGCAATTTTTTCCATAAGCAAATGAATAAGCCATATTTGTATTTTTATATATTAATAACACAGTATAAAATTAACATGTTCATTCCAAACAAACCTCTTGCTATGTTGATGATCATATTTTATATCCATCAAGCTTTAACCAATTCTGTAGCCCATTTTTTTTTATTATTATTATTTTTTTATAGATAATGGGAAAGGTTTAGCCAAAACAGAGTGCCATGTCTGGCAAGTAACGGAGTTTTAGCTGACTTTTTCAACTTTATTAAACTTTTGATCACCTCATTTACTGTGGATATAAATAAAATCGGATGATAATAATGCATCCCTGCCGCTTCTACATTTTTCTAACATAATTTTGTGAATAAAGATCTACTTTACGCCAATTCATTGTTGCATAACTGCAGGATACTGACAATATTATATAGAGTGGTCAGAATGAAAATGAACTTAAATCCTTGGTAACTTTGAGTTAATGCTATCATTTTTCTCTTAATCTTATCATTCATTTTACACAGTGAATTAATTTTAGCCATGTTAATAATAACTTTTATACTGTCAAACATTCCTCCCTGGTGATAACAGAAGGAAGTAATATATTCTGTACATTGACTTTGTCCTTTTGCTCCTTCATTATTCTACATGCTGTTTTTCTTTTGGAATGTATATTTTTCATGGTAATAATTAAATGTAAGCTTTATTCCATCAAAAACAATTCATTTTAACATGCCTTTTCCCCCTTTATTTATTTTACACTCTAGGCAATATATATGTATTATTTTAGTTCTCTTTTATGGAAATTACTGTAATGTGAATATTTAAAATGTGACCACTCCTGAATAAAATGCCATTGGTATGTGTGTAGAATAGATAGATTGTGAGACAGGAAGATGTATTTATTAAGGAGAATTAATAAACACCAAAAAAAAAAGGGTCAAAGAATAATAACTAGCCAGATAGCTCCAACATAATTACTTGATGATGTGTCCAAGGTGCTCCGAAACCAGCAATTGAAACACTAGATTGAAAACAATATAACCCAAGTGTGGCAGCAGGGCCCAGCAATTTATTAATTAGTGATCAGACATACATCGATGAATTAAGCAAAGCTGTGTAGAGTCTCTTTGCTACCGTAAAAGACGTTTACCATTAATTTCATGATCGACCATACAATATCATTGTGTCGTCTACTACCGCATTGTTTTGTACGGCCAAATTGTCGTAAGTGTACAACCTAGGCTGTAAAAGTCCAGCCATGCCTGAATTTTTACACTAGCCGGTGGTGCCAAAAGTTTCCAATACCGTGGTTTAATAAATATGCCGCAAAATGTACTGCTCTGTCAATATAACAGTTTGTCATTTTGTGAAGAGAAAAACAAAACATATTTTATTTCCTAGACAACCCACACTATAGTAGTTGATTTATTCACTAACTTTCTTTATTACAGCACAGGGGACACATTGAAATTGAAAGCTATGTAGTTACCTGAAGTACATATGGTAAGAAAATAGCATTTTACATTAAATTTCATTAGTTCCAACTGATTTCCTTATTAGTAAATTGCAATGATACAAGATATAAATTACAGATGCGCTTGTCAAAATGCCGTTAAATGTTCAGTTTTGAAACAAGCTTATAAGTTCTGTCTAACTCTTACATGTACCTACCAATCTATTAAGAGGGATAATGTAAGGTAGAGATTTAATTCTGCCACTTTTCTTTGCAGTCATCATTTCTGAGGCTACAAGGATGATGTCCCTTCCTGTGAAAGTTTCTTAGCCATATGAATTTCAGTTTTATTGCATCAGAGGGACCCTGCTTAGCTTTATTTATCACTTTGTATACCATCCATTCTTTTTACACGTCAACTTACTTCCATGATTTTTAAAATAAAAGGGAAAGAAGTAAGTCATTAGGGAAAATGCTGTGAATAGATTGCTAATTTATGTGATGAAATTAATGAAAGGGCAATTAGTCTAGTTACTGTAAGCAATCTAAAGATAGCTCTTGCTATCACCATTTGTGGTGCAATTCGCATGCACTCCAATAACGGAAAATTGCCAAAATCGCATGCTCAAGTGGACAACAACGTGCGGTAACACACATTAAATCGTGTGCATTGTAGTGTGGCCTCAGCCTGAATTTTTAGAATCTTCTCAAAAACCCTCTTTATATAGTAGCTGTATATGACATTATTTTGAATGATGAATCTTACATAAACTGTTTTAAGATGGTCATACACTACAAAACTTACGATCGTAATTGCGACCATAAATCGACCGATACTTTGATAGACAGATGTACAGATATTAACTTTACTTAGATGTACCATACATACTGTTCGACATTCAATTCATTTAGAAATTAATGTCTAATGTCATCTATTTTCAGGTTACATTACATTTAATTGGAACTTAAAAAATGACTTTCCCGGTTGTAATTACAATCTATATTATTGCCAATAAAGATTAATAAAAAGTTTCAATTAATTCCCATGTTACTGTAAGAAATCGGTATTTTCAAAATAATGAAATTAAATATTGTAATTCTTATACACACAGTGTCCATCTATAATGAATTCATCAACCAGTTCCGAAAGTCACTCTATGACCTAGCACGTGTTTCACAGGCTAGAAGGTGTTTACTGTTTCTTTACACTTCTAAATTTCACAATTTTAATCTTTGACCTGCTGCGGACACAAAGGATTATTGGGTTTTTCATAAAAGTTGTTGAATATTTAAAAAAATTACTTTGCCTCAGCTTAATCTATAATTAAATACATGTTAGTAACACATACTCTGAGGTATGTGTGTAGTGTGTGTGTGTAGCTGAATGCCTTCAATCCAGTGCTTGTTTTATTTAGGCTTATTAACCCCCCTCCCACTCTTAACAGGTGCACCCTTTTTAAGGCACAACTCTCTATGACAGCAAGCATGCTCATTAATCCATATGAGGTAGCACTGGGAGAGAGAATTTTCCACTATGCAGTTTATGTCCCAGCTGTCACCATTACAGTTACAGTAAAGCTGCACACACCTGAAGAGTTTCTGATAATAAGGCACTTGATTGGCAGCTGAAATGCAAGATGGTTTAAATTGGATTTTTTAAAATAAATAGGGGGCAGATCAACAACAAAAATGGAACAGTGGTGATTTGGAAGAATTAAAGTTTCTAATAATGGATAGGTTTTTTTTTTAAAAAAGAAGAAAATTCCAGTTTAGATACTTTAACTGCAATGTACCCTAACTCTCTTGTACTTTTAATATTGTCAGTGTGTCATTAAGTATAGTATATTGACACCATGAAAGAAAACCCCATGTTAAATCCATTCTGTCTAATTTGTAATAAGAATAAAATCAATGTTAGATGTGTAAAGACATGAACTTCCTCTACTATCAAGGATCACAAAACATGTTATTGTGTAGATTGTCCTACACATGTTCTCACCATTAGTTATGGGATATGTAGAAGTACCTAATCTAATATGCCCTGTGGTGTGGTTTAAATACATCTACAGCTAATAAACTTTTAATTGCACTGTTTATTAAAATTTAATATAGATACTAATTATTTCACCCTATACACACAGCAGTGCAAAGTCTGGATTTTTTTTCTAGTGCAGGCCTCCCTGGTCACTTACTTTTGACCATGTAGCATCCCATTAGAGTTCTGGATCTAGTCATTGATAATGCTCTCAATTCCCCAATAAGCTACACTGTCTTTCCCCTGGGAGAAGGGCCACAGCACATGACTGCATAAAGGAATATGTCAATAAAGAAAAGACCAAAGGGCATGTTGTAGGAAAGGGAGAAAATACGACTTTGAAAGGCAAGAGCAAATGTTTATTAATTAGCAGTTTTGGGGCTAGTAGTAAAGAAAAGCTATGATTTTGCCTGAAATCTCCTCTAATACAGACACTGGCCATTTAAATGAGGAATTGATCGATTTTATTGATCCTCAATATCCATTAGAAACACTTAAATAGACCAGTGTTCCATTCTTACTTACAATACACTTATTATATTTTGGCACTGATCTTTGTATCTAGATCACTTAACAAATCTTCTAACACTAATGACATAATAAAGGAATTTTAAAACATCACTGTTTCTTCTCACACATAGTAAAACAGTTGTTTACCTATTTCATGCCTACAGGATTTTAGTTGGTAGTAAAAACCTTAAATTAGTCATTAGAATTAATGTCCAATTATTGTATAATGAGCCAATTAGACATATCTTCTGATTTATGAACTGTTCCTCCCATTCTAGCTAGCACTCCTATGCTCAGCCACACAGCCCGGGTGCTGTAACTTAATAGACTAATACACACAAAATCATTCCGCAGTGGGGCACCCACAGGTCTTCATGGCACTCCTAAAGTATATGAACTTAGATCAATGCATTTCGGACATATCGTCAATAGACCCATGAGTGCCCTACTGCGGAATGATTTTGATTTATGAATGTATATCAAATGTTCTTGAAACACAGTTCTGCCATTATCTAATTGGCATTAATATATTATACTTCCCATAAATATACCTCTGTGGTAAATCACTAGACTGGTACATTTCTTTTGCACACATCCTATTAATTATACTATACATCTTGTGTAGTGAAAAGCAGCTATATACAAGCTCCAGAGTTAGATCCAGAACGGGAGATTCAAAGTAAGTAAAGGAACCTATTTCCAGGCTAGAAAAGTCCCCAAAGATGTATTAATGCCACTTCAGACCTGTATATCATTTTAAGATAATTTTTCACCCAAAATTCCCTTTTCAACACATTTTATACCGTATACTACTTTATGGTGAAAATAGTGCCAAAATGTCATCTTTGCTGCTTTATAAATATGCCCCAATATCATTTTTCCTGGGAATTATTTATTTTTGTAGAAGTAGTCATTTCTGCCCCAATAGTTTCTGTATCCTGTCCTACCTACCTACTGTCCTGTTACAAGGAAAATCACCCCGAAACCATATCAAGGTGTTTGATAAAGGTATGATAAATGAAAGCATATGCTTTTTATTTTGGAATCTTTGGGTAATTTACACACAATGGGGGTTGTTCACAGAGAGTATTCGGGTATAAAGGTGTCTATACAGTACAAAAGGATATTACGATTGTAATTGTGATCTTAAACCGACACTTTGATAGACAGATGTACAATGTTAATTTACATTTAATTGGAACTTCAGAAAACACTACAATCATTTTACCAATTGACTTAAAGGGCATGTCCACCCCTTTTGATATGCGGTAGGGCCTGCTCCCCCAGCCCCAACCGCATTAATATTATTGTTAGAAAGTCCCCCGATCCTTACTTACCTTCCCTCTTTCATCCACCGCACTGTCCCGGCCCTCTGCGTGCATGGAATTGCAAGCAGGGGGCGGCACCAGCTGCCGCGTCCGTGATTGGCTTAGAGGCAGCCAATCACGGTCGCGGCTGCCGGGAGTTCTGAACAGCGGAGGAGAGAGGGAAGGTAAGTAAAGATTGGGGGACTTTTTTGCAATAATATTAATACGGGTGGGGATGGGCGAGCATGCCCTACTGCATACCCAAAGGTTTTAACGTTAGGGGGAGGGAGAGAAAAGGGAGGGAGGGAGAGGAGCGGGCATGACTGCACTGAGCATGCTTCAAACCTTGAGGCAGACTCAGGCACAGCATAAGTCACACATTGCTTCTACACAGCAATTTCCTGGACTTTGGAGGGGCACAGCAGGGGAACCTTTTTGAGCAAAAATGTAAGGTAAGGATTGTTTTAAACTTCTTAATGTGGCCAGTAAGGGGTTACATTTTAGTTTTGGGGGTGGACGTGACCTTTAAAAAAATCGGCCTAGTGTATAGTGACCTTAAAGCAGGTATTTTGTTCAATCAGAAATTCAAAGCAATTTATCACAAATTATCAAATGTCGCTGCAAAACTAGTGCAAACTGTCAGTTTCTTGCATTTTATTAAAAATTAGAACACAAGGCATGTTTTTTAGTGTACACAAAGAAGATGGATTGGGACAATTAGATTAAGAAGCCTAAATGGTATTTATTTTGTTTTCTTTGTTGTAAGCATCACTTAATTAAATCCTTATCTTTATGCATGCGAACATGAATTGACTCATTTGAATGAAATATTATAGTTTCTAGCACAAGCATGAGCAATTGCACAATTGTTGTAAATTGGTATAGATTTAACTATCAAATAGATAATTTAACTGCATAATTTACATTTATATTTTCAATTAGTCTCAAATTTCATTTTCTACTTTTTCACTATGGGTAAAAATAGAATTTTAATAATTTGAATACATATATATTAATTGTAAGAGACTTAAGAGAAACACAGGCTAGGTGATATATTTCACCCAGATTCCAGGAAAATACTGTGTATTACAAGGAAAGCAATTCTGGTTCAGCTTTTGTTAGGGCCCTCACTTTATGCACAGGTGCTAATATTTTGAAAACTTTAAATAACTAAAAAAGACTCAGGATTGCTTTAAAGGGCATATCCACTCCACAAATTAAAATTTAACCTACTGCTAGCCCCACTGTGTAGTGTTGAAAAATCATTACCTTTCTTCTCTGCTCCTTATGGTTGTCCTGCAGTGCTTATTCAAAGTCCAGGAAACTGAAGAGTAGGAGCCTTCCTGTGTATAATCTGGTATCTTCTCCTACCCTGTCCTCCTAGAGGACTCTGGCATGTGCTGCGGAGCTCTCATTTCCCCTCCCTCCATCTGGATCCAAAGGCGCTGCATTTAATTTTTTTAATAAAATAACCTTTTCTCTTGTATAGGGGACCCCCCCAACCCTAAAGGGTTTTAACTTTAAAAAGTGCCCAGTAATAGTACATAATAGTATAATTTAATAGTAAACTTATGGGAGCGCGTTCCCTCGACTCTCAGCCAATCTCAGGCACGGCTACCGGTCACCCGGAAGCAGCAATAGAGGCAGAGGACAAGGGAATGAGGTTTGTTAAGTTGATTTCTGAGAACTATAAAATGTAAAACCCTAGCAATTAGGTTTGTTGGGGGGGTCCCTTACACTACAGAATATTATAGATTTTTGGGTGGAGATACCCTTTAAAATCATACTTTACTGACTATTTATATGTATGTACACACATAAATAAATAGCAATTATGTTCTTTTGATTAGTATCTACTTACCTGGGTGCTTCTTTTTATGCATCATTTTTACCAAATAAAGGAGCATTCAAAGTTGTTCATGTATGATCCTCAAAAGGCTTATTTATTTATTATAAGTCACAATTGAGGTTCATGACCATTGTCACATAAAGCAGTGTTTCTCAGTCTTGCATCCTTGAAGAATCCTTGGAACATGTTCATGTTTCTAGGAACCCCTATGTAAAAAATACCCAATATAAAATTATTCTTTATGCTTTTTTCATTTTATTTATACCCTGTTTTAGAAGTTCCCTGCCTTTTTTATTTCTTTTCTTCAGTTGGTCATATTTCCACTCAGAAATTAATTTAGCAGATATGGAGTTTTACTGCTATCTGCTAAGAATAAGTCAATTTAATATGTATCAAGTGCATTGATATAGGTTGCATTGCTGTGAACTGTATGTAGCTCACTTTATTTGCCCTCTTGTCTTAAGCCTCATACACATCTGATATTAGCACCAACCCCCATGTCTACGCGTGCGGCGAATGGCTGTTTTGGTCGGGGTTCGTTCGTTGTTCCGACATGGCCATATTGGCCATTCATCGCTGGGTCATGGGTCAGTGCCAAGATCAGACATGTGTACGAACCTTTATTTTCTTTTTTCTTTTGTTCTCTTCTAATCTCTTTTCTGTTTTCTGCTTTTGTTTGTTCTCTTCTATTCTCTTTTTTTTCTTTTTCTGTTATGTTCTCTTCAGTTCCCTGTTCTGTCTCTTCTGATCTGTTTTGTTCTTTTCTATTCTGATCACTTTTAATTGTTCTCTTCTGTTGTTTTCTCTTCTTTTCTTTTCCCTGATATTCTGTTCTATTCTCTTCTGTTCTCTTTTGTTCTGTTTACTTCTGTTCTTTTCTGATCTCTTCTCTTTTGCTCTGTTATGTTCTCTTCACTTATCATATATTCTCTTTACTTATTTTCGTTTCTCTTCTCAATTTGGATGACTAATGAAACATCCATCATTAAGAACTAAACTTTAAGTCCAGTTGATCTAACTGAATACCACAGATACACAATGACTTGAATGAATGAGAACCTTCACTTTTAGAATGGCTTGCACAAAAAATCTGTTGGCAATACATAACCTGGAATGTGTCTCAATCAGCATATAAAAGCAAGGCTGTGATCGCATTGTATCTAAACTTTCCAGAGTTCTGTACACTTCCCTTATCTTCTGTTTTCTTCTGGTCTGCCTATTCTGTTACTTTCTTTTCTGTTCAGTTCCCTTCTCTTCTGTTCTATTTTCATCTGCTTTCTTCTCTGCTGTTCTGCTCTCTTCTCTTATTGTCTATTCTTTTCTCTCCTGTTCTATTTTGTTCTGTTCTTTTCTGTTCTCATCTATTCTGTTCTGTTTTGTTCTATTATGTTTTATTTTGTTTTCTTTCATTCTGCTATTTATTTCTCTTATTCTCTTCTGTTATTTCCTGTTCTTTTTCTTTTGTTTCTTGTCTGTTCTGTTCTCTTATGTTCCATTAATTTTTTTGTTCTGTTCTGTTTTGTTCTCTTTCTCTTTTGTTCTGTTCACTTTTCTGTTCAGTTTTTTCTACTCTTCTCTGTTTTGGCACAAATAGGGTGCATTCTACTCTACACTACTCCATATAATGCAGGTAGATACAAAAAAAAACAAAGCTTAGACAGGAAATAAATCAGCCACAGACAAAGCTACTGCAAAATGGCTATTTATTCCATGTCAACACATGATGTTTCGAACCTCAGGGGTTGTTTTTCAGAAAGTAGACAGGAACTGAGATCACCAACACCATCCACAGCCCCCCCCCCCCACCAAATTCCAAGAACTATATGAGCTCTATCAAGAACTAAAGGAAATGGCTAATGCTCCAGTTTTCATTCATACCAAACGGTGTCAGCGTATTTATCTTTGTAATCCATATTACTTTATTTGGTGAAGTTCATGATGACTTTCAAGTCTGTGTTACTGAATTTTTCATAACAGCAAAATGTCAGATGTATTAGTATTTATATCTGATAAAAAAGTTAAGAATGTCTTTTTTTATGCTCTTTTATTTAAATTTTCACAGGTCTGCTAGTGTGGCCTATTTAAGCTTGGCCAAATGAATATTTTAGAAGTAAAGAGTATTTCCACCCAAAAATACCTAACTTGCTGTAGTGTAATCTAGCCCCTCCTACCCCCAACCGTATAGTTTCCTGTGGCCTCTGCCTGTAATGTTACTTCTGCGAAGGACATAACATTAGGGGACGGACCGGCAGCCGCATCTGTGATTAGCTGCGAGGCAGGCTTTTCTGGCTCTCTGCAGCCAGTGCATAACACATATATATCATTGTCCTGTTTTATCACTGAAATTTTATTCCATGTGCAATCCATTCACATATGCTATTTGAAAGCTTAACATTACAGTCACTCTCTCATGCTGGATTCATTTTGAAGATCCATGCAAATGACTTGCTGATGCTTTTTCAACATAACAAGTGCATCTGAATATCTCCCTCTATCAGTCAACAAATATACACTACAATATGTAATTTTATAATAATGAAAACACAGCCCAGTAAAATAAGTTGTACGGTGTTTTATTATATATTAGCCATTTAGAGTGGTTAATAACAGTAGAGTGGTTAAAAACATGTATTGAGTGTTTTTATCAATGCTCCTTCCATGGGCACTGAGGAAAGTATTTATGAAAGATCGATATATCAGTATTTTAAATCCGTTATTTCAGTTGGAAAATACTTCTAATGTTGGTATTTATTGCATCAAAAAATACCTATAATAGGTAGTAATAGCCCATTGACAGCCATAGTCATTTATTTTATTTTATAAAATGTCAATAAAGCCGATACAATGGGAACAAAGAGTTTGGAAAAAAAGATATTTCTGCACAATTTTGAAATTCACCGCAAATGCCAAAATTACAATGGGAAACTGGCACAATGTTTTGTCATTCATTTAAAGGGCATCTATACTAAAAAAAAAAGTTATCTTAAATTGACCATTACTTTAAACTATTCTTGCCAACCACCACTGTATTATTTATTATTTCTTTAGATATCCAATCTAAAACACCTTACATTAATCAAGTGCTTTTTCTCTCAAAAAACTATTCTTCTGTGAGCAGTTTTGCTGTAGCAGGAATGGTGACTGAGTTTGACAGTTGGTTTGTGGAAAAAAGTCAGGTCAGATATAAGTGGGAGTGGTTAAAAGAGGGAGGAGGATACTGCTCCTGAGCAAAACATGTGCTGGATTGAAGGCACGCAGCAACACACACACCTCAAGTAAGTGCTACTTATAGATTAGGATGAGGAAAAGTAATTTTTCTTTAGTAATTTCCGTTTAAGCAATAAGACAAGGTCCCCAACATGTGTTAAAAAACAAACAGCATACATTTGACAAAAAGCACGTTTACATTTTTGAACATATACTTTTCTTATCTGCATTGCCTAACCATGTAGGTCTCAGTGCAGTTAAAGGAGAACCAAAGGCTATTTATTAAAGTACGTACTTGCCTGAGGTCCAATGAATCATATTTACTTCTGCAACTTGGATTTTTTATAATCATTTCTGATGTTTGCAAGCTTTTTCATAAGTCACATGACTGCAAATGTCGGCAGATGAAAGGAATCATTTGCCTTTGTGACAGCCTGTTATGGCTAATTAGCATAGTTCTGAGCATGGCAAATTATGCCATTCATCTGCCAGTGGTTGCAATCTCATAATAGGCCAGTGAAAATGCTCACAAATGGTGAAGAAATAGGATCCAGAAAGAATAGGGATGTTAAATATTAGCCAGAATTTCCAATACTCACCCATATTACAAGATACAGGTCTTAATAAAACAAACTCCTGGTATATCGATCTCTGCATTTGTTAGATTTTTTTCATACACATGACTCATTCAAAAATGCCATAAGAATAAAAGAAAAGATATAATTTTACTGTAGATAATATCATTTGACCTACATGAATCGGACTATTCAAGAGGAATGCATTAAAAGAAAGTGACATATTTTGTTATTATTCCCTGTAATAGCATGATGGTGCAATCAAAAGTCATCTTTGTCTAATCTCAAAGACGATGGCACAATGTCCAGCACAGAAAAGCACAATTAGCATGCAGGGTTTGTAAGAGAGCAGTGAAAGAACATTGAAGAGGAGTTATCAAAAGTAAAATGTTGTATTTTTCTTGTTTGGTTTTTCTTTAGAAATCATGTTATTTTTACGTTGAAAATACACTTTGACATTTTCATTGCAATTTCACTTGTTTTGAGTTATGTTTTTTGAGATATTGTGACATTGATATCAGTTGTGGTTTGATTCTATTTCCTTTTTTATTGCACTTGTAAGACCCCTAGAACTAAGGATTTACCGGTTTTGATGTAGGTATAGCTATAGAAGTTTAGATAATAAAGTAACAGAACAATAATTGAACAATCGGGGCTGTTAGTTTTTAGTTGGGAATGTGATATTCACAGGTTAGATGGATAGAGAACTGGTTATTGGACCGCAAACAGAGAGTGTTGGTTAATGGAGCTACATCTATGTGGGCTAAAGTTCTAAGCAGAGTTCCTCAGGGTTCTGTACTGGGGCCGCTTCTGTTTAATCTGTTTATAAATGACTTAGAAGGGGGCATTGAGAGCAAGGTCTCTGTGTTTGCTGATGACACTAAATTATGCAGAGCTTTGGAAACTTCCAATGATGTGCAAGTGCTGCAAGCAGACCTAGATAGATTATCAAAATGGGCAGCAGAATGGCAGATGAGATTCAATGTTGATAAATGTAAGGTGATGCATTTGGGATTTAATAATCCCTGTGCCACCTACACCATAAATAACTCTGTGTTAAGTGCATCTGAAATGGAAAAAGATTTGGGGGTTCTGGTAGATAACAGACTTAGCTGTAGCAAACAATGCCAGGTAGCAACAGCTAGAGCTAGCAAGATATTGTCTTGTATAAAGAGGGGAATGGAATCAAGAGAGAAAAATATTATTCTCCCTCTTTACAAGGCACTGGTAAGGCCACATTTGGAATATGCGGTGCAGTTTTGGAATCCCATATACAAAAGGGACATCTTGGAAATTGAGGCAGTTCAGAGAAGGGCAACTAAATTAATAAGGGGAATGGAGGGGCTTGAATATGCAGGCAGATTAGACAAGTTAGGGCTGTTTACATTGGAGAAGCGGCGGTTGCGTGGGGACATGATAACCTTATACAAATATATTAATGGCCCATACAGTGAACTCTCTGGTGCATTGTTCACTAATAGGTCATATCAGAGGACTCGTGGACATCCTTTAAGGTTGGAAGAAAAGAAGTTTCATCTTCAAGTTAGGAGAGGTTTCTTTACAGTGAGAACGGTGAAACTGTGGAACTGTCTTCCAGCAGAGGTGGTAATGGCAAGTTCATTGAATAACTTTAAAAAAGGCCTGGATAAGTTTCTAAAACTAAAGAATATTGAGAATTACTGGTATTAATGCATATAGATCTGGTTGATCCAGGGATACTTTCCGATTGCCGTTTGGAGTCAGGAAGGAATTTTTTCCCCCCTTTTTTAGCTGGGGTTTTTTGCCTTCCTCTGGATCAACTGTTAGGTAGGGTTAAAAAAAAAAAAAAAAAAAAAAAAAAAGTGAATAGGTTGGACTTGATGGACGAATGTCTTTATTCAACCTTAAATTACTATTTACTATGTTCTATTTAGGTTTGGGTATACACTGCCTTGCCTCCTAGAAGCTCACAGCCAATCATGTTACAGCCAAGAGATCTTTCCTCTCCCTGACACAGTGTAGTTTAAATGATCCTGTCCCTAACAATGATATATTCCTTTGCTTTTCATTTTAAAAAAAAGCATAGATGTAAGAAACATCATTATGCAATCATATGTTGGTCGCAAAGAAGAATAAAAAAGGTGGTTCCAGAAATATTGACTGAATGTCGTGGATCAGTCGAAGGGTAAGTACTAATGTATGGGCCCCTTAAGTCTGGGGAATCGAACCTGCAACCTCATGTATGCTGTCTTGCTAAAGCAGAGCATTATACCACTATCCAAAAAGCTTAAAGTGCAATGTATTCATACTAAGACTTAAGATACTAAAGAATAACACATTAAAAAACGTGTTATTTGTTTCATTGTTACTTATAACTTAGTTTTATATATTTTCAGCATGTAAAAAGAAATGCAGAAATTACTGATGGAAGTGAGGCCTCTTCAATAATTCGCTATAACAGAAGAAAGGCTCTGTACTACTTAAGGCAGGTCTAGACTGGCATTTTGCAATTTCCCAAATGTGTTGGGAACTGAGTTTTTCTTTATATTAACTTGATACTGAATTCACAGTCTGATATCGAATTTCTGAGCCGGTGTTCAATCTCAGCAAACAGCTGTGCAATAGTGAGCCTTATTATTCAACATTAGCATAAGATAAACAGCTAGAATAATTTACATCTCATGGGATGTTTTACAGTCCTAAGTAAAACAAGATACCTTGTGCTGCAGAATAACATTTTAACTAGCTAAGAATAAGAGAAATGCAATCCAAACCCTATAAATCTTCTAGTTTTTCTCTTCCTCTAAAGAAAGTAATTACAGTCAACGGATGTGTTCCCGCAACCTGTAATTAGAAAAAGGAATGGCTAATTAGCTGCTGGCGAAATTCTAATTTAAACCTTAGTGCTCTTACTACATAAAAAATCTGATTACTCTGTGCTATTGTGTAATTCACTGCTGTGCAACCTCTGCTACTAGCTGCCTCTGCTTTTAGTTTGGTGATATCATTTTGACTACAGTGCTTGTTATTGTCTTATTATTTATTGCTGGCAATTTTACTCCATATACTATATACTTTATCATGCAAAATGTGGAAAAGGGTATGATATTTTCAAATCGAATTTTAATATCAAGCTTATTGTATAAAATACTTAAAGGACAATTATAGTGATAAAATTCATCCCTCTCCCCTTAAAAGTGCCCAGTCTTACATATTCTTACTTATACTTTCCCATCTAACTGCCCCATGGACTGTCAAGCGTGTCTTCCCAGATGTCAGATCATGGAAACCAATGAGATGCGGAACTAGACAGTTTTGGCAAGTATATAAGAAGTTAAATACTTTACCCAGGGGTGAGGACTTAGTGGTTTATGTCCTCACTCTGGGTACTTGTCATCTACAGATGAAAAGGGAATCAAGGAATGTAAGTTTAAATGCTCTTCATGATATGAAAAATGGAAGCCATTTTAAAGGCAAAGTTCACCAACAACTTAAAGGGTATGTCCAGCAAAAAAGTATGTTTCTAAATGATTTACTGAAGAACAGGAGGTAAATGCACTATCTCTTACCTCCCGTTCTTCAGTAAATCTTCCAAGAGAGGAGGAGACACTTACCCATGGACCCGCTCCAATGACGAAATCCCCAACAGCCCCCCAACGCATCTTTTGCACTGTGCGTGCATGCGCACACAGTGCGAAGGAGCGAGGACGCGACAGGGGTGTTGGGGATTTCGATGGAGCGGGTCCGCGGTAAGTGTCTCCTCCTCTCCTGGAAGATTTACTGAAGAACGGGAGTGCATTTACCTCCTGTTCTTCAGTAAATTATTTAGAAACATACTTTTTTGCTGGACATACCCTTTAAATAGCCAATGTCAACTGCAAGCAAGAAACTTTTGAAGATTTTATATACAATTCAGTAGACAACTTGCAGTGCAGCCACCCCTACACGAGTAAACAACATTTCCTATCACACCAGAGCAAGGAAGGAACCCCCTTCTACTAGTATCTTTAATTTACATTTTTCATCTGTTTAGTTACTATTATTTTATTTACTGTTTTCCTCCTATTTTAGGGCTAGACCACACTAACACGATATACACGTGTTTTAAAATATAATGGAAATCACTGGAATGCAAAAATTCCTGCGATTTCCGAAGTGCAAGCATTTGTGCATCCGTGTCCATTTTGGTAACGCAAATGCGATTACCATTTTTGTGCACAATCGCATGCATTTCCATAATGGAAAATTGGCAAATCGCATGCGCAAAGTGCTTCACCCGTAATCTGTTATATATATTTATGTGTGATTGCAAGGATTAGCATTTAAATGCAAACGGAGAACTGTACAACTTTCACAAACAAAGAATGCAGAACAAAATGTTCAAGGGTACGTTCATCATGGGGTCCCTGAAATGAAGTTTTGGTCTAAACTTTGAAACCAAATTTCTTCACTGCAGTATTTCAATGTCAAAACCAGGAAGTTCCATTTGTAGTTTCATCTGGCAAAAACCAGAGCACATCCCTAGAAACCAAACATAAACAAATTATCAGAGCACGCCAGACTTACAGCAAATGGTGTTTTATTAACACACGTGATGTTTCTGTGGCAAAATGGCACCTTCTTCAGACAGAAGGTGCCATTTTGCCACCGAAACGTCATGTGTGTTAATAAAACACCATTTACTGAAGGTCTGGTGTGCGCTGATAATTTGTTTATGTTTGGATTCTATACCAATGGTATATCAGCAGTAGAGATGGCCAAACTATATAAAGTTCGGTCCCATTCAAGTCAAATGGGGAGTGATAGTTCGAAAAATTGTGCGAGGACTATTGGTTTAGATTTCAGTGTAATAATAAAGACAAAATGTTCATAGACATAACCATAACAATGCTTCTAGTTAGGTCAATGCAAATTCCAAAAGAAACATATATTAATATATTAATATGTTGCAATTATTTTCTTTTTAGCCACCCAATATACAGCAAAAGTAGATAAATTATATTACGAATTATGAAGCTACACAGGATAATGCCCAATATTGTTACAAAATTCCTAGGCAGACTGTACAAAACAAAATATACTTCATGAAATGTTTGTTTTTCGTTGTAAATCCAGCTTGGTCTAGGAAATCCTTCCATAAAATATGAGCATTGCAAATATCCATGACAGAAACAAGAATTCCCAGAGGTGCTTACTAACAATGTATTTCTGTTTAGTTCTAGTTCAGAATTGGAATATTTCATGCAGATGCCCATGCAGTGTACAATATGGAACAACATGGAACTTTTCTTGTTTTATGAATGTTTTCAGAAGATAAACAGGGATTCAATAAAAGTTCTTTAGGGAGATTCACCCGAGCCGCAAATGCTCTGGGCAAATCTCACAAACGGGATTTACCAGAGGCTGCACAACTCTGGGTGAATCTTACCTGCATGTAAGTATTTAACGCCAGCTATAGCTGGCATTAAATACTTACGTGGTAAGACCCGTGCAGCCTCTGGTAAATTGTTTTGCGCCGGCTGCGCGAGTGCCTCTTCTGGGACTCGCGCAGCTGCCGCAAAGCGAGACTTAGCGATTTACAGTTAGCGCAACGTTAAGGGGAGAAAGGAGCTTCAGTGCTCCTCTGTGAATTGCCCCGCTTATCGTTTAAAATGGTGCTAATTTTGCCCCAACCAATCAAATCTTATTTAACATTTGAAAGCTAACACCTGATTTGTTGGGGCATAATTAGAACCATTTTAAATGATAAGAACTTTTATTGAATAACCCTGATAATATCTATCCTATATAATAAAAGCCCTAATGTGTGTCCGTGAATCCGTGTGTGGCTTTTTTGTTATGGACATGCCTGAGAGGAGGAGTTTGTTGGTTATGCGCGATCATCAAGCTCACCGGACGAGAGAGAGTGAGGCCGGAGGTATGTACGCACATCCACTTCAATGAGGAGGAGGCTGTCTAGTATAAACATAAAATGGATTGTATTTATGTAAGTATAGCATGCTGTGTCCTTGTTCTTAAGTATAACGTGGTTTTCTTATGCTAAGAAACATCTAAAATGAAGACAAATCTCTTTGCTATTAGATAAACTTAAAATGTGATGACTGTGAGCCAGTTACAGCATGTGTCCAATACAATCCTCTCTAGCTTTATCTGTTTTGCAATAAACAAGATATGACATAATCTACAGGAGTGTTTTTACAATATCATGCTCTACTCTTCGACCCCCCTCAACATATATAAACTAGTTTAGAGCGACACTGGCACTGTTACTTTGCTTAGACCCCAGGCTACAATAAAAAAGCAATGAAAATAAAAATGATGCTTGCTCATTCTAGTTCAACAATACTTGTTTAAATGGTTTTGGGCCCTTATTATCAGCCAACTTTTTTGTATGGTTTCCTAATTGACACAGTCCTGGATGATATTTATAAATCGTAGATATTGACATTTTTTAGCTTTTTTGACAGTAATAAATGATGGCAAGTGTTACATTTTCAACTTTGTGCCAGTTTTAACAAAATGTTTAACACACATTTCAGATGCACAGTGGGATTCGCCGCACTCCTCTTGTTTTTGCTGCTTATTTACACTTCCTTGTTGGGTGCTGCCTAACAAATATGGGCAAGACAAAGTAGCATAAACATCTATATGTGCATTTTATATGGGAAACATTATGGGATTATTATGCATTGGTATTACACCACAGACAGGTTAAATAGAATGTTTCCATCTTCGACTATCTTACTGGAGATGTGGCACACATATAGGGCATCATTACTTTTTTTGGCTTTGCCTGCATATTTTATTTTAGAAAATGATCTGTATAGAATTTTATAGTTTTCTGTACTCAATTACCTTTCCCAGGAAATATGCCCTTTTGGTAATCCCTTTTATAGCATTAAAAAAGATAGAAAATGCTTTAACTAGACATATGCGGACAACGGCAAGATCTACATTTTGTAAATGCCCAAATACTCCTTCTGAATGGGACTTCATAGTTGGACTGGGAGATGTCAAGAACATGGAACACCTAACTGCCTACTAGAGATGTACTGTGGGTTCGAATTGAATCTGAGGGTATCGAAGTCCTGACAAAACTTTCAGAACTGAATTTCACGGAACCCGGATTTTTCTATTTTTATCGAAAATTGAAAGTAGATGATTACTGGAAATTGAAAAATAGAAGATATTCGAAAATCGAAAGTAGACGATTATCAAAAACCAAAAATCGAAAGTAGACGATTATCGAAAATTAAATCCTCGAAAATAATGATCGATTTCAGTAACTCTCAAAAATGGAATGCGGAAGCTCGAAAATAGCCCGATCGTGAGGAAGTTTTAAAATAAGTTTTGGTTATATTTATGGGTTCCCCAGGTCTCTGTGTCATTTACAGTAACCTGTATTACTATTAGAATTTCTCCCTTAAACTTCTATGGGTCCATTTTCAAAAATTTCGAAAATTCGAAAAAGGAATCTCAATAGTTTAGAACATCTCTACTGCCTACATTGGGAAATTAGGTAAAGGCTATAAAAGTTGGTCACTGTATAAACATATTTATCCAGCTAACACTTAACCTTCAAAAATTTGAGGAAGTCTTAAGTCTTGCTTCATATGTCCTTGTCTCACTGATGTTTAACACCTAGGGGCATATTTATAAAAGTTTGTTAAAATTTTCGCCGCCTTTTAGCCAAATTTGGACTTTTCGCAATTTATAAAGCAACGATAGACAGTGGCGAAAAGTCATTACAGCCATCTTTTAAAATTTTGTTTTTCGCCATACATCGCCACGGTAACCAGTCATTCATATTTATAAAATGGTGAAAATGTTTTATTGCGTTTAGTTCAGCCATTCAAAATTGCCAAGTCTTAGGTGGCGAAAACGCAAAAGTGGCTATTTATCTGCTAATGGGTCCATGGAAGGTCTCACTACATTGTGAAGTGTTTCTCAATACTAATAAGTACCCAGGGGGGTGTTAGACTATTTTACAGTATTAACTGTAATACGATCTGCGATTTCTGATTTTTCTAAGATTGTTTTTTTAAGGTTCTGATTTTCTTTATTTACCAATAAAGTCAAATGGGGTCTAATGGACATATTTATAATGGGGCATTATTTTTGCTATTTTTTTCCACCAGACCACCACAATTTTTTAAACTTTCAACTTTTCTTTTCGTTGTAGTTATTAAAAAGGCAAATTTTCATTAAAGTAAAAAAAGGTTTGTTATCTGTAGGCCAAGTATCAGTATACTTAAGACAGGTTGCTGCAATCCAGTAGTTGGGCCTCACCACAACCCACAGTCCATGAAACAAACGAAATGAAGAAATATCACATGCACGGCATGTTTCGCGCCAAAAAACGGTCCTTCCTGAGGTTCATCAGATTCCTTGATGCACCTGAGGAAGGACCATTTTAAGGCCCGAAACACGTCGTGCGTGTGATTTCTCCAATAAGTTGGTTTGACACTGTTGGAATTTTCATCAAAGGTGAAAATTACATGGCAAAATGTTACCAAGAAGAGATAGAGTAACAAAACATTTCAAACACTGTTTAATGAAATCTTCCTTTACATGTTGTTACTTTTAGACTTTCTTGTTAAGAATAAGTCACTGTTCTACTAAGTTCCTCTTTTTTATTTGTTATTATACATATATTTCTTCTTTTTCACGGTTCATTTATTGTTTTATTGTGGATATGCTAATCGAAGGCATTGCGTTATACTGTATGGATCTTCATCTCTTTCCTAATCTACAGAAGTTTTCTCCATTTACAGTAACTTATAACATGCATATTGCTTATTGTCTATATAATCATTGTGGACACTTTCTTGGACATATCAGAGGACACGTGGACATCCTTTAAGATTAGAGGAAAAGAAGTTTCATCTTCTGGTTAGGAAAGGTTTCTTTACAGTGAGAACAGTGAAACTGTGGAATTGTCTTCCAGCAGATGTTGTTATGGCAAGTTCATTAAATAGCTTTAAAAGTGGCCTAGAAAAGTTTCTAAAACAAAAAAATATTGAGAATTACTGGTATTAATACATATACTGTAGATCTGGTTGATCCAGGGATAATTTCCGATTGCCATTTGGAGTCAGGAAGGAATTGGAAAGGTTGGACTAGATGGACTTATGTCTTTATTCAACCTCTATTACTATGTTACTATGTAACTGTGAAATGGATTATTACAAGCCTCACATACTCATTAGTTCATTGCTAAATTAATAGAGAATTCTTGATTGGAACTGAAGGATAAAAAAATCTTGCAGTAACATATTCTTCCTTGTTTTCCCTTTTGTATGTGATACATTTCAATTGTATATTTTGAAAAATGCTGAATAAAAACGTACAGTTAATAAAAGTCTGCAACTTGTTAAAAAATGAATTAATGTTTTTGCTCTCATGGAAAATTCATGTATTAGCCAGCAATGTTGGCAACATAACTCAATGATATACATAATACTTGACATTAAAAACAATCCCCTACCAGGGTCTTGCTAAATAACACGGTTCCTGCTGAGAAACCTTTTACCGGTTACATTTCTTCCTTTTTCAATAATTACCCAAGTGAATTAATTATTGCCCCTCTCAGTTCTAATAGTCATTCAGCTTCTATGCCAAAGTGCAACTTGCTTCACTTTAATTATTTGGTTACCAAGGCTGAAATTACAAACAATTAATCTCCTGTAACATTTAACTGAACTCTGTTTTACCACCTGTGCTCTAATGGGCTGAAGATGAAACATAAGCATTTTAATTCTACCGAATGTGAGGTAAGGAATGAAATCAAAAGCAAAGATAAGAGCTTTATGAACCTTCGCCACAGTTTTAATAAATAAGTAGCACATATTTACACACGGGCAAACAAATGCACATGCACTCTTGGCTGCACATCATTACAAATACACTCCTTTGATTTAGGAAAGCTGTTATGCTTGGTTAATCTTTGTTAAGCAAATAGCAATGATCACAGCAATATGGAAATTGTTGGGACATTATAATTTGGCATGCCTAATCTAAGCCTTTTAGATAAATAAAAATGTATTTGTCATCTGCAACGGGTCATTTCACTGTGTTTTCATGTCTCTAGAAATGTTTTTCTGTCTAAGCCACCAGTTAGTGCACCTACAGTATAAGATCAACAGTAAGGGTTAGGACATTTATCTTTAAAAACTCCAACAAGCTACAGTAGCTGGCCTAGGAGAAAAAAAAGGATACATGCAGCCCTGTATGCATATAGCTCACACTGAATAATTTATAGTAGTGGCTATAGGACCATAGATGGATAATAGAAAATCCTCAGGGAGATTCAATATAAGTTCTTATCGTTTAAAATGGTGCTAATTTAGCCTCAACCAATCAGATCTTATTTAACATTTGAAAGTTAACACCTGATTGGTTGGGGCAAAATTAGCACCATTTTAAATGATAAGAACTTTTATTGAATAACCCTGTATGTATTTTACAGTTAAAGTGAACAACGTTTGCAAACTAAAATATGATATTTTTATCAAATTAATTCAAATCTATATTTATCATGTTGATTTTAGAAATCAATGTAGTATCAATATAATTTTTTAATACTGGCTTTGATTTTAAATTTATAAAAAAATGTGAATTATAACTGTATTATATACAACTGAATTATATACAAATAAAACAAATGTATGAAAAGGTCTCACTTCAGTATAACGTGAAACAGTTAAATGAATTGGTAGAACTGAATTTAGGATTGTAACCAATGTGGGTAAAGGAATAAAGTAAAATATAAAGGAAATACGTAAGGTTGTTTTTAAAAATGTTATTGTATTTAAAAGTGACCTATAATAGAGATGGAAGAACATTCCAGATTTTGTTCCACTTGTCTGCAAAATGCTAGCAATTATGCGGATGCAATTCCACCATGAGAATTCATCAATGAAACAGAAATTACACCACGAAATTGCAAGTTCAGCATTGAAATTGAATGTAATATTAGTTTCATTGTTAAAATTTCATCATCTACAACATCAGTTTCTAAGGCAAAAAAGAGCATATTTACATTTTAATAGGCTTGTGACATGTATGTGACACTATAGCAGTGGCTTTCCAACAAAAAGGTTTTTCGGAGTTTTTTTAGTAAATTTTCACTTTGCAATTACTCTCCCCTTGCTTGTTGAGCTTAGACATGCTCATTGGGATTCACCAAGGAAAACAAAGTGGGATTCTCTAATCAGCTAAATTGTGTATGTCCTTTTGCAAAAGGGAAAGCTCTTTCCTCTGCTACATGTGTGTTTTATTCTAATATATACATTTTAAACAAGTTAATAGTAGCGTAGGAAAAGGCAAGAAATAAGTTATATACTGTATTTATTAATGGAGGGCAAGTATATGATATACTGCAAGTTGATAGCTGTAGTGATGCAGACAGTAGTTGAGTTCTTCATGGGATTAAATTATAGGAACAACAGAACTGATGTTTTATATAGATAATAAACATACTTTTAACTTTCTGTCTCAGGCCAGATTTGGGGTAAATTGTACATGCAATGTACAGAAAAGAAATGAGCCAAAAAGCAAATACTGTTATGGAGTTTAGGTATATATGGTTATAACAGTGGGTGGGTGTTAGGGTGCATCATTGTGTATGTGTACCTGTTAGGGGGTATGTTTTTTGTGTTTATGACCTTTTTTGATGATTTAGGTTATGGTTGCCATGGATACAGTAGGATGAGTTAGGTTAAAAGCAAACAAATAAATCACAAGGTTAGCAGCTCTAAATTCCCACTCCTAAGCCTCCCCATGTATGTCCGATCACTCTGCAGTGAGTGGATCATGCAAGTGTTATTGAATCAAACTGCTGTTTAGGCACAGCTCACAAAAAAGGAGTCAGGATCAGGATGTTCAAAAAAATAATTCTTTATTTCACATAAATTAAAAACATGGAGAGCAGGCTTGAAGGTCAGTGGCAAATTGTCTGACCTTTTTCAGGTGAACCCATAGTCATAGACATGGGAGCAGTGAAAAGAGGTAGAAAGAAGATATGGAGTGATACAAATAGATAGTGGACAGTAAACTGAGCATAGCGAACAGGGTAAAATGACAGTGAGACATAACCATAGCAAAGACATTATATGTTAAACAGGGGAAAGCATTTGGATCGATGGTCAAAATTCCTTCAGCTGATGTTTGTTGATCTGGAATAATACAGCCCTATGGTGTTGCTCTCCTTGTTGAACTCCCTTGTAAATCTCCAAGTTTCACAATCTTCACTGTGGGTGAGCTTCACTTTGGATGGTCTTTCCTGTACAACTTACCCCAGCACATCTTTCCACTTTAGCTGTGTCTGAATTTGAAAGGCATGCCCACCCCAAAATCAACTTTTTTCTGTAGTGTAGGTACCCCCCTCCCAACTCTAACTGTCATGTTTAAAGTGGCAGGATACTTACTTACCAAGCTTCTTTCCCTCGGCCTCTAATGCTACTTCTGGGAACAGAGTAGCATTAGGGGCTGGACCGACAGCCACGTCTGTGATTGGCTGAGAGGGAGGGGAGGGCTCCCCAGTGCATGGCAGAGTGCTCCAGGAGGACAGGAAAGAGCAGAAACATTTTTACAAACAGGGAGACTCCTACTCTTTTTGGAGTAGGACTCTGGACTCTTTCTTGGACTCTGACTAGTCACTGCAGGAAAACCATATGGAGTAGAGGAGAAAGGTAAGGATTTTTTTAATACTACCAGCAGTCGGTTAAATTTTAGCTTTTGGGGTGGACATACCCTTTAAAGTCAGACACAGACTGGGAAATGATGTAATTATAACAAACATTATATTACACATAGAGTGATGGTTCACAAAATATTTGGTGATATAACGATGTTATTGTTTTTGCTCTCAATGCAACACTTGCTCTGTTGGTAGAGAATGTGTTAACACAATGACATCACCCTCTACATTTTAATATCTGAGTGATGACCCAGCGGGATGTCATATTAAAAGAAAATAAAGTTGTCCTTGATTTTGTTATTTTTCATGCTCCATTTCAAGCTAACAAAGCTTCTAGATTCTGCATAAGGCACCCAGCAGGTGCTGAATGTGAAGAAGCTATTACAAAAAATTAATTTTGCTCATTAGCACAATGCAGCAAGTATGTGGTCCAAGCATTTGAACTTCATATATCTTTTTCTACAGAAAATTGTTGTGGAGTATTTCCATATCAACACAATAATTTCTTTATATTTAATATGCGGTCACAGAAAGACAATGAAAGGAATACATTAAGGTGCAACTGTTCTGAGGGCCCAGCTGAAGATTGTAAAAAATAAATTATTAAATAATAATAATAACAATAAATCATTTAATCTATGCAAAGACTGCATGAGTGAAAGAAACTAGAATTTAGAGGACAACAGCCCTGTGGGCATAAAGCAAAAGAATAAATTAGATTCATTAATGCTGGAATGAATATTTCCAATAAATGGTAAGAACAATAGCCTAAATAGATGTATACTGTAAGTGTTGTACTGGTGGTCAAAAATATTAGAGTTCCTCCATTTTTCCAATTTGTATTGAAAAATAGCGCATTCTTAATAAAAACCCACAAAGCTCACGGACAGCGCAATAGAATGAAGCCAACTGGAAGTGTGGACAGAATGAAGCCTGACTTTAACAACACAGACAAAGAGCCCGTCCACCACATGCTTCAGAGACACAAGAACAGAAGATAAAGTGCAGATATAGAAATGTTGTGGTAAACCTTCACATGAATATGCTACATATAATTGGCCTTGGGGAAAACATGTTAATTGCAACTGAATACCTCAGCACTTGAGTGACTGACGTGTGTCACACTGTTCTTCTGTTCTTGTGTCTCTATAGCATGTGATGGACGGCCTCTTTGTCTGTTGTTAGAATGAAGTCAGGCTTCATTCTGTCCACACTTCCAGCAGCTGAAATCGCTCACTCACATTTACAACTGTGCTGCCCTCCCTTAGATGACACACAACAAAGATGAGTGTTAAAAGCCCGCCTCCTAGAGAGCCCAGGGCCATGGTTAACACAACACTTGCCATTAGCTGGTGGAAATGTCTGTTAAGTTCAGCCTCTCTTATCCTCCTCTGCCTGTAAAACAATCTTAAAATGTCCTGTTGCTAAAATACAGCCTACATAATCAAGTTGATCAAGGGTGGGTGGAGTTTTTACCAGCATGCTAGCTTTGAGTGACAGTTAGAGGCAGACAGAATTGGGGAATATGGGGAGGGCTGCATAAATTTACTCTTTTTAAAGCAATTTTAAAAAAAAGAGGCTATACAATTATTCTTTATGTCCAGGTAATGCAAGTAATTCCCATGTAGTCCTTACCCTCCAACCGTTCCAGTTTGAGTAGGTGGACAGGGGCATGTTAGCAATGTTGCACTGGGCAGGGGTCTGGACAGTCTGGGGATGTGTCTGTGGTGTTGTGTCCAGGAGGCGTGGATGTGACATTTGGTAATGTGGTTGCAATGTTTGGGGGCAAAAGTGTTGGCGTGGCCATGCCATTTGGGGGCATGGCCACACAGTTTGGGGGTGTGGGTAGGATGTGTTGGGGCATGGGTGTCAAGTTTGTGGGTGTGGTGTTTGGGGGTATGCCTGTGATGTTTGGGGGCATGGACAAAATGTTTGTGGATGTGAGCATGATTGGGGGGCATGGTTGCGATGTTTGGAGGCATGGCAATTATCTTTGGGGACATGGCCTTGATGGTTGTGGTATGAGCGTGACCATGTTTCAGGCCATGGCCATGTCAGCAATATCTAGGGGCGTGGTCTCACCATTTGGGGGCATGGATGCTATGCTGAGGCGTGGCAGTTTTCTTTCATGGCGTGGCCTTGACATTTGGGGTATGGGCATGACTGTGCTGTTTTGGGGTGTGGTCATGTCTTGGGTCATTTCCCACTGCTACAGCACATTCCAAGAGGCTCTGCTTTAAATTTCTAAGCATGACAATAACCACAAATGGGGTTCATATCAATAGCAGCATAGTCTTTCCAGGTTTCATATTTGAAACCTTCCAGGAACAAATTGGAATATCTCACAGACATTAAGGGAAATGTCTTGTTCCCTCTGTAGTAGAAGCTGTTATCTTGTGTCTGCAGTTCTCTGAGTTGCTGTATCTGTACCTCACACTGTTGTTGTGTCGTGTGGATTCTGTCTTGTGTTGTTGAAGTCGGGCAGCACACTGAGCCCAGGCTCTTCTTCTGAGTTGCTAAGGGGGGAATCACACTCTGCAAGTGACCTGCAGGCTTTTTGTTATTCATATTGGACTTCACGTGGGCTCATCCAGTAGGCATTGCTGGTATGTGGGGGCATTTGGGAGGCGTGGCTTTGAGGTGAGCACATACATACAGAGATACTTACAAGATTTCTACTTTATATAGTAGAAGATAGATAACTACTGTAGGTATTCCACTTTTCTTTCTCTTTTTAACAAATCACTTGCTGTCATATATTTTTCTATGCCCTGCTGTGATCAACAGTGATCATTTCAGGTTCTGCACTGGTCCTCCTTCTTCCCAGGATGCACATTTACTTGGAATGTGCCTAACAGTATATTGGCAGCTGGATGGGCTCAGATCACTACTGAGAAGCTAAATCACCCAGGGGCTGAATTGAGGGCAAGACCATAAAAGACAGCATTAGGGGTGTTAGTACAGTTTTTACACATTTATTTTTACACAAATAAATCACTGGATGGGAAGATAAAGGGTATTGAAAATAAAACATACTTTTTCCTTGCAAGCATATGGATTTGTGCTAAAAGCCCCCTACTATTATACTATCTATTTACATAATAGAAAGAATGTGACAAGTGTGTTAAACAGATATATCTAGAAAAGGGGGCTAGATATCACATGTCAAAGATATATTATAGTTTCTTCTTTCTATAGTTTCTTTCTGATTCTCTTTGTAATATCTTAAGATACATGTCTGTATCTTACAGATGTTTTGGAGAGTGATAAAGGTAGACATTGAGGAGATCTGTAAATAGAGTTCCCATGTTCAGAATGCTTTTACATTGTTGGCAAGGTTGTTCTTTAAAATGATGCTAAAGCTTAGTACACAATCTAGAGAATTGTTTAGATGTCAATCCAACGTATGCACAGACTTCTCCTGACATCTTTTAGTGATCCATCTTGACATATTTCTAAACAATGTCTGTGAGTGATTGCCTTAGTTTTTTAATGCAATAGGGGGTGTCTCTCGCTTACTCCTCCAGCTATTTCCATGCTGCCTGTCTGAGATCATTAGAAAGCGTGAACTAGGCTTTAGATGTTAAAATGTAAACATGTTTTTGAACAAACAGGAGCCAAATTTGACAGAACAGTTACAGTCACATTTGTCCCATATCCACATCTTCCTTGAATTTCTAGATTCCCTTATACACAGTTGAGTTCCTGACTGTAACACTGTGAGTCTGCAATCAAGAGGAGAATGTCAATGTGTGCTGATATTAGGAGGAATTTAGGGGCTAGTAATGATAATAGTTCCCATTTATTTTTTAAAATATATTGTTCAATAATTGGTATAGATTATGTGTAAAAGGGAAAAAATTGAGCTACAGTAAGATTTGGATAATCTATTGCTGTATGCAAAAGAGAAAAGCGTACTGGCTTGTAAAAATTAAACACATTATAAGGAAACATACTAACACATGGGAACGAACAAGGAGATATTATGGTATGAGCACACGGCCACACTACAACGCAAACGCCATCGCACACAGAATCGCATGCAATTTCATGTGCGATTTTGTTGCGTTGGCGCATGCGTTTTTTTCATTAAGTATTGAAAGACACATGCGATTGCAATTTAAAATGCGGAACGCAAATCGCAATCGCAACGCACGCGAAAACGCGTGTTTTCGGTGCGTTGCCACGTTTTTAATTATATGAAAAAAGCGCAAACGCAAAAAAAGCACAGCAGTGTGGCATAGCCCTAAAAAACAGAAACACTAGGTAAACAGAGCCCAACAGTAGTAAAAGAAATTAAGAACTGATGGGAAGTAATAAAACACAGAGAATATATGAAGGAAACAAGATGACTTAGAGAAGGGGAAACATTCAGTCTCTCTGACTAGATTATCTGCATTATTTTAAAGTTCAATATCAACCAAATTAAATCTGTGTTTACTGCAATTTCCAAAAACCAATGTTCAGATTTTCTGATTATATTTGCTAGAGGCTTCCATGGGAACCAAGAGCAACACAAGAAACACAAGTGGAGACAATTTAGAAAGCCCAAGATAGTAAACACATTTTTAATGTTTAACTATTTTAAGAATCAAGAATTCTCTTTATCCAGAAAACCTTTTTTTTTTTTTTTTTTGGTAAATGCATTGCATGCAGTTTAAAAATGTATGTTATTGTGTTTTATCATGGAATTCATGTTAAAAAATGTACTTATAACTGCTAGTAATGAATAACATTCCAGTAATGAATGATTAATCAAACAGATAGCATTGCAATAAAAATGTATGCAAAAGAAAATGTATATCGCAACATTTGCACTGTTTTTAGTATTTGAAGACAAGAAATTGTCCACAAACTAAAATAAGAGATTCTTTTCCTAAAACAATTTACATATTTATAACCAAAAAAAATTCAAATGACCATATTCATTCATTATGTCCTTAAAACAGTGCTCAAACTCAGGGGAAAACACTTTTAGCAAATATATACACAGGGTTATTCAATAAAAGTTCTTATCGTTAAAAATGGTGCTAATTTTGCCCCAACCAATCAGATGTTAGCTTTCAAATGTTAAATAGCATCTGATTGGTTGGGGCAAACTTAGCACTATTTTTAACAATAAGAACTTTTATTAAATCTCCCTGACAGTATTTGCCGTTTCCATTTTCTGTAGACTTCAATATGTCCTCAATGTAGAAACCACAGAAATGGCTAAGGAAAAGATAGACAGGGGTTAATTTAAATAATTATAAGGTTACAGACCACTCCACAGTAATAAGCAGTTTCTTATGCATTAGCCAGAATAAATTTAGGCAAATTAGACACTAAATTGCTTGAGATATAATAGCACATAGGAAGCTTGGTAATAGCATTCAGCTGTGGAAAAAGAGAAACAGGCGTATATATATATATATATAAATATATATATATATATATATATATATATATATATGTAATATATATATATATATATAGAATATATATATATATATCTCTTCGTGGTCTTCCGCACTCCTCTTTGGATCAACTGCCGTGGTGCTACTGTCAAGGTACTATGTTATAGAAAATAGATAACCAGAGCACTCAACGGTCTTGGTGAAAAAGATAAAGTGGTTTATAACACATATCAACGCGTTTCAGCTATCCAGTAGCCGTCATCAGGATGTGATATCACTGCACACAACTTCCCTATAACAGGTGTCCTACCCTCGTCATACTGACACACCTCCCAACTAACACATGCACTATTAACCCTTACGTGATAGATAGTCCACAGGGGCTATCATAGAATAAATGAGTGAACCATAAATATTAAATATAATAACATAAAAATCACCTAAAAGTGTGTGTGCTATAAACAATAATAGCTAGTAAAACATATAATATACACTTAAGTAAATAGTTAAATTGTGCTTAAATCTAATCCCTATTACCTCGGTGGTACCTAGATAATGAATATAGGGTAATAACTATTAAATGTTCATCAGGTAACAAATATAAGTGAATAAATATTCCATAAACAATTGTTAGGTACAATAGACTAAATTTCATATACATCATTTTCAGATCACAAAAAGACAAAGGGTTAATATGACATAAAATGTATCCATACTTAATCACCTGTATCGAGAGGATTTTACAAGTGTATCAATAGATTTATGAATGTAACAGACAGATGTCCAGCACCATGGGCCACCTATTCCCAATTTCGCTAAATGGTATCTAGTACCAAAGTTTTAATAGTGTAAAATTATAAAAAGCATGATAATATAACTTGTTCATTGAGGCCCCGAGGTTTAAGTGTATCCAGAGTCTTACACCAAACCTCTTCTGCAATAATTTTTTTGCCCGTATTTTCGTATCAGGTATATTGGTTATTTGATCAATGGCCATCCATTTGAGGGTGGCCAAAGGGTGTTTTGCCTCCTAAAGTGGCGTGCCACCGAGAGTTCACCAAATTTGGAATCTCTCGATGGACCAGATACATCCTCCAGCAATGCAGCTCTATAGATGCTCTATGGTTTGCCAGCCGCTCACGGGGGCGTTGTGGATGTCTTGCCAACGTAATATAAGCCAGGGGCATGTATAATATAAAATACATCCACACTGAGGCAAGCACCTCTGTCTGATTTTGTATCTACGACCCGTCTGTGGGTGTGGAAAATCTGGTCCCGTGAGCATAGACTACAGGCCTGGCATCCCAGGCATCTATAGCATCCCATTTTTTTAGGGGGCAGCCAGGTACTATTAAACTTCACTTTTTTTGTTGTTAGGTGGGCCAGTTCTTACCAGTAAATTTCTAAGGTTCTTCCCCTTTTAAGGGCAAAAACCGGACTAGTGTCTGCAAATGGGGGTTTTGTCATGGTAAGGATGTTCCAGTGCTTCCTAACAGATCGTTTGACCTGAGCACTATGTGCAGAAAATTGTAAAGTATAAGGGATTTTTTTCGATTGGCAAATGGATTCTGCTTAGGGTTATTGGAGGGCCTGTTTTTGCATATAGTATAGCTCGATTTTTCTGTTCCTCAATTATATTATGATTATAGCCCCTTTGTTCAAATTTGTGGGCCATATTCTCAAGTTGTTCCATAGCTTGGTTGGGGTTAGTGTTATTCAGTAACACTCGTAAAAATTGAGAATAAAAAACCCCACGTTTTTGGTGTGGGGGATGATAACTGGTAGAATGGAGAATGGTATTCTTATCCGTGGGTTTGGTATACAAGCATGTCCCCAATCTCTCACCCTCCTTATAAAATTTTAAAACTAAAAATTCAACATATTCGGGGCTAGCTGTCATAGTGAGCTTAACTGAGTCTTGTTGGTTCAAAAATTGTACAAACTCATTACATTCTTCCATAGGTCCTCCCCATAAGACAAACAGATCATCAATATATCTTTAAAGATCTAAACTTCCTTTGAAGAGGGGATAAATGAATCGTAGTTCAAAGTCTTCCATAAATAAATTTGAGCAAGCCGTCCACATTAGATCCCATAGCGGTACTGCCACCTGGTTGTAGAATGTTCCTCGAATTTAAAGTAATTATTTTCTAATGTAAATAGCAGCAGTTCCATCAAAAATTCTATGGGAGGTTTTTGATGGTTAGATCTGATTAGTGCCTGTCTGCAAATTCAACACTTCCCTCTGGGGTATAATGGTGTATAAACTATGTACATCCATGTCAACAGGATAGTATTTTTGACTGGACCTTTATACGTCCTAAGTATTTGAATAGTTGTCTACTGTCTTGTAAATAGAGGTCATACCCTGGACAAGAGGTTGAAGGAATGATCAACAAAGGTAGTGGGGGCTTAAGAATGGATCCAATAGTTGACACAATTGGGCGCCCAGGAGGTTTTTTCAGATCCTTGTGGATTTAGGTACTGATATATCATGGTGTTCTTGGAGACTCTATGCTTAAATATTGGCTTCCTGTTTGCTGACCATTCGCCAGCTACTGCCAGGGAGATCAGTTTGTCCAATTAGATGTCAATTGTTAATAGGATCACAGGGTAACTTTATATATGTTTGAGTATCAGCTAATTGTGATAACAGTTCCGATTTGTAATAATCATAATAAGTAGTACCACGCCCCGCCTTTATCGCTGGCCGTATGATAAGTTTATCATTATCCCTTAAAGACTTAAGGGCCCTACGTTCTCCCAGTGATAAATTATGGTAATTTTTATTTTTACCCTGTGAGTTCTTAACATCAATTTCATATCTTTACCATGGTAGAGAATACCTTAATAGCTGGAGCCATGTTTGGAGGCTGTACTTACTTGGTGTCTAAATTTAGTGATCGTCCGAGATTCCGAACGGAATTGATCTTTCAGTTGTAGGCGTCTCTGAAACTTGAAAAGATCCACTTCTTCTCCAAAGTGTCATATTTGGGCGTGGGTACAAATGTAACCCTACTAACAGAGAGTATTCATCCTCCGTAAGGGCATGTGTACTAAATTGTATACAAGGTCTAGTTGCGATGTCTGTGTTGTTCTGGCGGTCTGCCTTTTATTTTTAAATCCTCCACGGCGGGTGATCTTCCGCCTGTGTCTCTTTGATTGCCTGTCTCGTGGTAACCCCTAAAAAAGTAGATGCGCCAGGGATGATTCCACTTCTCCGTCCTGTTGTTGTGTCCCCCATTCTCTTTGCTAGATGTGTTATCGTTGTTCTGTCTGAGCAGGGGACTCATCGGAACTGTCACAAGTACGTATATTTCTCCTTCTAAATTGTCTTCTATTCGATCTGCCATTATGTTGTGTGTTACCCGATAACCAACCATATACTCTTTGTTGTTATAATCCGATTCCACTGTTACCAGCTTTTTCTTTTTAAACGTAATAAATCTTCCCGGTATTTGTTAACTGTATTTTAATCTTTTCCAACAGTCCCGTAGATTAGTTTTAACTCCTCCACATGTTGATTTTCTAATTTTTCAATTTGGGTCCTAATGGTTTTAAGTTCTTTGGAACAAAATCAATACTAGAAGGATTAAGTCAAAGGAGCACTTATTTAGAATACCGCACCATTTCGTACAAAACTCCCGGTCCAACCGACCGATGGTGGGGTGTTCTTAACCCTAAATCCACGTGGGATCTTACGGGTTCTATGGTATTCTGATAAGAATACTCCATGAAGTTGGAAATCCGTCTCCTTCTTTTTAAGTGCCAAGAGGCGTACGGAGATATCTTTAGCATTCTGATCTGTACTACACATACCCGTGGTTCTGTAAAGAGGATCCGCTGTGCATCATCCTGCGTGAAGTAGAAGTCTGTGTCACAATCAACCGAGGCTGCATTAGCACACTCTGTATCCTCCATAGTTAATCCAGCAACAGTGGCGTTTCAAGGTAAAGGAGAGACGTTGAAGCCGTAAGATCCCACGTGGATTTAGGGTTAAGAACACACCCACCATCGGTCGGTTGGACCGGGAGTTTTGTACGAAATGGTGCGGTATTCTGAATAAGTGCTCCTTTGACTTAATCCTTCTAGTTATTGATTTTGTGTCCAAAGAACTTAAAACCATTAGGACCCAAATTGAAAAATTAGAAAATCAACATGTGGAGGAGTTAAAAGCTAATACTACAGGGGATCTGTTGGAAAAGATTAAAATACAGGTTAACAAATACCGGGAAGATTTAATTACGTTTAAAAAGAAAAAGCTGGTAACAGTGGAATCGGATTATAACAACAAAAGAGTATATGGTTGGTTATCGGGTAACACACAACATAATGGCAGATCGAATAGAAGACAATTTAGAAGGAGAAATATACGTACTTGTGACAGTTCCGATGAGTCCCCTGCATCAGACCAAGACAACGATAACACATCTAGCAAAGAGAATGGGGGACACAACAGGACAGGAGAAGTGGAATCATCCCTGGCAGCATCTACTTTTTTAGGGGTTACCACGAGATCAGGCAATCAAAGAGACACAGGCGGAAGATCACACGCCGTGGAGGATTTAAAAATAAAAGGCAGACCGCCAAGACAACACAGACATCGCAACTAGACCTTGTATACAATTTAAGTACACATGCCCTTACGGAGGATGAATACTCTCTGTTAAGTAAGGGGTTAACATTTGTACCCACGCCCAAATATGACACTTTGGAGGAAGAAGTGGATCTTTTCAAGTTTCAGAGACGCCTACAACTGAAAGATCAATTCCGTTCGGAATCTCGGACGATCACTAAATTTAGAACACCAAGTAAGTACGAGCCTCCAAACATGGCTCCAGCTATTAAGGTATTCTCTACCATGGTAAAGAATGATATGGAAATTGATGTTAAGAACTCACAGGGTAAAAATAAAAATTACCATAATTTATCACTGGGAGAACGTAGGGCCCTTAAGTCTTTAAGGGATAATGATAAACTTATCATACGGCCAGCTGATAAAGGCGGGGCAGTGGTACTACTTAATTATGATTATTACAAATCGGAACTGTTATCACAATTAGCTGATACTCAAACATATATAAAGTTACCCTGTGATCCTATTAAACAATTGACATCTAAATTGGACAAACTGATCTCCCTGGCAGTAGCTGGCGAATGGATCAGCAAACAGGAAGCCAAATATTTAAGCATAGAGTCTCCAAGAACACCATGTATATATACAGTACCTAAAATCCACAAGGATCTGAAAAAACCTCCTGGGCGCCCAATTGTGTCAACTATTGGATCCATTCTTAAGCCCCCAGCTACCTTTGTTGATCATTTCCTTCAACCTCTTGTCCAGGGTATGACCTCATATTTACAAGACAGTAGACAACTATTACAAATACTTAGGACGTATAAAGGTCCAGTCAAAAATACTATCCTGTTGACTATGGATGTACATAGTTTATACACCATTATACCCCAGAGGGAAGGTGTTGAAATTTGCAGACAGGCACTAATCAGATCTAACCATCAAAAACCTCCCATAGAATTTTTGATGGAACTGCTGCTATTTACATTAGAAAATAATTACTTTAAATTCGAGGAACAATTCTACAACCAGGTGGCAGGTACCGCTATGGGATCTAATGTGGGACCGGCTTTCGCAAATTTATTTATGGAAGACTTTGAACTACGATTCATTTATCCCCTCTTCAAAGAGAAGTTATTGATCTTTAAGAGATATATTGATGATCTGTTTGTCTTATGGGGAGGAACTATGGAAGAATGTAATGAGTTTGTACAATTTTTGAACCAACAAGACTCTAAAGTTAAGCTCACTATGACAGCTAGCACCGAATATGTTGAATTTTTAGATTTAAAAATTTATAAGGAGGGTGAGAGATTGGGGACATGCTTGTATACCAAACCCACGGATAAGAATACCATTCTCCATTCTACCAGTTATCATCCCCCACACCAAAAACGTGGGGTTATTTATTCTCAATTTTTACGAGTGTTACTGAATAACACTAACCCCAACCAAGCTATGGAACAACTTGAGAATATGGCCCACAAATTTGAACAAAGGGGCTATAATCATAATATAATTGAGGAACAGAAAAATCGAGCTATACTATATGCAAAAACAGGCCCTCCAATAAACACTAAGGCAGAATCCATTTGCCAATCGAAAAAAATCCCTTATACTTTACAATTTTCTGCACATAGTGCTCAGGTCAAACGATCTGTTAGGAAGCACTGGAACATCCTTACCAGTGACAAAACCCTCCCATTTGCAGACACTAGTCCGGTTTTTGCCCTTAAAAGGGGAAGGAACCTTAGAAATTTACTGGTAAGAACTGGCCCACCTAACAACAAAAAAAGTGAAGTTAATAGTACCTGGCTGCCCACTAAAAAAATGGGATGCTATAGATGCCTGGGATGCCAGGCCTGTAGTGCTATGCTCACGGGACCAGATTTTCCACACCCACAGACGGGTCGTAGATACAAAATCAGACAGAGGCTGTCTTGCCTCAGTGTGGATGTCATTTATATTATAACATGCCCCTGTGGCTTATATTACGTTGGCAAGACATCCACAACGCCCCGTGAGCGGCTGGCAAACCATAGAGCATCTATTAGAGCTGCATTGCTGGAGGATGTATCTGGTCCATCGAGAGATTCCAAATTTGGTGAACTCTCGGTGGCACGCCACTTTAGGGAGGCAAAACACCCTTTGGCCACCCTCAAATGGATGGCCATTGATCAAATAACCAATATACCTGATACGAAAATACGGGCAAAAAAATTATTGCAGAAAGAGGTTTGGTGGATTAAGACTCTGGATACACTTAAACCTCGGGGCCTCAATGAACAAGTTATATTATCATGCTTTTTATAATGTTTTACACTATTAAAACTTTGGTACTAGATACCATTTAGCGAAAATTGGGAATAGGTGGGCCCATGGTGCTGGACATCTGTCTGTTACATTCATAAAATCTATTTGATACACTTGTAAAATCCTCTCGATACAGGTGATTAAGTATGGATACATTTTATGTCATATTAACCTCTTTGTCTTTTTGTGATCTGAAAAATGATGTATATGAAAGTTTAGTCTATTGTACCTAACAATTGTTTATGGAATATTTATTCACTTAATATTTGTTACCTGATGAACATTTAATAGTTATTACCCTATATTCATTATCTAGGTACCACCGAGGTAATAGGGATTAGATTTAAGCACAATTTTAACTATTTAACTTAAGTGTATATTATATGTTTTTACTAGCTATTATTGTTTATAGCACACACACTTTTAGGTGATTTTATAGTTATTTAATATTTAATATTTATGGTTACACTCATTTATTCTATGATAGCCCCTGTGGACTATCTATCACGTAAGGGTTAATAGTGCATGTGTTAGTTGGGAGGTGTGTCAGTATGACGAGGGTAGGACACCTGTTATAGGGAAGTTGTGTGCAGTGATATCACATCCTGATGACGGCTACTGGATAGCTGAAACGCGTTGATATGTGTTAATAAACCACTTTATCTTTTTCACCAAGACCGTTGAGTGCTCTGGTTATCTATTTTCTATATATATATATATATATATATATACAAAGAGAAAGACTGGGCACTCCACGGTCTTAGCAATCCATTTATTAAGAAAAAGCACAGTCGGTATCAAACCAACGCGTTTCAGCCCTCCATTATGGGCGCCTGCGGCTCTGGGTAAACATCCCTCCATGAGTGTTTATGATAAAATGAGGCTTAAATGACAGATATGACCTTAATATAAATAGTGGTACAATTCAATAGAGTATTGTCATGGGTAAGTTTTCAAAATATATGGTGTCCTATTTTAGAAAATAACCCCATTAACATGTAGTTTAAAATGACTTAATTACTTGTGTTCTACCTGAAATGTAATCTATAACTTTGGGTCAGTAATTTATTATGTGCTCAGCAATAAGGTAAGAACAGACAACAGACAATAAAAGAAAGATTCAAAAGACTCATAGACCAGAACATACTGTATCTTTCTCTAAGAAAATGGAATAACTTGTTTTGATCAATACAATACATGTACATTCAAGTTAATATAACTTGTAAAATAGCCATTTATCCATTATGAAATATATAACAAAGGGGAAGAGCAGGAACTGAAGCAATACTTAAAGGGAATAAGGGACCAGAATAGAACATAAAGTAAAATAAATATTAGGAGGAGGATAAAAGTTGGGTGGTACTGGGGATATTGACTTTTTGTTTTGTTTTCTGGGGGTGTTTCCAACAATATGTCAGGGACTGATAATTTAAATGCAGCAAATAGTTTGGCTGAGAATCTATTTTTTATAATTGTAGTTGTACAGTATTGTATGTGTTGGCTGTCCCAGGAGCCTGCAATGTTGTGATAAGTCCCTGGTAATCCTTACGACCACTAGAAATCTAGCAATTTATTGTTATGTGTCAATAACATCTAGATCTACAGTATTTCTATTCATTTTATCTCTCCATTTTATTTATAACCTTTTGGTTATTTTATAACCAAAATCATACCATGAGACATAACCTACCCTGCCATATAATCTTGTTATATATTAATAGATCAAACGCTCCTGTGCAAAATATCGTATTTGTGGAATCTCTTTGTGGAAGATTGTTTTTAATCTATAAGGTACAAGTTGCACTAATGAACAAATAAATATTGTCTGCTCTAACCTTTCTGATTGGTTGTAGACATGGTAAATATTTATCTTTGTGTTTACCAATTTATTTAGCAGCCGTTTGTATTTTTGTTTTCTTGCTGTCTGTTTTTATTGCTAAAAATGAAATCTCTCGTAAATATTAATTTAGGATGATGTGCTTTCTGTTAAGAAATAGCCTGGTTTACAGATAGTACAGTAAATGGTGCCAAACTGACAAACTGCTTTTAATTTCTCCTATATTAGTGCTCTTTTAATAACCATTTTGCATATTAAAACAGTTTATGGGCATGTATTATCTGCCAGCACTTTTCTTTATATACCCACATCTTCTTTTTTGTATTAAAGTAAAACTAAAGCAAAATACTGTAAAGCTAAAATAATAAGAACCCCTGAACATAGTAGCATTGTGAATAGCTGTTCTATAATTTTGCAGGTTTATGCAATTTTCTTGTTTCTACAGCCCTCCCTGCTCACTTTTTATTGCAGTATAAAGGGTGGTGTTTCCAGCTAGCACATGACCAGCACCATTGCTCCACCTCCACTGCCACTGAGCATGCCCAGTTGTATCAAGCTGCCTTAACAAAGCATCATCTGCTGCATCATAAGTCCTGCTCCCAAACTTCTTAATCATTTTTAATCTAGCCACAAGCCGGGAAAAAAGGTAGAGGAATAGACAGAGAATGGTTGCAGGTCTTTAAATAGCTCTAGACAAGATGCACTCTGGGTTATAATTATCATAGACTGGCATATGGCAAATGATTTTTTTCAGTAACTGGTGAGCCTGGTCAGGTGAATGTGGGGCTAAACCACATTGGGACTAAACCACATGTGGGGCTAAATACATTGGAATAAATGAAGATTGCAGAGGTGCAGAGAGTGGTAGGAATCAGCGTGGGACCCCAGGAAGGTATGTACTTTTACATAGAAAAAAATGTATTTATATAGCTTTCCTTTAAACAGGCGATTTCAGAGGAGAAATACAATTATCTATTTGCTAGTAATCATTTAATTCACGCGAGTTAAAGCGCCTAGTTAACATCCAACGGCCAACCGTTTTAGCCAACAATCTAATATGTGGGGCAGGTCATTGTACTTTAAGATCAATATTACAGGTTTACTAAACCAAATCAGGGAGCCGTGGGGGTCTTGTAACCACCCCCACCCCCCACCCCCTCTTTAGAACGCCCATACTTCTCTGTTCTCTTATTAGTTCTAGTGAAAGATTGTTGGACCGATCAGTTTTAACTGTCATATTAGTCCAACAGCATGTGTGTATAAAAGAAAGGTGGAGGTACTGTAGTTCTGGCAGTATTGCATGGTGACAGTAAAGTTAGTAAAAAATTATGGGCTCCTGGGTGTTGATTGAGAAGGTTAAAACTAGCTCATATCTAGCATGTGCATACATCTTTACCTTACTAAGTGTATCTTAAGCAAATATATCCTTTTGCTCCTTCCACTACATCTCCCCGCTTACATTGGAACATGCACGCTCCTTGAGCTTCATCCTAGGAGAGAGCGAGGATCTGTTTGATATTTGTATTTGCTTTGATGAAGAACGGGTTATGGTAAAAATAACCGTGGAGCTGCTGTATTAAATGGTATTATATATTTCACACAGGTATAACTGGGAGTAGAAATCACTTGGTAAGACAGGTAATGGGTTAATTTAATTAGCAGTTGCTAGGTTACAAGTCAGGGAAAGTTTGTTTAAATTATGGTTCTCCTTTAAAATGTAAAAATGTACGATCAAAATTTCGGCCTTACAAAACATTGTTGATGTGGCACAGTAATTCCAACAAATGTCATTTTAAAATATTTCATGAAATTATCCCTGCTTGTGCACTTTTCACTTTGATTATTATTTTTTTTTGTATGTTATAAGCCTGGTGAATGCTTTCAGAGTTGAAAATAAACCTGCTTAATCCCAGCATGCACTTTCATTCAGCTCAATGAAGCATTGTCCCCCTGTATCTGTTGAATGATTTTGGGTACTTGACAAATTGTGGTTTATTGCCAACAGAACAATTTTCTCCATAAAACTACTCAGAACTCACAAGCAAATACTTGTAGTTGAATGATGTGCACATGTTTAAAGCAGTGTGTCTTCTTTCTGCTCTATGCTTTTCTTTAGAGATGCATTTTTCTAGGCTTGGCTTACGGTTTGTGATGTGAGAGACGGTCTATTAACTCCTAAAGCCTATATCCCGAAATTCAATAGATACTGCTGCTAGATTATAAGGAAAAAATATTATTTTAAAGAATTACAGCTAAACTATAAATTAGTCTGAATGGATGGAATAATCTAGAATTTAAAGAGTGCAGATTTTTTTACCACTCAAATAATAAGCATTTTGGGAAAATGATGTATTTAATTTTGCTAATTTCTTGCTTTCCCGAGTTAGGCAGCCTTCCTACAAAAGCATTAACATAACAAGAATAGAAGCAAAGAACCAGGCACTCAACCCAGATATGAGTTATAAAACAATCCCTTTATTGTGCAACATTGGGAATAACATTAGGTGCTAATAAAAACATTTAAAAAACATATATACATAATCAAAGATGGATACCGATTAGTAGCATATATCACTGAATACCTCCCTCACCAAACTCACATCTATTGTAAATAGCATCAAACCCCATATATACTCATCTGTAAACAAGTCTCAGTCACAGTCATAAGTCACCATGGGGGCTCCAGCAAAAGTAGAGGCAGAGGGACGATAAGTCTAGATATGTAGTATGCATCGGAATCACAACCAGAAAAGTGCGGGACGCTGAACGCGTTTCGCTACTCAAGCTTTCTCAGCAGCGTACCTGTGTGCACATCAAGCGCCTATTTAAGCCATGTGGCCATCCCTGGGTAATGACGTCAGCCGATAGCGACGTCTACAATCCCCAGTCTGCGGACGGCAAAGTATCACCATGGCAACCCTCCGACACAAGTCGTGAACGGCGGGTTCTATATCCAAGACGTGATTACATGATGTTGTGCAGGTATAAAAACAAATATTACAAATATGCAAAAATACAAATATATAACAATAGACGAAGCCCTAATGTACCACAAAGATAACGTAAAGCATATCAAATATAGTATAAGCCTAAATAAGAGAGTCTACTACAAAGCATCTACAGTGTCTCAGAAGGGGAACGTGTGATACATACACACAAGTCAGTATAAGTGAACCATTGCATAATGTAGAAATAAGTATCCCATAGCAACGTATTTGATGCCAAATGTGTAGAGGCATCCTTAGATATACACAGAACCGATATCAAGTCAAATTGGCGTCTCTAACGTTCGTAATAATCCGCAATGAAGTGGTTCAATAACTATGGTTACTCATCATCTTGTAGCGGCAATCAAAAGCATGCCCATGACACTTTTACATAGCTGAACATGCTCAGTGAATGCTCTAGCTTTCACTCTCTATTACTCCACCCCTTTCAGAACTGTAAAGTAGCAACGGGCTGATATTCCTGTAAACTCCATGCAGTCAGAAAAACATAACTTGCTGTGAAGGAGATCTGTAGAAATCAAGCTATGATGTTTTTTGTAGTTGAAGCTGAAACTGGTAGTTTCAATCCAAAACCAGGTTCGGGACAAAATTACTGTAAATGTCTACTGTTCAAAGGGCATGTACACATACAGATCAAATATGTATACCTTCCCCAAACCCTCAGATCATTATAGTTAATATAGTTAGATGCTGTCTTTCTTTTGGATTGCAGCAGCCTGTCACTGCTCTGTCCTGCGCACTTCCTCTATAAAAGTTGACAGAGGAGGCGAGAACTGGGAAAGAGAAACATGGTAGAGAAATTTATGTATTATGGGCTTTAGGGGCAGAGGAGAGCACCAAGTCACTAGAACAATCTCAGGGTTGGTGGGTGGGGATGGTATATTTTCTATCTGGGCGTGAATATGCCCTTTAACCACTTTTTGCTTTTTAAAAGTTCCTGGAGCTTGTTACCTTGCCGAACTCCTGCGATGCAGTAAAAAATATGCATTGCAGGATCACGTTAAGGTAAGAAGCATTGGCTTGCGTTACTTTAACACCCCAAAGCAATAGTTTATTGCTTCATAGTGCAAACCTTGACTTAAGTGGTACTGCTTAGGGTATGCTGTGCATTAAAAGGCCCTGAAGCTGAACAGCAACTGGATTAGTGAAATGCAATATTACAATGGGTGGCAAGGTTTTTTTTTGGCATTTGGATGATAACTCCCTTTTCAGCATCTCCACCTTAGCTGGCAATGAATACATTTAGAGCCGGTTCAAAGAAGATATCCACATGGAATAAACCACTGCATATTGAAATAGATCATTGGTAAATATCTCATTGCCTTTAATAATGTAAGACACAATAGGATGCTATCAGATTGTTGAGAAAAACATTCAATTATTTAGTTGTCTCCCTTTTTAAAACTCACTGTTTTATTTTTAAATTGCTTGAACACAGCTCTGTGACAATCAGCCAGAGGTTATAATTAATGTGCCTATACTCAAGCGTTCTCAGTGTCTTCCAGAATATTAGATGTTCTTAAGGTCTCTGCATTGGTCTTCCGTAAGCATTATTTCAAATCATCCCAAACACACTGCACTACAGTGTAATTAACTCCCACACGTGGTGTATTGATTTCCTGTCTTCAGAAATGTGTGAAGATTTGTCTGCAGGCTCGAACTACAAAGTAATGTTTTAGTTGTCTCTCATCACATTAGTTTATCCGCCTACATCTCAGAGAAAAGGAAATTCAACATAAACAACAAACTAATATATACAGGTTTAAAGTTACTTTTTAGTATTGTGAATCAAAATATCTAAGATGTGCTTCAATTTGTTTAATAGTGTCATTCTGGTATGTTATGCTCTACTTTAATTTTCATACCCTGAAGGATTTATTTATTAAAATATCAACTTTTATTGGATAACTGTTTTGTTTTATATGCCCTTATCTGCCAGAAATGGGTGTCACGGGAAGAGCACCGATTAGATTGTTAACATGGGAATGTAATGAATAAATTTAAAGTTTTAAAAAGACCAATGGTTGTTAATAAACCTGCATTTGGAAGTTTTCTATCCACCTACTTTACCGTTACAATTGGACAATTGGAAATCTATTACGGTAAGAAAGCACAACTTGGCTATACCTATTACTCTACTTTTTCTATGTTGGATTTTTTTAACAACATTCTTCAAGGAGGTACAGTTCCACCAAACATTTTATGTTGACATATCACCACAATACCTCTAATGCGCTAAATTACAATCCCGAAGTATTTCGCAATACAGATTATAAAATATTTACAAAAATTTTGGCTAATAGGCTGACTTCAATTTGACAACATTGATACACACTGATTCATATTAAGTCGACAGGCATATGGTAATACCAGACATATAATAGTCTTCGATAGTATCGATATTATGAATCACCAGAATACTGAATCAATGGTGTTGAACCTGGAGTGGTTCTTCCTTTTTGCTGTTCTTCCTTTATACTATTATTAGCTATATGTATTGATCCACTGGCAGCGAAAATACAACTGATACCGGATATTATAGGAAACTCTTAAATTAAAATAATTATTTATTTATTTTAGTTAACCCTCGAAAGTATTGTTCACTTTAGGTAAAAATGGATGCTCATAACTTGATAAAGGGGCCAGAGCTACTCCGAAATGTAACTGTATTATTGTGAGCATTATGACATAATTTAAAGCCTTTGAAATGGAACGGAATGCAACTCTACCATGTTCTCTATTTTATATACAGTACAGAACCCTGTAGTTATATGTGTTCTGCAAAAGGGTTTTCTATTATAGTTCACTATAATAGAAATCCAACATATAAAAGTCTGTTAAAACCAATAATGAACCTTTTCTAAATAAAAACATCTCTTCTTTAAGAAAAAGAAATAGTTATTTATCGCTGCATCTCTAATCAATACGAGCACTAACATTATATCGGCAATCTGCAAAGTCGTCTGAAAGTAAGACAATCCTGCCGACAATCCTGCCATCAAGGCAACATCGGCTTTCTGCGAAACCCAATTTCAACGGCTACGGGCAGGCAAATAATTAACATCTTTGTTCTAGTAATAAAATGTACCCTAAGCATGTCACCTAAACTAATACATCACAGACTACATCAAAAATGAGCTACATCTTGAAAATTCAAATGATGGCTACATCTTGAAAATTCTATTTTAAACAAAACCATCTAAATTACCTTTTTTTGGTTTTAGTTTTTACAGTACTTTTCATTTCAAGTTTCACTTCCATCTGAAGCGAAAAGATATTTTTTTGCCTGTGATATTTCTTTTTCAAAAGATTGAGAATAGAAACCTATGGTCTACAAAGCCTTGGAACAAGTGACAAACTGAAAATTATACTTCTGACATTTAAAAATAAAACCCACATGGCACCAAAGGATCAATTAATCAGCACGAGTCTTGGGCAGAGAAGCGGAATATGTACACAGAAATGGCAAATAAAGACAGCACAAAAGATATTGTACATTAGCTTAAAAGCTGTGAAATCTTTGAATGTAATTTCTCTGAATTCAGGACTATGGGAATTGTTTGAAAGGTTACTTATACATCCTCTCACATGATAATCAGCAACTTACTGAACTTTATTGCCAAAGGAGGCACAGCAATGAACACAAAATAAATTATTCCTTATGGCAATATGAAACACTTTAGTAATTGGTGCTAATTAGTTTGCTGTTGCTCGTCACCATATTCTTATCCCAGATGATGTTGACATGTATATTACATAGAGATGCACTACAGATCATCACCAAATGATCAGTGGGGATCCCATTTGTTGTTCTAGAAAGAACTTGACAGATTGACTATAACTTATGGAATGTTTCATTTTGACTTTTTTTAGATACCTTGTGACTAATAAAGGATTGTTAATAGCATTGTATAGTGTTGCAGTTAAGTCCTTTCTTTTCCTTCTAAAAAATTATTACAGCACAGGGTTTATATCATGTAGCTTGTAGACTAGGAGAGGGATTCTCAAACGGTGTACCTCCAGATGTTTGAAAACTATAAACTCCCAGTATTACTTAACTACAGAGGAAAGCCATGGAATGCTGGCAGTTGACGTTTCCAAATATCTGAAGGCACACCATTTGAGAATCCCTGGACTAGCGGGCATATTTATAAAGTGCCTAAAACAAGAAAATAAGAACTGCACACACTTAAGCAAGGAAGTGGTTCCTTAACCCATTTATTCAGTGGAATAACACAGTTTTACCTTCAAAGCTTAAAATATTTAAAAAGTGTCTAATTTTAAAGGAAAACTGACATTGCAAGATTCCTCTCTAGTATTTTACATTTACATATACTGTATACGAAATAGATTGTATAAATAAGAAGACTTCCATTTTGTTGCCAGTATAACTTACAGTCCATGTAGTCTTCAAAGAGCCTTGTGAGCATTTGCACTTAGCCCCCTGACTCCGGTATTCTCTGTCTTTATTCACAGGGATTTCTATACAGATGTTTCCTCACCAATATGGAAAAATCTGATTAGTTTTTGAAAGCAGCTTGTTACACTGCAGCCAGCATGCATTGCAGTCAGCCTTTTACTTCTGTTCCTTTTGTAGTTTTAGTGGTAGTTCTGGTAGCTCAACATACAAATACTATCAGGCTCATTTATCCAGGGGCACAGGGCAAAATTTCAGATTTAATGCCATATTAACCGATTCATTATAGCATCCTTGTGCCAGCTGCTGCACAGGTTTTGCATTTGCGCTATTTACGTGGTTTCAATGCCTGCTTATAGCTGGTGATAAACTCTCTCAGTGAGAGAATACCTTTTTAGGATTAACTCACGATCACAAACGTGATATTTAATTCACATGGGAGATTTATCCAGAGCGATTGCATTTCTGGATAAATCTCCCTCTATGTCTAAGAAACACACAGCCCATGAGGTTACAGGTACAAATCCTCTGGCTTACTTATCAAACACTACAAAAAATTCAAATGACTGCGTTTACTGCTTATTTTGTTTGTTTTCATTATGTTCCTAGCAAAGATAACATTTCGCCATGTGCTGACATCTAATATAGTAGCTCTGTTAGTTTAATGGTATAAACCTTTGCTTTTTAAGGCAGAGGGAAGGCAGAGTACATGAGGTTGCAGGTTCAATTCACCAGATTTACTTTTATTTGCAAGAAATCCCTGTACTGTGTCTTAGGGAGGGATAATCTCTGAGCTGTTACATAATTGTCTGTCAGCTTCAAGAAAGCAAGGCTGCAGCTTCCTGCGAAGTTTACAGCATACACTTAGCTGGGTATCACCCAGCTAAGTTGGATTATGGGAGCTGACCCCGAGTATCTACAAGTTCATTTCATAAATAACAGCCAAAGCAAAGGGAGAGGTGAGACACAATTATTGTATCTTTTTGAATGTGGTCTGTCTATTGGGACAATGTTGCCTGTAGACTTTAGTTCCCCTTTTTTGTCAGCAATAAATTATCACAAGGTATAAAGAGGTAAAATTATGGCTTTTCAACACTTTTCCTGTTTGTCAATAAAATTTCACCCCACATTTCACTTTTTGCTGACCTGAACTTGGCAAAAACCATAGCTGTATTTATAAAGCATTGACAATTACATTTTTGTCTTAAAATTTTTGCCAAGTCTGAGAAGGTGTTTCGGGGGCTTTTCTATCATGGAATTGGTTCTTTGACTTAATGATTCCCTCTAAGCTGTAAATATTTTCTTGGGTTCTAAACAGAACATTCATTCAGTTTCCTTTTTTTTCACCTTAGAAACTGACTATTTAATGCCAAACACACCCAGAGATGGTTAAATTATATACTGTACATAAAAAATAAATAATTAGCATTGCAATTAGGTTCTTTCGTGAAAAAAAATCCTAAAATTACCTTTATACTCCATGCTAATTAGCAATGGATTTAGAAGCAATTGTGAGAAATGAATGAACCATGTATATATATTTTGCACGCACAACTATGAAAAATATTATCCATGTGTCCTATACGTTTAATGGCTGTGATGCCATGTTCTAGATCATGTCTCTATGGCAGTTATATTTTAACAAGCAAGGTGGTACTGATTTGTTCAGGAGATGTAGGGATGGAAATTAGTGGTATTTTCCTGCATATCAAGTTTATACAAAATATCTCAGTATTTATAGGCCAAATATCTTTCTACAGACATGCTACACTCCCCAGATTAGCCATATTGGCAAAGCAGAATTTGCGTTTATACAATACTGTATATAGTTGTCCACTTCTATAAACACCATTCACTAGGAAAATGGGTACAACCAATGGCGTCCTGCTTCATGATATCTCAATACTTAATACTTTTTATTGATTATTTTTATGTTATGACTCTAACGGGAACACATAGAAACAATAACTGGAGGCCATAGGACCATGGCCTGCCCCTGAATTTGATCTCAGGCACTATATATTCTTCTAAGATTGAAAAATTGGCCATATAGTGTGTCCACAATAACCAAGGAACTATAGGCAGACCTGGCATGTAAAATCGCATTCCTGGTGATTCTATAGGGATCAGTGGTTCTCCTCCCTTTGTGTACATTGAAAGATATATCCAAAAATTCTATATTGTTGGAATGTATTTAGTGAGAGAATACAATCGCCCATCCTGTATTATTGCAATATTTTACATAACGAGTGGCTTTCAATACATTATCCATCCCATGTAAATAACAAGTCATCAATGTAATATAAATAAGAAACAATATGGGCTCTAAATGGGTGCCGTTCATTGTATTTAAAACAATATTCCCAATATCCCATGGTACTATAGATCAATAGAGTGTCTACATATTAGGCCAGATGTTCATTTAGAGAGTTGATTCCCGTGCCAATTAACATTTACAAATGACTTTGGGCAATGCATGGAACACAAGGGCCAACAGAATAACTGTCTGGGCACACATGATGGAGTGCCATGCAGGACAGGCAAAGATCACTCTGCAAATTACCTTGGGAAAATAAAAAGGGGAACATAAGGACCTCCTAGAAAGGAGGCTTTTTGGATGTATAAATTAAAAACTTTGAAACCAAATGGCCTAAACTTGTAAAGTGCTAAAGAAAAACGAGTGTCAAAGACAAAAGTTCTCTAACACTCTAACAGGTGTTATGATATAATATGGGAGTCAGTAAACAGTGCATTAGCACCGGTGCTGTAGGTAGGTAGATGAACAGGTAAACATAGAAATAATTCCCCAAAGTGGGGATAAACACAAGTACCTACCTATACCACCCCAAATGGGAGTGGGCACTAAACTCTGACACTATATCCCAACTAAATAGCAAAAAGGGGGGTAACAAGACCCCAATAAGGTAAATGTATTCAAAAAATATCAATTCATTTTTATTCACAAATTTCAAAAGATTAATATAAAAATATAAACAAAAACATGCATAAAAAGACCCCTGAGAAGAGAGAATTAGATAGGTAACCGGCATATAATACAAATAAATATACAAGTAATCTGAGATCCGTGTAGATAGAAAACAATCCCTTGATGGATTAGGGTATCCCACATATTAAGAACCAAGTCCAAAGTCCAATGTGGGTATACCCTGGGTAATGACTTGTAATAATAAGAAAATTACCAGTAGCGAAGTGTGAATAGATGGTTGGTATTTGTAGCAAATGATAACTATAGGGCATACATATGCCAAACAAAAACTGAAGCCATCAGCAGAGCAAACCACTCGGCTTTTCCATGAGACTCCTCGAGCATACAGGTATGTATAATAAGAACAATCTCACCCATCCGGAGCAGTCCATTGCCATCATAGTCCTGGTTCCGCCTGACCCACGTACGTGTCCAGAGTTCCGTTCCTTGGTGCCACTCCCATGAACTTAGCCAAGTCACACTTTCGCAAACTGGATAAAATGCTGGACAAATACCTATCAGTTCCGCCTCAGGACTGGATCCAACTAAACCGACGCGCGTTTCGGGACGTCCTCGTCCCTTCTTCCGGTACGTAATTGTTCCTACCCATGCACTGATATAGTAATCCTGATTGGAGTGTCACCTAAAATTCCTTCCTACCGGAAACACAGCTATCAAGCATTGTGGTTCCAGTGGGTACACATATCCACTCCATAAACATTATATAGAACCATCTTATAATAAAGAACAGTATATAAACATGGCCTATCTTACAAGTGACTTAAAGAAACATATTGAAAATCAATTCTTCATTTAGCCCTTTTGGGGTCCTGGTATTCATACATAAATCCACCTAGCCTCTTGGCGTGATTTTATTATCCCAGTCTCCACCCCTTTTGGGTTTATCAATTTTTTGAATGCCCCACACTTGGACTTCTTTAGGGTTACTTGGGTCTCCTGTGATGGTATAAAGTATCGTATAAAAAATTTGATCACGTGTAAAACCAGAGGGTGATTTATGCACTCCAATGTCCATGCACAAAAATATATGTGGGTAAAACCATAAGATCTTTGCACAAAGACATTAGAACACATACAAGACATCACAAATAAAATGAAAAGAGTTCTGTGGCACGACACTTTAGAGATTACCATCAAAGTAACCCTAAAGAAGTCCAAGTGTGGGGCATTCAAAAAATTGATAAACCCAAAAGGGGTGGAGATGTTTATATACTGTACTTTATTATAAGATTGGTTCATATATAATGTTTATGGAGTGGATATGTGTACCCACTGGGAACCACAATGCTTGATAGCTGTGTTTCCCGGTAGGAAGGAATTTTAGGTGACACTCCAATCAGGATTACTATATCAGTGCATGGGTAGGAACAATTACGTAACCCGGAAGAAGGGACGAGGACGTCCAGAAACGCGCGTCGTTTAGTTGGATCCAGTCCCCTGAGCGGAACTGATAGGTATTTGTCCGGCATTTTATCCAGTTTGCGAAAGTGTGACTTGGCTAAGTTCATGGGAGTGGCACACAAGGACGGAACTCTGGACACCCGTACGGGGGTCAGGCGGAACCAGGACTATGATGGCAATGGACTGCTCCGGATGGGTGATTGTTCTTATTATACATACCTGTATGCTCGAGGAGTCTCATGGAAAGCCAAGTGGTTTGCTCTGCTGATGGCTTCAGTATTTGTTTGGCATATGTATGCCCTATAGTTATCATTTGCTACACTACCAACCATCTATTCACACTTCGCTACTGGTACTTTTCTTATTATTACAAGTCATTACCCATAGGGTATACCCCATGGACTTTGACTTGGTTCTTAATAGTGGGATACCCCTAATCCATCAAGGGATTGATTTTCTATCTACACGGATCTCAGATCTTACTTGTTTATATTTATTTGTATTTATATGCCGGTTACCTATCTAATTCCTCTTCTCAGGGGTCTTTTTATGCACGTTTTTGTTTATATTTTTATATTAATCTTTTGAAATTTGTGAATAAAGAATTGATATTTTTTGAATACCATTTACCTTATTGGGTCTTGTTACCCCCCTTTTTGCTATTTAGTTGGGATATGATGTCAGAGTTTAGTGCCCACTCCCATTTGGGGTGGTATAGGTAGGTACTTGTGTTTATCCCCACTTTGGGGAATTATTTCTATGTAAACTTGTAAAGTGCCACTGAAGATGTTGGTGCTATATAAATCAATGATAATAATAATAAAAATAAACTGGGAGTTTGAACTTTGTAGACTAGGTGGCAGTAAAATATATATTGGTTCTCAAATAATAATAATTTTTTTGTCATATCAGTGGTATGCATTAATAAGTTTTTTCCATGTCTTAGTTGAAGATGGACTAGAACTCAAACCCAAGTTTGAATTTGATTTTATGTGTTCAAACAAAACATAGACTTTTTGAATTTTTGAGGATTTTATCGAATTTGTACCCCCTGGGTATAAACGGCAGCACGAAAGACGCCTTGTGAAATGTTACCCTTTTTATGATGCTATATGATGCAAATTGCAAAACTAAAGATTAAAGGGAAAGTTTAGTGCAAATTTTTAGAAAAAAGAGTTGTATTTTTCTATCCTAGTGCGCTTAACTTGTCCATTCAGCATTTTGTCTGTGTATAAATGAATGCTTCTAAAATATTGACTTCCCATTTGCGGGACCCCTAATAAAGACTGTTATGATCTTGCCTGGATTAATTTAGATTCTTAAGAGAGATCTGAGCATTTTTGACCCATCCAACAGCCAATCAGTAGAAATGTCTGAACAAAACATTCCAATGTAGTGTGCATTCTGGGGAAAAGAAGGACAGTTACAGAACCTGAAATGTCAGCTCACTGATGTCAACAACAGGGAAATGCAAGGGGTATAAATTCAACTGATTTTTCAAAATGGAAGAGAATATGAAGGGTAACTAGGTATGCATAATATAAACCCCCTTTTGTAGGTATACAGCAAAGAAGCTTAGCCACTGCATGCCACTGATTCCTCTTGCATAATAATGAACACCCCTTTTTAAGAGATTCAAAGACAGATTCTAGAAATATTGAAGTAGTGTGTGTGTAAAGGAATATTTGTATGTGTTCCCCAGACTATTTCCCAGGTCCCAGAGTCATTTACAATAAGTTGCCATTGCTATTTTAACCTTACAGTATTTTATTTTGAATTTTTCAATTGACTGAAATGGATCTGATTTTGGATTTTCAAACTTTTTCAACAGTTTGAATATCCGAAATCGGACCATCTCTAGGCTCAGTATACCCATTCTCTTTTAAATATCCCATTTTTATATATCCATTTAACAAGTATGTAACTACTCATTTCTAGATTCTTAAATTAATACTGTACTAGACAATTAAGCCCATTAAATTAACAGGCACTAGACATGACGGTAGTGCTAAAGGGTCAAGGATGATAATTACCCTTGAAATAAATCCCCACCATAAGTTCCAATTTGGAAATTAAATTAGGCCACAGAATTTTGGTTTAACTTTTATAACATTAATACATACAACTTCAGTAATTTCCACTAACGTTGTTTAAACTGACACAAGTCTAGCTGGCAATGCCTTGCAACCCCTTATTTAACCATACTGAGCACCAGCCACTGACCTCTCCAGCTTGACGTGTACACCTGGTTAGAGATGGCCGGTTCGCGGATTATTCCGGATTTTCCGCCTTCCGAACTTCCGAACCGCAGATTTTTTTTTTTTTTACGAAAATTTTCGAAAATACGAGTATCTCCGTAATTACGAGAATCTGCGATCTTCCGGGATCCGGAAAAACCGAAGATCCTCGTAATTACGCGGATTCTCGTAATTACGAGAATTTTCGTAAAAACGAGAAATTCTTGTAAATTCAAATTTTTGGGGATCATTTTCAAGACGGAGCAAGCCACATTACCCAAATTAGCCAATGGCAGCTAACATGATTACACGTTCTTACGGGAATCCTTGTTTTTCGGAGATCCGCGGGTGTACGGAGGTCCTCGTTTTTACGGAAGTCCTCGTATTTTCGAAAAATACCGTTCTCGCTAGCGGACTGTAATTTTTAGGTATTGTAGGCATTGATACGTGTTTCTAAGGACATTACCCAGGTCCCTGAGTGATTAAGTGTACATTACCAAGGCTATTTAGACCACTTTTAATGCGGATTTTGCCGAACTTTCATTTTAATACGTTTTAACGGGTCCGCTCGCGGATTTTCGAATTTACGGATTTTTTCGAAAATCCGTGGATCCTCGCGCGGACCGGATTTTTCGAAGTTCGGACATCTCTACCTCCTAGGGGATCTTTGCTCCTTAGCTCTGCCCCCAGTGAGGTTGCCATCCACTCCACCCATGCCTCTGAATTTTTCTTTATTTCCATAGCTCTAACCACATTGCCAGTGACCGCCTCTTTCCCCTAGTCCATAACCCCAGAGGAGGGTAGGTGGGAAATTTTTCCTGTGCTGGAAATGGTCTTATCTCTATCCCTTACTAAATTTCTTTGCTCCTCTCTTTTCCACTTTTTTAACACACATCTATATAGACAGACACACACATGCACAAAGACATAAATGCACACATATACATTTCTTTATTTACATGGCTTATACATAAATATTGGAGACAAATAAAGATTCTTAAAATGATAAGAGCTCACACACAGGATCAAAAATGTACAGGTAATGGAACACATAATGGCCTATTTTTGGGGAATGCAGGAGAGGAATTAGATCAACTTGGAGCCCTGGTTGACCCCCAGACAGGGGAGAGGATATCTGAAATTGGGGGGAGAGGATATCTGAAATTGTGGGAGATGATTTCTGAAATTGTGGGAGATGATTTCTGAAATGTTGAGGTAGAGGAAAAAAAAAAAAAAATTTTTTCCTCCCTTTTTTTTCTCTTCTCTCTCCCGATTTTTTCTCGTCTCTCTTACCTTTTTTTCTCTTCTTTTCCCTTTGTGTGTCTCCGTCTCTCTTCCCTTGGGTGGTCGCTTCTTTCTTCCCTTTCTTAGATGTTTCTGAAATTGAGGGAGATGATTTCTGAAATTGAGGGAGATGATATCTGAAATTGGGGGGAGAGGATATCTAAAATGGGTAGTGCAGTTTGGTAGTAGCACATTAGGAAGAGACAGGTTTTCCTAATTGGATGGACAGAGGGGACACCCACTACATCATCCTCCACTTTAATGTGGTTTGAATTAAGTGCTTTTGTCTGTTTGTTTACTGTTTAGAACTGAATGTTTAGTGTCTAAAATGTATTGGAATAACCTACAACTCCCTAACGAGTATTCCCCTGATTTTCCCACTATAAATTAAATTGTATCTATTATGGATACAATTTTAAGTTGTATCTATTTGTACATACTAATTGTATCACAATATATATATATATATGCTGCTGCCTTGCTATATATATATATATATATATATATTATATAGCAAGGCAGCAGCACAGTAATATAGTATATAGTTGGGCGCGGAGCCGCACACCAATTTCTTGCAGTAACAAAAGCTTTATACTTCAGATATAAATGGCTGCCCACATATTATGCAAAGTTTTGGGAGACATAACTCCCTTTCTCAAGATATGGGCAGTAATTAAACAATACATCATGTTTTATACAGAGTCAAACCAGAAGTGATGTCACACCAGTCCACCCACAAACCCCTGTAATTACAGGATCTATATATAAATAAAAGAATTTCAGCAGAAAATTGGTGCACTCCAAGGACTTCTTTTATAACCTTTATTGGGTGTAGTTTACAAGCGACGTTTCGGTCTTATTACTGTGACCTTATTCTGTGGCCGTCCTCAACCCTGAGGACGGCCTTTTGGACATGGGCTGAAACGCGTACCTTTGTCTAGTAATAAATACTATTACAAGACCCAGGAGTGCTCCGCTCTTTCTTCCCTCTATGTGTACACTCATTCAGCACCCGGGCATTTGCATCGGAACGCAGACGAGCTCACACACAGATATATAATATATATATATATATATATATATATATATATATATATATATTATATATATATATTTATACCCATAAACCCCTCCTCCTGTGTCTGATAATAGTGACCTCATCACAAAGTGCTGAAACAACCAGCTGGGTAATCAACCTTGGGCTATATATATCCTAATATAAAGTGCTCTTAGTAAAATTGACATGTGCAGCTAAAACATCAAAAATAGATTCAAGTGACATATTATTCATGTTGTTACACAACTACTTTGTGCTCTGTTGTATATATCAATATAAATAAATTAGGAATTAAAGTGCTTAATTGTACTCAAAATTGACCTATTATTCCTGTGTGTGTTATTTATTTAAATAATTTTTCCAAGGTAAAAGTGCAATAGTGCTTTAGTGCTATACCATTTGTTAAAAATGCTTAATAATTTAGTGGTATTACGTTGGTATTAAATTAATCAAGAGGGTGGTAGGGGTATACATTATATATGATAAAACACATTTTATAAAGAAATACAATAAAAGAGTATATACTGTTTAAAACCCCAGTCAGCGTTCATTAAGGAAGCATTTTAGAGACCATTGTTCGTGGGTTGTGGGTTCAATGTTTTTAAATAGTGGATCCAGTAGCATTCCCTCTGTAGCAGGGAGAGGGACATGATCAATTGCCATGAACCTAAAATTCAAGAGCTCATGTTTCTTTTCCAGGAAATGTTTAGCCACTGGTTTTGTAGTGTGTCCATCTCTAAAGGCTGTGGTGATTGCCGATCTGTGGCCATCCATGCGTAAATGTAGCATCAAGTGTGTCTTTCCAATGTAAGTGTAGCCACACGGGCATATTACCATGTAGATGACATGGGTTGTGGTGAACGTGATGGCGTGTTTCAATTTAATTAGCTTCTTTGTCACAGGATGTTGGAAGCTGTTTCCTGTAATCATAAATTCACAAGTGGTACATTTTGTACATTTAGAACAACCAGGCGGCCTAGGCCCCAGCCATGTAGTTTTTTTGTTAAAACATTTAAAGGGGTCCGTATGTACCAGCATGTCCTTGAGGTTTCTCCCTCTTTTGAAACCTATAATTGGTCTTTCTGGGAAAATGTCTTGTAGAGAGCTATTAGATTTTAAAATCCTCCAATTGTAATTAATGACTTTTTTTGTTTCTGTTCCCAACACATGGTATGACAAACTGCAAATAAAGGCATCTTTCTTATTTTCATTGGCAGGTTTACTAGAATCACTGGTCTTTATGTATGCCTTTATTAATGCTTGTTGTAGTTTTTTTTTAATAACCCTGTTGTATGAATTTCTCTCTCATTTTTACTTTTAATTGTATTTGAAGCATGTCTGGGTTAGAGTTATTACATATCACCCTACTAAATTGTGAAATCTGGAGTGATAACCCCGCTGACTGGGGGTTTAAACAGTATATATTCTTTAATTGTATTTCTTTATAAAATGTATTTTATTATATATAATGTATACCCCAACCATCCTCTTGATTAATTTAATACCAATGTAATACCACTTTTACTAAATTATTTTTATTAAACATTGTTAACAAATGGTTTAGCACTAAAGCACTATTGCACTTTTACCGTAGAAAAATGATTATAGCACTTTAAATCAATAACACACACAGTCCCATAGAAATTCCCATACACAGTCCCATAGAAAGTCCCATACACAGCCCCATAGAATGTCCCATAGAAAGTCCAATACACAACCCCATAGGAAGTTCCATACACAGCCCCATAGAATGTTCCATAAACAGCCCCATAGAATGTTCCATACACAGCCCCATAGAAAGTTCCATACACAGCCCCCTAGAAAGCTCCATACACACCCCCATAGAAAGTTCCATACACAGCCCCATAGAAAGTCCAATACAAAGCCCCATAGAAAGTCCCATACACAGTCCCATAGAAAGTCCCATACACAGTCTCATAGAAAGTCCCATCCAAACTCCATAGAAAGTCCCATACACAAGCCCCATAGAAAGTCCCATACACAGCCCCATAGAAAGTCCAATCCACAGCTCCATAGAAAGTACCATACACAACCCCCTAGAAAGTCCCATACACAGCCCCCTAGAAAGTCCCATACACAGCCCCCTAGAAAGTCCCATACACACCCCCTAGAAAGTCCCATACAGCCCCCTAGAAGTCCCATACACAGCCCCCCCCCTAGAAAGTCCCATACCACCCCATAGAAAGTCCCATACACAGCCCCATAGAAAGTCCCATACACAGCCCCTAGAAAGTCCCATACACAGCCCCATAGAATTCCCATACACAGTCCCATAGAAAGTCCATACACGCCCCATAGAAATTCCCATACACGTCCCATAGAAATTCCCATACACAGCACCTAGAAATCCCAACACAGCACCATAGAAATTCCCAATACACAACCCCCATAGGAACTTCCATACACAGCCCTAGAAATTCCAATCACACCCATAGGAAGTTCCATACACGCCCCATAGAAAGTTCCATACACAGCCCCATAGAAAGTTCCATACACGCCCCATAAAAGTTTCCATACACAGCGCCATAGAAAGCTCCATACACAGCCCCATAGAAAGCCAACACCCCCATAGAAAGTTCCATACACAGCCCCTAGAAGTTCCAATACACAGCCCCATAGAAAGTCCAATACACCAGCCCCTAGAAAGTCCCATACACAGTCCCATACACAGCCCCCAGAAAGTACCATACACAGTCTCATAGAAAGTCCAACCACCTCCATAGAAAGTCCCATACACAGCCCCATAGAAAGTCCCATACAACAGCCCTATAGAAAGTCCCATACACAGCCCCATATAAAGTCCAATCCACAGCTCCAGAGAAAGTCCCATACACAGCCCCATAGAACGTCCCATACACAGCTCCAAAAATCCCATCACAGTCCCATAAAAAGTCCCATACACAGCCCCATAGAAAGTCCCATACACGGCGCCCAATAGAAAGTCCAAACACACGGCCCATAGAAAGTCCCTTATACAGATGTTACCACTACACCTTTCTGTGCAGCTTGAACACTTAAATATCATTTTTTCCTATTCCCTTGCAGTCTCGGGGGTTCTGATTGAGCAGGACAACAATTGCCTAACCCACTGAAATTAAGAGAAAGGGGAGACTTTCATGGATGATTTTAAAGGTAAAATATCTTTGTTTTAACTCTAGTACATACAGTAAATATTTATCTTTATATATAAGTTTTATATTATATAAAACTAATCATCAAAACTTCTTAAGTTTAGGAAGAGAATGAAACGTTGACATGTGGAGAAAGTAGAAAACCATAATGGTGAAAAATACAATAAAGCAATGGAACATTTGCAAAAATATTATAAATATGGCTAACAGCAGTCTCACAGACAGAGATTCTCATTAGAAATAAATGTCTGTTATTGTTCAGGAAAAGTGAAATCACAGTAAATAACTACATCTTACAGAGATCCGAACCCACAGAATAGAGATAATTTCACATTATTGCAAGGTATACTGTTGTTTGCTACTGAAGGTCCCATCCATAGAAAGTCCCATCAACCACACAGTCTCATAGAAAGTCCAATCCACATCTCCATAAAAGTCCCATACAAATCCACATCTCCATAGAAAGTCCCATACACAGCCCCATAGAAAGTCCAATCCACAGCTCCATACAAAGTCCCATACACAGCCCCCTAGAAAGTCCCATACACAGCCCCCTAGAAAGTCCCATACACAGCCCCCTAGAAAGTCCCATCTTTTACTTCTAGCCATCAGCCGGTAAAAAGGTAGAGGATGACAGAGAATGTTGCAGGCTTTTAAAATAGCTCTAGACAAGATGCACTCTGGTTATAATTCTCATAACTGGCATAATGGCAAATGATTTTTTTCAGTAACTGGTGAGCCTGGTCAGGTGAAGTGTGGGCTAAACACATTGGGACTAACCACATGTGGGCTAAATACATGGAATAAATGAAGATTGCAGAGGTGCAGAGAGTGGTAGGAATCAGCGTGGGACCCCCAGGAAGGTAAATGTTTTTACATAGAAAAAAAATGTTTTTATAGCTTTCCTTTAAACAGGCGATTTCAGAGGAAAATACATTATCTATTTGCTGTAACATTTTAATTTACCGAGTTAAAGCGCCAGTTAACATCCCAGCCAACCGTTTAGCCAACAATCTAATGTGGGGCAGGTCATTGTACTTTAAGATCAATTTACAGGTTTACTAAACCAAATCAGGGAGCCGTGGGGGTCTTGTAACCAACACACCCCACCCCCCCACCACCCCCTCTTTAGAACGCCCATCCTTCTCTGTTCTCTTATTAGTTCTAGTGAAGATTGTTGGACCGATCAGTTTTTAACTGTCCATATTGGTCCAACAGCATGTGTGGGTATAAAGAAAGTGGAGGTACTGTATTTCTGGCAGTATGCATGGTGACAGTAAAGTTAGTAAAAAATTAGGCTCCTGGTGTGTTGATTGAAGTTAAAAACTAGCTCATATACTCTAGCATGTGCATCATCTTTACCTTACTAAGTGTATCTAAGCAAATATTCCTTTTGCTCCTTCCACTACATCTCCCCGCTTACATTGGAACATGCACGCTCCTTGACTTCATCCTAGGAGAGAGCGAGGATCTGTTTGATATTTTATTTTGCTTTGATGAAGACTGGTTTGGTAAAAATAACCTGGATTTCTGCTGTATTAAATGGTATTATATTTCACACAGTATAACTGGGAGTAGAAATCACTTGTAAGCAGTATGGGTTAATTAATTACAGTTGCTAGGTTACAAGTCAGGAAAAGTTTGTTTAAATTATGGTTCTCCTTTAAATGTAAAATGTACGATCAAAATTTGGCCTTACAAAACATGTTGATGTGGCACAGTAATTCCAACAATGTCATTTTAAATATTTCAGAAATTATCCCGGCTTGTGCACTTTTCACTTTGATTATTATTTTTTTTTGGTATGTTATAACCTGGTGAATGCTTTCAGAGTTGAAATAAACCTGCTTATCCCGCATGCACTTTCATTCAGCTCAATGAAGCATTGTCCCCTGTACTGTTGAATGATTTTGGGTACTTGACAATTGTGGGTTTATTGCCACCAGAACAATTTTCTCCTCCAAAAACTACTCAGAACTCACAAGCAAAATACTTGTAGTTGATGATGTGCCATGTTAAACAGTGGTCTTCTTATCTGCTCTATGCTTTTCTTTAGAGATGCATTTTCTAGGCTGGCTTACGGTTTGTGATGTGAAGACGGTCTATTAACCCTAAGCCTATATCCCGAAATTCAATAGATACTGCTGCAGATTATAAGGAAAAAATATTATTTTAAAGAATTAACAGCTAAACATAAATTGTCTGAATGGATGGAATAATCTAGAATTTAAAGAGTGCAGTTTTTTTAAACCATCAAATAATAAGCATTTTGGGAAAAGATGTATTTAATTTTGGCTAATTTCTTGCTTTCCCGAGTTAGGCAGCCTCCTACAAAAGCATTAACATAACAAGAATAAAGCAAAGAACCAGGCACTCTCAACCCACGATATGAGTATAAAACAATCCCTTTTATTGTTCAACATTGGAATAACATTAGGTGCTAATAAAACATTTAAAACATATATACATAATCAAAGATGGATACGATTAGTAGCATATAGCACTGAATACCTCCTCACCAACTCACATCTATTGTAAATAGCATCAAACCCCATATATCTCATCTGTAAACAAGTCTCAGTCACAGTCATGGTCACCATGGGGGGGCTCCAGCAAAAGTAGAGGCAGAGGGACGTAAGTCTAGATATGTGTAGTCATCGGAATCACAACCATAACGTGCGGGACGCTGAACGCGTTTCGCTACTCAAGCTTTCTCACAGCGTACCTGTGTGGCACATCAGCGCCTATTTAGCCATGTGCCATCCCTGGGTAATGACGTCAGCCGATAGCACGTCTACAATCCCCAGTCTGCGGACGCAAAGTATCACCATGGCAACCCTCCGACACAAGTCTGTGAACGGCGGGTTCTATATCCAAGACGTGATTACATGATGTTGTGCAGGTAATACAAAACAATATTACAAAATATCAAAAATCAATATAACAATAGACAAGCCCTAATGTAACCACCAAGATATAACGTAAAGCATTCAAATATAGTATAAGCCTAAATAAGAGAGTCTACTACACGGCATCTACAGTGTCTCAGAAGGGGAACGTGTGATACATACACACAAGAAAGTCGTATAAGTGAAAACCATTGCATTAATGTAGAAAAAGTATCCCATAGCAACGTATTTGATGCAAATGTGTAGAGGCACCTAGATATACACAGACCGATATCAAGTTCAAATTGGCGTCTCTAACGTTCGTAATAATCCGCAATGAAGTGGTTTCAATAACTATGGTTTCCATCATCTTGAAGCGGCAATCAAAGCTGCCCATGACACATTTTACATAGCTGAACATGCTCAGTGAATGCTCTAGCTTTAACTCTCTATTACTTCCCCCCCTTTCGAACTGAAAGTAGCAACGGCTGATATTCCTGTAAACTCCATGCAGTCAGAAAAACATAACTTGCTTGAAGGAGATCTGTAGAAATCAAGCTATGATGTTTTTTTGTAGTTGAAGCTGAAACTGGTAGTTTCAATCCAAAACCAGTTTCGGACAAAATTACTGTAAATGTCTACTGTTCAAAGGGCATGTACACAACAGATCAAATATGTATAACCTTCCCCAACCCTCAGATCATTATAGTTAATATATTAGATCGTCTTTCTTTTGGATTGCGCAGCCTGTCACTGCTTGTCCTGCGCATTCCTCATAAAGTTCTCGAGTTGACAGAGGAGGCGAGAACTGGAAAGAGAACATGGTAGAGAATTTAATGTATTATGGGCTTTAGGGGCAGAGGAGACACCAAGTCCCTAGAACAATCTCCGGTGGTGGGTGGGGTATGGTATATTTTCTATCTGGGCTGAATATGCCCTTTAACCACTGTTTTGCTTTTAAAAAAGTTCCTGGAGCTTGTTACCTTGCCCGAACTCCTGCGATCCAGTAAAAAATAGCATTGCAGGATCACTTAAGGTAAAGCATTGCTTGCTGTTACTTTAACACCCCAAAGCAATAGTTTATTGCTTCATAGTGCAAACCTTGACTTAAGTGGTACTTTGCTAGGGTATGCTGGTCATTAAAAGCCCTGAAGCTGAACAGCACGGATAGTGAAATGCATATTACAATGGGGGGCAAGGTTTTTTTTTGGCATTTGGATGATAACTCCCTTTTCAGCTACTCCACCTTAGCTGGCAATGAAATACATTTGAGCCGGTTCAAGAAGAATCCCATGGAATAACCACTGCATATTGAAATAGATTCATTGGTAAATATCCATGGCCTTAATAATGTACGACCCAATAGATGCCTATCAGATTGTTGAGAAAAACAATTCAATATTTAGTTGTCCTCCCTTTTAAAACTCACACTGTTTTTATTTTTAAATGCTTGACAACAGCTCTGTGACAATCACCCAGGTTTAATTAATGTGCCTATACTCAAGCGTTCTCAGTGTCTCCAGAATATTAGATGTTCTTAAGGTCTCTGCTTGGTAAAATTTCCGTAAGCTTATTTCAATCATCCCAAACACACTGCACTACAGTGTAATTAACTCCCACACGTGGTGTATTGATTTCCTGTCTTCAGAAATGTGTGAAGATTTGTCTGCGGCTCGAAACTACAAAGTAATGTTTTAGAGTTTGTCTCTCATCACATTAGTTATATATCCGCCTACTCTCAGAGAAGGAAATTCAACATAAACCAACAAACTAATATATACAGGTTTAAAGTTCCTTTTCTATTATGTAATCAAAATATCTAAGATGTGCTTCAATTTGTTTAATAGTGGTTCATTCTGGTATGTTATGCTCTCTACTTTAATTTTCATACCCTGAAGGATTTTATTATTAAATATCACTTTTTAATTGGATAACTGTTTTGTTTTATATGCCCTTATCTGCCAGAAATGGGTGTCAGGGAAGAGCCCACCGATTAGATTTTGTACATGGGAATGTAATAATAAATTTAAGTTTTAAAAAGACCAATGGTTTGTTAATAACCTGCATTTTTTGGAAGTTTTCTTCACCTACTTTACCGTTACAATTGGACAATTGAAATCTATTAGCGGTAAGAAAAGCACAACTTGGCTATACCTATTACGCTACTTTTTCTATGTTGGATTTTTTTAACAACATTCTTCAAGGAGGTACGGTTCCACCAAACATTTTAGGTTGACATATCACCACAATACCTCTCATGCGCGTAAACTTACAATCCCGAAGAATTTCGCAATAAGATTATAAATATTTACAAAATTTGGCCTAATAGGCTGACTTCAATTTGACAACTTGAACACACTGTCTATTAATTGTCGACATGCATATGTAATACCATACAGATAATAGTCTTCGATAGTAATCGCTATTAGAATGCACCCAGAATCTGAATCAATTGTGTGACTGGAGTGGTTTCTCCTTTTGTGCGTTTCTTCCTTTATACTATTATAGCTAAATGTTATTAGATCCACTGGCACGAAATACACCTGATACCCGAGATATTATAGGAACTCTTACATTAAATAATCCTCCTTTTTTTTTGTTACCCCGAGTATCTGTTCACTTTAGGTACCAAATGGATGCTCATAACTGAATAAGGGGCCAGAGCTCCCTCGACATGTAACTGTAGTTATTGGGAGGCATTATGACCTAATTTACAGCCTTTGCAATGGACGAATGCAACTCTACCCCTGTTCTTTTTTATATACAGACAGCACCCTGTGTTTATATGTGTTCTGCAAAGGTGTTTTCTAATTATAGTTCACTTAATAGACCTCCAACATATAGTCTGTTACAAACCAATAATAACCTTTTCTAACACTAACAAACATCTCTCTTTACAGAAAAGCACTAGTTTATTTTCGCTGCCGGCTCTCCTAATCCCCCGAGCACTACACTTCATATCGGCAATCTGCAAGTCTCTGAAAGTAAGACATCCTGCCATCAAGGCCACATCGGCTTTGCGAAACCCCAATTCATGGCTACGGGCAGGCAATAATTACTCTTTTGGTTCTGTATAAATGTACCCTAAGCATGTTCACCAACTAATACTCACAGACTACATCAAAAATGAGCGATACATCTTGAAAATCAATGATGGCTACATCTTTGAAAATCTATTTTAAAAACAAAACCACTCTATTACCTTTTTTTGGTTTTAGTTTTTACAGTACTTTTCATTTCATAGTTTCACTTCCATCTGAAGCGAAAAAGATATTTTTTGCCTGTGATTATTGTCTTTTTCAAAAGATTAGAATGATACCTATGGTGCTACAAAGCCTTGGAACAAGTGACAAACTGCAATTAGACTTCTGACTTTAAAAATAAAACCCACATGCATACCAAAGGATCATTAATCACACGAGTCTTTGGTCAGAGATAGCGGAATATGTTACACACGAAATGGCAAATAAAGACAGCACAAAAGCTATTGGTACATTAGCTTAAAAGCGTGAAATCTTTGAATGTAATTTCTCTGATTCAGTGAACTATTGGGAATTGTTTGAAAATGGTTACTTATACATCCTTCTCACATGATAATCAGGCACTTACTATGAACTTTATGCCAAGGAGGCACAGCAATGAACACAAATAAATTATTCCTTATGGCAATAAACACTTTAGTACTTGGTGCTAATTAGTTTGCTGTTGCTCGTCACCATATTCTTATCCCAGATTGAGAGGATACGAGCCAAGGGTAAAATGGTACCATGTATATTAACATAGAGGATTCACTACAGATCATCACCAAATGATCAGTGGGATTCCATTTGTTGTTCGAAGGAACTTTGACCAGATTGGACATAACTTTATGGAATGGTTTCACTATTTTTGACTTTTTTTAACCCTTGTGACTAATAAGGACTTGTTAATAGCATGTTGTATAGTGTTGCAGTTAAGTCCTTTCTTTTCCCTCTAACAATTATTACAGCCAGGTTTATATCAATGTAGCTTGTAACTAGGGAGAGGGATTCTCAAACGTGTACCGTCCGATGTTTGAAAACTATAAACTCCCCAGTATTACTTAACTACACGAGGAAAGCCGCATGCCTGGCAGTTTGACGTTTCCAAATATCTGACAGGGCACACATTGTGAGAATCCTGGACTAGCGGCCATATTTATAAGTGCCTAAAACAAGTAAATAGAACTGCACACACTTAAGCAAGGAGTGTTCCTTAATCCCATTTATTCATGGAATAACCAGTTTACTTCACAGCTCCTAAAATATTTAAAACGTGTCTAATTTTTAAAGGAAAACTGGACATTGCAAGATTCCTCTCTGTCATTTTACCTTTACATATACTGGTATACGAAAGATTGTTAAATAAGAGACTTCCATTTTGTTGCCAGTATAAATTACAGTCCATGTATTCTTCAAAGAGCCTTGTGAGCATTTGCACTTAGCCCCCTGACCTCCGGTATTCCTCGTCTTTATTCACAGGGATTTCTATACAGATGTTTCTCACCAATATGGAAAAATCTGATTAGTGTATTTTGAAGCAGCTTGTTACACTGCAGCCAGCATGCATTGCAGTCACCTTTTTACTTCTGTGCCTGTTTGTAGTTTTTAGTGTAGTTTCTGGTAGCTCAACATCAATACTATCAGGCTCATTTATCCAGGGCACAGGGCAAAATTTCAGATTTAATGCCATATAAAACCGATTCATTTAGCATCCTTGTGCAGCTTGCTTCAACAGGTTTTGCATTTTGCGCTATTTACGTGGTTTCAATGCCTGCCTATAGCTGGTGATAAACTCTCTCAGTGAGAGTCGAATACCGTTTTTCGGATTAACTCACGATCACAAACGGAATATTTCAATTCACATGGAGATTTGATCCAAGCGATTGCATTTCTGGGATAAATCTCCCTCTATGTCTAGACTACACAGACCATGGGTTACAGGTCAAAACCTCTGGCTTACTATCAAACACTACACAAAAATTCAAATGACTGCTTTATCTGCTTATTTTGTTGTGTTTTCATATTCGTTCCTAGCAAAGATAACATTTTCGCCATGGTGCTGACTCTAATATGTAGCTCTGTTAGTTTAAAAATGTTAAAACCTTTGCCTTTTTAGGCAGAGGCAAGGCAAAGACATGCGGTTGCAGTGTCAATCACCAATTTACTTTTATTTGCAGAAATCCCTGTAACTGTGTCTAGGGAGGGATATCTCTGAGCTGGTGTACATAATTGTCTGTCAGCTTCAAGATAAGCAAGGCTGTCAGCTTCCTGCGAATTACCAGACATACATTAGCTGGGTCATCCGCATGCTAAGTTTGGATTGATGGGAGCTGAACCCGATATAAATTCACTTTCATAAATAACACCAAAGCCAATGGCGAGGTTGAGACTTACAATTATTGTATCTTTTGAATGTTGGCTGTCTATTGGACATGTTCCTTAGATTTAGTTCCCCTTTTTTGTCAGCAATACAATTATCACACAGGTATAAAGAGGTAAAATTATGTGCTTTTCAACACTTTTCCGTTTGTTCCAATAAATTTCAACACCCACATGTCCTTTTTGCTGACCCTGAACTTGGCAAAACCATAGCTATTTATAAAGCTTGACCAATTTACATTTTGTCTTAATTTTTTGCCAAGTCTGAAAGGTGTTTCGGGGGCTTTCTATCATTGATTTGTCTGGGTTGTGTGCTTAAGTATTCCCGTCGTAGAGGCTGTGAAATAGGTGTGGGGCTGTTGTGGGCTTTGGGTGCGTAGAACGGAAGCCGAACATTTCAGTTCGAGTTGGTGTTCCTTTTTTGTTGATCGGGCGAGAAATCTTAGCTATTTATCAGAACACACCCAGATGATGGTTAATTAGAACTGGTCATCAAATAAATAATTAGCATTGCAGTTAGGGGTCAGTTTCGTGAAAAAATCGCTAAATTACCTTGGTATACTCAGCTAATTACAATGGGTGAGAAAGCATTGTGAGAAATAATGAACGCGTAATATATTTGCACACGCACAACTATAAAAATGCATTATCCCTGTGGTCCTGACGGAGGGTAAGTGGTAATGGCTGTGAGCCAGTTGCTAGATCATGTTGCTCTATGGCAGTTATATTGTTACCAAGCAAGGTTTGTACGATTGGTTCAAGAGATGTCAGGGCTGGAATTAGGGGTGGTTTTCCGTGCAATCAATTTCATCAAAGAGATCTCAGTATGGTACAGTAGCCAAATAAATCTTTCGCTACAGCATGGTACACTCCCACAAGTTAGGGCCATCTGGGCGAAGGCATAAGGTTTGCGTTTGAATACAAGTAGCGTGTAAGTAAGTTGTAGTCCACGTCTATAACACACCAGTTCCTAGGAACATGGTCAACCTGGCGTCGCTGCGTCAGATATCTCATATTAGTACTTTTATGGATTGATTTTTAGGGTAGTGACTCGAACAGGGAACACATAGAAACAATAACTGAGCCATAGGACCATGGCCTGCCCCTGATTTGATCTCAGCACTAGAATTCTGTCTAGATTGAAAAATTGCCTATGTGGTGTCCACCATAACCAAGCTGGAAACTATAGCCAGACCGGCATAAAATCGCATGTCCCTGGTGATTACATAGGTCATCAGGGTTCGTCCTCCCTTTGTACATGTTAAGATAGTCCAAAATTGCATAGTGTTGGATGTATTTCATGAGAGAAACCTCGCCCATCTGTATTATTGCAATATGTTACATAACGAGTGGGCTTTCAATACATTATCCATCCCATTAAACATAACAGTCATCAGTGAATATAAGAAGAAACAATATGGGCTCAAATGGTGTCGTTCATTGTGGATTTAAAACACATATATCCCAATGATCCCATGGTCTATGAATCAATAGAGTGTACATATTAGGACCAGATTTCTTTAGAGAGTTGCTTCCCCGCCAAATTAACATTTACAGAAATGACTTTGGCAATGCTGGCCACACCAGTGCCAACAGAGATAACTGTGCTGGGTCAAACACATGATGGAGTGCCTGCAGGACACAGGCAAAATCACTGCTGCAAATTACCTTGGGAAACAATAAAAAAAAGGGGAACATAAGGGACCGGTCCATATAAAGTGAGCTTATTATGGATGTATAAATTAAAAACTTGAGACCAAATGTGCCCTAAACTTTGTAAATGCCACTGAAAGTTTGGTGCTATGAAATCAATGATAATAATAATACAAAAAAATAAACTGGGAGTTTGAACTTTGTAGACTAGGTGGCAGTAAAAATATATTGGTTCTCAAATAATAATAATTTTTTTGTCATATCATGGTATGCATTAATAAGTTTTTTCCATGTCTTAGTGTGAAGATGGAACTAAACTCAAACCCAAGTTTGAATTTGTGATTTATGTGTTCAAACAAAACATAGACTTTTTGAATTTTTGAGGATTTTATCGAATTTGTACCCCCTGGGTATACCGGCAGCACGAAAGACGCCTTGTGAAATTGTTCCCCTTTTTATGATGCTATAGTGATGCAAATTGCAAAACTAAAGATTAAGGGAAGGGAATGTAGTGCAAATTTTTAGAAAGAGTTGTATTTTTCTATCCTAGTGCGTCTTTATATTTGGTCCATTTCACAGCATTTTGTCTGGTTATAATTGAATGCTTCTAAAATATTGATTTCCCATTTGCGGGACCCCTAATAAAGAGTGATGAGTTGCCTGGATTAATTTAGTCTTAAGAGAGATCTGAGCATTTTTTGACCCATCCAACAGCCAATCGTCGAATTTCTGAACAAAACTCCAATGTAGTGTGCATTCTGGGGAAAAGAAGGACAGTTAGAACCTGAAATGTCAGCTCTGGCATGTCAACAAGGGCGGGAAATGCAAGGGGTAAATTCACACGGATTTTTCAAAATGGAAGAGAAATGTGAAGGTGTACTAGGTATCAATAATATAATCCCCCTTTTGTAGGTATACAGCAAAAGAACGTAGCCACTGCAGGCCACTGATTCCTCTGGCATAATAATGAACACCCACGACCTTTTAAGAGATTCAAAGACAGATTTCGTAGATATTGAAGTAGTGTTGTGTGTAAAGGAATATTTTATGTGTTCCCCAGACTATTTCCCAGGTCCCAGAGTCATTTACAATAAGTTGCCATTGCTATTTTAACCTTACAGTATTTTATTTTGAATTTTTCAATTGACTGAAATGGATCTGATTTGGATTTTCAAACTTTTTCAAAGTTTGATATCCAAATCGGACCATCTCTAGGCTCAGTATACCCATTCTCTTTAATATCCATTTTTCTATATCCATTTAACAAGTATGGTAACTACTCATTTCTGATATTTAAATTAATACTGTACTAGACAATTAAGCCCATTAAATTAACAGGCACTAGACATGACGGGATGCTAAAGGTCAAGGATGATAATTACCCTTTGAAACAATCCCTCACCTAAGTTTTCCAATTTTAAATTAAATTAGGCCACAGAATTTTGTTTAACTTTTATAACATTAATACAAACAACTTCAGTAATTCCACTAACGTTGTTTAAACTGACACAATTCTCGCGGCATTGCCTTGCAACACCCCTAATTTAACCCATAGAAGCAATCCGAGCACCCAGCCACTGACCTCTCCAGCTTGGACGTGTACACCTGGTTGATGATGGCCGGTTCGCGCGATTTTCCGGATTTCCGCTTCCGAACTTCCGAACCGCAGATTTTTTTTTTTTTTACGAAAATTTCGAAAATACGGTATCTCCGTAATTACGGAGAATACTGCGATCTTCCGGGATCCGGAAAAAACCGAAGATCCTCGTAATTAGCTATTCTCGTAATTACGAGAATTCGTCGTAAAAACGAGAATCTTGTAATTCGAAATTTTTGGGGGGATCATTTTCAAGACGGAGCAAGCCACATTACCCAAATTAGCCAATGGCGCTAACATGATTACATTCTTTACGGGAATCCTTGTTTTTCGGAGATCGCGCGGGTGTACGGAGGTCCTCCGTCTTTTTACGGAAGTCCTCGTATTTTCGAAAATACCGTTCTCTCTACGACACTGTAATTTTAGGTATTGTAGGCATTGATACGTGTTTCTAAGGACATTACCCAGGTCCTGAGTGATTAAGGTGGGTACATACCAAGGCTATTTAGACCACTTTATGCGGATTTTGCCGAACTTTCATTTTATACGTAGTTTAAGACGGTTCGCTCGCGGATTTTTCCGAATTTACGATTTTTTTCGAAAATCCGATATCCTCGCGCGACACCGATTTTTCGAATGTGACGGACATCTCTACCCTAGGGGATCTTTATGCTTCCTTAGCCTGCCCCCAGTGAGGGTGCCATCCACTCCACCCATGCCTCTGAATTTTTTTTTTTCCATAGTCTCTAACCACATTGCCAGTGACCGCCTCTTTCCCTAGTCCATAACCCCATAGGAGGGTAGTGGGAAATTTTCTGTGCTGGAAATGGTCTTATCTCTATCCCTTACTAAATTTCTTTGCTCCTCTCTTTCCACGTTTTTAACACACATCTATATAGACAGACAACACATGCACCAAGACATAATGCACCACATATACATTTCTTTATTTACATGGCTTTACATAATATTGGAGACAAATAAGAGTCTTAAATGATAAGAGCTCACACACAGATCAAAAATGTACAGGTAATGGAACACATAATGGCCTATTTTTGGGGAATGCAGGGAGGAGAATTAGATCAACTTGGAGCCCTGGTTGAACTCCGACCCCCAGACAGGGGAGAGGATATCTGAAGTGGGGGGAAGGGGAGAGATTTCTGAATTGGGGGAAGGTATCTGAAATTGTGAGATGATTTCTGATTGTGATTCGAGTGATTCTGAAATTGTGGGAGATTATTTCTGTGAAATTGGGGAGATGATTTCTGAAGTGAGGAGATGATTTCTGAAATTGGGGGGGAGAGAGGATATCTGAACATTGGGGGAGAGGATATCTGAAATTGGGGGGGAGAGGATATCTGAAATTGGGGGAGAGGATATCCTGAAATATGGGGGAGAGGATTTCTGATTGAGGGATGATTTCTGAATTGAGGGATGTATTTCTGAAATTGATAGGGAATGATATCTGAAATTGGGGGAAGAGATATCTAAAATGGGTAGTTGCAGTTTGGTAGTAGCACATTAGGAAGAGACAGGTTTTCCTAATTGGATGGACAAGGGGACACCCACTACACATCCTCCACTTTAATGTGTTTTGAATTAAGTGCTTTTTGTCTGTTTGTTACTGTTTGAACTGAATGTTTAGTGTCTAAAATGTATTGGAATAACCTCCAACTCCTAACGAGTATTCCCCTGATTTTCCCACTATAAAATAAATTGTATCTATTATGGATACAATTTTAAGTTGTATCTATTTGTACATACTAATTGTATCACAATATATATATATATTGCTGCTGCCTTGCTATATAATATATATATATATATTACTTATATATGCAAGGCACAGCACAAGTAATATAGTATATAGTTGGGCGCGAGGCCGCCACCAATTTCTTGCAGTAACAAAAGCCTTTATACTTTCAGATAAAATGGCTGCCCACATATTATGCAACGTTTTGTGGGAACATAAACTCCTCCCTTTCTCAGATATGGGCAGAATTAAACAATACATCAGTTTTTATACAAGAGTCAAACCAGAATGATGTCACACCACGATCCACCCACAAACCCCTGTAATTACAGGATCTATATATAAATAAAAAATTTCAAGCAACAAATTGGGGCACTCCAAGACTTTCTTATTAATACCTTAATGGTGTAGTTTACAAGCGACGTTTCGGGGTCTTATACTGTGACCTTATTCTGTGGCCGTCCTCACCCTGAGGACGGCCTTTTGGACATGGGCTGAAACGCTACCTTTGTCTAGTAAAAAATACATACAACCCAGGAGGTGCTCCGCTCTTTCTCTCCTCATGTGTACACTTCATTCAGCACCCGGGCATTTGCATCGGACCGAACGAGCTCACACACAAGATATATATATATATATATATATATCTTAATATATATATTATTATATATATATTTATACCCAAACCCCTCCTCCTGTGTCTGATATAAGTGACTCATCACAAAGTGCTGAACCAATACCAGCGTGGTTAATCAAACCTTGGGCGTGCATATATATCCTTATAAAGTGCCTTAGTAAAATTGACAGGCAGGCATGCACTTAAAACACAATCAAAATAGATTCAAGTGACATATTTTCATGTTGTTAACAACTACTTTGTGCTCTGTTGTAATTCTATAAATAAATTACGGAATTAAGTGCTTAATTGTACTCAAAATTGACCTATTATTCTGTGTGTGTTAGTTATTTAAATAATTTTTCCAAGGTAAAAGTGCAATATCCTTTAGTGTATACCATTTGTTAAAAATGCTTAATAATTTAGTGGTATTACGTTGGTTATAAATTAATCAGAGGGTGTGGGGAACTAGGGGTAGTAACCATTTAAAGAGTCATAGTGATAACACACATTTTTATAAACAATACCAGAGGTAAAAGTTATAGTCTGTTTTAAACACCCATTCAGCGTTCATGTAGGAGCATTTGAGAGACCATGGTTGTAGGGTTTGGTTCATGTTTTAAATAGGGCACCTAGCATTCCGTCTGTGACGGGAGATGGACACTGATCAATGAAACACATGAACCTAAAATTCAGAGCTCATGTTTCGTTTTCCAGGAATGTTGCCCCTGGTTTTGTAGTGTGGTCCATCTCTAAAGGCTGTGGTGATTGCCGATCTGTGGCCATCAATGCGTAAATGGTGCATCAAGTGTGTCTTCCCAATGTAAGTGTAGCCCACGGGCATATTCCCATGTTAGATGGACATGGGTGTGTGAGAGTGAGTGGACTAGTGTTAGTTGTAGTGTAGCCTTTGTCCCGGATTGAAAATTTTTTTAGCGGCGTCTTTGATCCAAGATTTGAAGCTTCCTTATCAATCACAGTGGTACATTTTGTACCATTTGAACACCCAGGCGGCCCTAGGCCCCAGCCATGTATTTTTTTTTGTAAAAGCACTTTAAAGGGGTCCCGTATGTGGCGCGGGGGTAAGCATGTCCCTTTGAGTGTTCTCCCCCTCTTTTGTGAAACCTATCGGACAGTTGGTCGCTATCGTGCGTGGAAAATGGGGAGTGCTTGTAGAGAGCTATTAATTTTTAAAATCCTCCAATGTATTAATGACTTTTTTTGTTTCTGTTGCCCAAACATGGTATAACAAACTGCAAATAAAGTCTCTTCTTGTAGGTGTCATTTGCTAGGTTTCATTGGGTCTACTAGACATCACTGGCGCGTTATGTATGGGCGCTTTATTAATGCTTGTTGTTGTAGTTTTTTTTTTAATAAACCTCGGGTTGTTGAATTTCTCTCCTCATTTTTAACTTTTATTGTTATTTGAAGCATGTTGGGTTAGAGTTTATTACAGTCACCCCCTCACTAATTGTGAATCTGAGTGATAACCCCGCTGACTGGGGTTTAAACAGTAATATTCTTTAATTGTATTTCTTATAAAATTGTATTTATTATTATATTATAAGGACCCCAACCATTCCTCCTTGATATTTAATACCATGTAATACCACTTTTACTAAATTATTTTTATTACAATTGTTAACAAATGTTTTTACGACTAAAGCACTATGGTTCACTTTTACCGTCGAAAATGATTTATAAGCACTTTAAAATCAAATAACACACACAGTCCATAGAAATTCCCATACCAGTCGCCGTACATAAAGTCCCATACACATGCCCCTATAGAATGTCCCATGAATCTCATCCACACCCCCATATGAGTTTCCATACACAGCCCCATAGAATGTTCCATCACAGCCCCATAGATGTTCCATACACAGCCCCATAGAAAGTTCCCATACACCGCGCCATAGAAAGCTCCATACCAGCCCCAGATAAGTTCCATACACAGCCCCATAGAAAGTCCATCACGAAAGCGGCGCGCAGTACAAAGTCCCTACACACAGTCCCATAGAAAGTCCCAATACACAGTCTCATAGAAAGTCCCCATCCAACATCTCCATAGCAGTCCCCATACACAGCCCCATAAAGTCCATAACAAGCCCATAGCCCCATCCACCAGCTCATAGAAAGTACCAAATACACAACCCCCTAGAAAGTCCATACACAGCCCCCTAGAAAGTCCCATACACAGCCTCGAAAGTCCCCACCACCATAGAAAGTCCCATACACAGCCCCTAGAAATCCCATACCAGCCGCCCTGATCCATACAGCATAGAGTCCCATACACACGCCCCCTAGCCAACACAGTCGCCTCGCAAGTCCCATCCACAGCCCACATAAAAGTCCCATACACAGCTCCCATAGAAAGGTCCCATATCACCCTAGAGTGCCCTACACACCATAAACTTCCCATACACGTCCCATAGAAGTCCATACACAGCCTATAATTTCCATACAGTGCATATAAAGTCCATACACAGCACGCGAAGACAAGTCAAGAGTACAACCCATACGACATGTCCAATGAAAGCCAAGGTCCACCCACCAACCCCATAGAATGAGGTTCCGATAGCGACGAGGTACGACCTACAACCATACAAAACCAAGACAGTTCTAACACAAACGAACGGACGGAACAGAACATCCCATAGACTATAGTCATCCATACAACAACAGCCCAACAAGGAAAATCAAAAGTTCCATACACAACTCAGGGAACTCCAATACAAACACTCATGAAATACATCCCAACACAGCCCCATAGAAAGTTATCCATACACAGCCCCCATAGAAAGGTTTCCATACACACCCCATGAAGTCCAATACACGCCCCATAGAAGTCCAATACACGCCCCAAAAGACGTCCCATACACGTCCCATACACAGCCCCACAAAAGTACCATACACACAGTCTCATAGAAGTCCAATCCACATCTCCATAGAAAGTCCCATAAACACAGCGCCCAGTCGAACTATAGAAATCCTCGCCTGCAGCCCTACAGAAAGTCCCATACAAGCGGCCCATGAGGGAAAAGTCCAATCCACGGACTCCATAAAAGTCCCAAACAGCCCCATAGAAAGTCCATACCACAGCGCCATAGAAGTCCCATTGGGACACAGCATCCAAAGAAATCCCTACACGTCACAGTCCCATACACAGCCCCATATGAAAGTCCCATACAAACGCCGCCAATAGAAAAGTCCAAACACACGGCCCCATAGAAAGTCCCATATACAGATGTTACCTACATACCTTTCTGTGCAGCTTAAACACTTAAATATCATTTTTTCCTATTCCCTTGCAGTCTCGGGGCGAATCTGATTGAGCAGGACAACAATTGCCTAACCCACTGAAATTAAGAGAAAGGGGAGACTTTCAGGATGATTTTAAAGGTAAAATATTTTGTTTTATACTCTAGTACATACAGTAAATATTTATCTTTATATATACCTCAGTAGCAAACAACAGTAGACCTTGCAAGAAAATGTGATTATCTCTATCTGTGGGCTTCAGGAATCTGCTGTAAGATGTAGTTTTTGTTAATTTACTTGATTTCACTTTTCTGACACATAACAGACATTTATTTCTAAATGAGAATCTCCTGTCTGTGAACTTCGTAGCCCTATTTATAATATTTTTTGCATAATGTTCCATTGCTTTAATTGTATTTTTTTCCACCATTATGGTTTCTACCTCTCCACATTAACGTTTTCATTCTCTTACTCAAACTTACGAAGTTTTGATGCATTAGTTTAATATACTATAAAACTTATCATATAAAGATAAATAGTTACTGATGTACTAGGGTCTAAACCAAAATAGATTATTACACATTTCAAAAATCATCCGAAAGTACCCCTTGTCTCTTATTCATGGAGGGATGGGTTAGGCCTTGTTGTCCTGCTCCATCAGATTTCACCCGAGACTGGTCAAGGGATCAGGACAAAATGATATTAAAGTGTTTAAGCTGCCACAGAAAGGTAATGTAGGTACATCTGTATATTTTGACTTTCTATGGGGCCGTGTGGGTTTGGACTTTCTATGCATGCCGTTTATGGAACTTTCTATGGGGCTGTGTATGGGACTTTTTATGGGACTTGTGTATGGGACTTTCTTTGGGGAGCTGTGTATGGCACCTTTCTATGGGGCATGATGCTATTGACCTTTTCTATGGGCTGAGTATGGACTTTGTATGGAGCTGTGGATTGGACTTTTCTATGGGGCGTGTAGGACTTTCTAGTAGGGCTGTTGTATGGGCTTTTCTATGGGGCTGTGTATGGGACTTCTATGGAGGATGTGTATTGAACTTTCCTAGGTGAGGACTGTGTATGTACTTTCTGTGGGGCTGTGATGGTGACTGTGTAGGGGACTTTCTGATGGGGGCCGTGTATTGGACTTTCTATGGGGGTGCTTTATTGGACTTTCTATGGGGCTGGTATGGAACTTTCTTCTAATTTGGCTGTGTAGGAACTTTCTATGGGGCTGTGTAGGGAGCTATTCTATGGCGCTGTTTATAACTTTTCCTCTGGGCATGTGTATTGAATTTCTATGGGGCTGTGATGGAACTTTCGATGGGCTGTGGTATGGCACTTTCTATGGGGCTGTGTATGGGAACTTCCTATGGGTTGTTATTGGGACATTCTATGGGCTGGTGTATGGGACTTTCTATGGACTGTGTATGGGAATTTCTATGGGGCTTTTGTATGGGAATTCTATTGGGCTGTGTATGGGACTTTCTAATGGGGCTGTGTAAATGGGACTTTCTGAAAAGAGGCTGGAAAAGGGGGGGGAGGCTAGTGGATATGGGACTTTAATCTAAAGGGGTCTTGTCTGTGTGGACGCTTTCTAGGGGGCTTGTATGGGACCTTTGCTAGGGGGCTGTGTATGTGGGTACTTTCTAGGGGGCTGTGTATGGGGACTTCTAGGGGTCGGTGTATTGGAACTTTGTATGGAGCTGGGGAATTGGACTTTCTAAATGGGGCCTGTGTAATGGGACCTTTCCTATGGATATGTGGATTGGACTTTACTTTAGACGTGTATGGGACTTCTCTCATGGACGCTCCGTAGCAAACAACTAGTATACCCTTGCATAATGTGGAAATTACCTCTATCTGTGGGCTTCGGATCTCTGAAGATAGTTATTTACTGTGATCCCCTTTCCTAACAATAACAGACATTTATTTCTAATGCGATTCTCCGTCTGTGAGACTGCTGTTAGCATATGGTATAAGTATTTTTTTGCATAATGGGTTTCCATGCTTATTGTATTTTTTCACCATTAAATGGTGTTTGTACTGGCCTCACGCAGAAGTGTGCTGCTAAACTTAAGATTATTTCCTATAAGATGATTAGTTTATATAATCATAAACTTATATAGTAAGATAAATATTATGTATGTACTAGTAGATAAAAACAACGATATTTTACTTGTAAAAATCTCCTAGAAAGTCTCCCCTTTTCTTTAATTTCAGTGGGTTAGGCATTGTTCCTGCTCATCAATACCCCCGAGACTGCACAGGGCATAGGAAAAAATGATATTTAAGTGTTAAGCTGCACAGAAAGGTATGTAGGTAACATCTGTATCATGGGACTTTTATCGTGGGGCCGTGTGTTTGTCTTTCTAATGGGCCGTGTATGGGACTTCTATGGGCTGTTATGGGACTTTTTATGGGACTTGAGATGGTACTTTCTTTCTTGGCCTGTGTATGGGACTTTCTATGGGGCTGTGTATGGGGACTTTCTATGGAGCGTGGGGATTTGTACTTTCATGGGGCTGTTATGGGACTTTCTATAGGGCTGTGTTGGACTTCTATGGGGGCGTGTATGGACTTTCCTATGAGAATGGTGGATTGGGACTTTCTATGAGACTGTGTATGGTCTTTTCTGTGGGGCTGTGGTATGGGACTGTGTATGGGACTTTCTATGGGGCTGTGTAATTGGACTTTCTATGGGGCTGTGTATGGACTTTCTATGGGGCTGTGTAATGGAACTTTCTATGGCTGTGGTATGGACTTTTCTATGGGGCTGTGTATGGAGCTTTCTACTGTCGCTGTGTATGGAACTTTCTATGGGGCTGTGTTAATGGAACTTCTATGGGCGGTGTATGGAACTTTTATGGGCTGTGTATTAACTTCCTATGGGTTGTTGTATTGGACTTTCTTTGGGCTGTGTATGGAACTTCCTATGGGGGTTTGTGTATTGGACTTTCTATGGTGCTTTTAATGGGGACTTTCCTGATGGACGGTGGTGGTATTTCTATGGGCTGTGTATGGATTTCTATGGGACTGTGTATGGGAATTTCTATTGGTTGTGTATGGGACTTTCTATGGGTCTGTGTGATGGGAGCTTTCTATTTGGGCTGTGTATGGGACTTTCTCTGGGGCATGGTCTGGACTTTCTATGGGGCTGTGGATGGGACTTTTCTATGGGGCTGTGTAATGGGACTATTCTAGGGGGGCTGGGTGTATGGGACTTTCTCGGGGGCTTGTATGGACTTTCTAGTGGGCGTGTATGGGACTTTCTTTCTAGGGGGCTGTGTAATGGGACTTTCCTAGGGGGCTGTTATGGGGGGACTTTCCATAGGGGGCTGTGTATGGGACTTTCTAGGGACTTTCTAGGGGGCTGTGGTATGGACTTTCTAGGGGGTTGTGTATCGGTACTTTCTATGGGCTGTGTAGGGACTGTCTATGGGGCTGTGTATGGGACTTTCTACTTTCTATGTAGGATGTGGATGGTACTTTCTATGAGACTGTGTTGGGACTGTTCTTTCTATGGGACTGTGTATTGGACTTTCTTGGGCCTTTGTATTGGACTTTCTAGGGGGCTGTGTATGGGACTTTCTAGGGGGGCCCCCGGCCCTTGTGTATGGGAACTTTCTAGGGGCTGTTTATGGGGCCTTTCTAGGGGCTGTTATGTGACTTTCTAGGGGTTTGTGTATGGTACTTTCTATGGGGCTGTGTATGGGACTTTCTATGGGGCCGTGTATGGATTTCTATGGGGCTGTGTATGGGACTTTTTATGGGACTGGTGATGGAACTTTCTTGGGAGCTGTGTATGGGACTTTCTAGGGCTGTGTATGGGGACTTTCTATGGAGCTGTGGGATTGGACTTTCTATGGGCTTGTGTATGGGACTTTCTATAGGGCTTGTGGTATGGGGGGACTTTCTATGGCTGTGTATTGGAACTTTCTGGAATGTGGATTGGACTTTCTAATGAGACAGTGTAGGTACTTTCTGTTGGGGCTGTGTATGGGACTGTGTATGGGACGTTTCTATGGGGGCTGTGTATGGGACTTTCTATTGGGCTGTTGTATTGGACCCTTTCTATGGGGCTGTGTCTGGAACTTTCATGGGGCTTGTGTATGGACTTTCTATGGGGCTGTGTCTGGAGCTTCTATTGCGCGTGGTCAGGAACTTTCTATGGGCTGTGGTATGGAACTTTCTATGGGGCCTGTGTATGGACTTTCTAATGGGGGCTGTGTATGGAACTTCCTATGGGGTTGTGGTATTTGGACTTCCCTATGGGGCGGTGTATGGAACTTCCTTGGGTTGTTGTATTGGACTTCTATGGTGCTGTGTATGGGACTTTCTATGGACTGGTGTATGGGAATTTCTATGGGGCCTGTGTATGGGACTTTCTAGGGGGGCTTTGTATGGGACGTTCTGAGGGGGTTGTGTATGTACTTTCTATAGGGTCGTGTATGGGACTTCTATTGGGCTGTGTATTGACTTTTATGAGATGTGGTGGGACTTTTCTATGAGACTGTTGGGTATGTGACTTTCCTATGGGACTGTGTATGGGACTTCTATGGGGCTTTGGTATGGACTTTCTATGGGCTGTGTATGGCACTTGGCTAATGGGGCTGTGTATGGAGCTTTCTATGGCGCTGTGTATGGAACTTTCTATGGGGTGTGTAATGGAACATTCTATGGGGTGTATTAGGACTTCTATGGGGCTGTGTATGGAAATTCTATGGGGTTGTATGGGGTCAGTCTTGATGGGACTTCTATTTATGGGCATTCTATGGGGCTGTGATGGGAACTTTCTAGTGGGACTGTGATGGGAATTTCTATGGACTTGTGTGTGATGGATTTAAAGTTCTAGAGATCATTTTCTACGGTAAAATCAATAGTGCTTTAGTGCTAAACCATTTGTTCAAAAATTTTAATAAAAATAATTTAGTAAAGTGGTATTACAGTTCGTATTAAATAAATCCAAGAGGAATGGTTGGGGTATACATTATATATAATAAAATACATTTTATAACGAAATTCCAATTAAGAATATATCCTGTTTAAAACCCCCGTCACGGGGTTATCACTCCAGTATTTCACAATTATAGGTTGTATGTTAATGAACTCTAACCCAGACATGCTTCAAATACAATTAAAAGTAAAATGAGAGGAGAAATTCATACAACAGGGATATTAAAAAAAAAACTACACAAGCATTAAATAAGGCCTACATAAAGAAACCAGTGATTCTAGTAAACCGCCAATTACAATAGAAAGATGCCTTTATTTGCAGTTTGTCCTCCCATGTGTTTGTAACGAAACACAAAGCAAGTCATTAATTACAATTGGAAGGATTTTAAAAAATCTAATATCCTCTCCTACCAGACATTTTCCCAAAAGACCAATTATGGTTTCAAAAGAGGGAGAACCCTCAAGGACATGCTGGTACATACGGACCACCTTTAAAGGTTTTAACAAAAAACTACATGGCTGGGGCTAGGGCCGCCTGGTTTGTTCTAAATGTAACATAAATGTACCACTTGTGACATTTTATTTACAGAAACATCTTCAACATCCTGTGACAAGAGCTATTAATTGAAACCGCCATCACGTTCACCACAACCCATGTCATCTCATTGTAAATATGCCCGGTGGTACACTTACATTGGAAAGACACACTTGATGCTCCAGTTTTACGCATGGTTGCCACAAGATCGGCAATCACCACAGCCTTTAGGATGGCCACACTACAAAACCAGTGGCTACATTTCCTGTAACGAAACATGAGCCTGAATTTTAGGTTCAATGGCAATTGATCATGTCCCTCTCCCTGCTACAGAGGAATGCTACTGGATTCCACTATTTTTAAAACATGGAACCACAACCCACGAACAATGGTCTCTAAAATGCTCCTTTAATGAACGCTGACTGGGGTTTAAACAGTATAACTCTTTATTGTATTTTTATAAAATGTGTTTATCATATCTCCTGTATACCCCTACCACCCTCCTGATTATTTTACCAACGTAATACCACTAACTTATTAAGTCATTTTGTAACCAATGGTATATCACTAAAGCACTATGCACTTTTACCTTGGAAAAATAATTTACATAACTAACCACACAGGAATAATAGGTCAATTTTGAGTACAATTAATCCTTTAATTCCTAATTATTTATATTGAATATCCAACAGGCACAGTAGTTGTGTAATCAACATGAAATATATGTCACTTGAAATCTATTTTTGATGTTTTAGCTGCACTGTCAAATTTTACAAGAGCACCTTTATATTAGGATATTATGCCGCAAGGTTTGATTACCCAGCTTTTGGTTTCAGCAACTTGTGAGAGTCATATTATCAGACCAGGAGGAGGGGTTTTGGGTATAAATATATATATATAATATATATTATAGTATATATCTAATATCTATATATATATATTATTACTGTGTGTGAGCTTCGTCTGAAGCGTTCCGAGGCAATGCCCGGGTGCTGAATTATTGTAACACATGAGGAGAAAAGAGCGGAGCCCTCGCTACGGGTCTTGTAATAGTAATTTATTACTAGACAAAGGTCGGCGTTTCAGCCGCATGTCCAAAAGGCTCGTCCCGCAAGGGTTGAGGACGGCCACAAGAATAAGGTCAGCAGGAATAGAACCGCCACGTCGCTTGTAAAACTACATAACAACACACCAATAGAACGGTTATAAAGAAGTGCCTTGGAGTGCAACAGCAATTTGTCCCTGCCTCCTGAAATTCTTCTTATATTTATATTAGTGGCCTAGTAGTTACATGGGGTTTGTGGGTGGACTGGTGTGACAGTCACGTCTGGTTTACGTCTTTATCAAAAATGAGTGTAATTAGTTTAATACTGCCCATATCTGAGAAAGGAGTTTATGTCTCCAAAACTTTGCATCATAATGTGGGAGCCATGAGTTATTATCTAGAAGTATACAGCTTTTGTTACTGCAAGAAATTGGAATGTGGCGGCTCCGCGCCCAACTATAACCTATATTACTTGTGCGCTGACCTTCTATATATATAATAAGTATCATATATATATAATATTTATTATATAGCAAGGTCAGCAGCATATATAGTATATATATTTGTACAATAGCTATGTACAAATAGATACAACTTAAATTGTATCCATAATAGATACCATTTACTTATTGGGAAATCAGGGGAACTCGTTAGGGAGGTTGTAGGTTATTCCCATACATTTTAGAACACATAAACATTCCAGTTTTCTAAAAACGTAAACACACAGACAAAAGCACTTAATGCAAAAACCACATTAAAGGGATGATTATGTAGTGGGTGTCCCCTCTGTCCATCCAATAGAAACCCTGTCTCTTCCTAAGGTGCTACTACCCAAACTTCAACTCCGCCATTTTAGATATCCTTCCCCCATTTCAGATATCATCGTCCACCTCAATTTCAGAATCATCTCCCTCAATTGTCAGAAATCATCTCCCTCATTTCAGTAAATCATCTCCCACAGATTGTGGCAGATATCCTCTCCCCCCCAATTTCATATATCCTCTCCCCCCCATTTTCATATAAATACTCAAAGGGTCTCAAGTTCAATCCATCCTGCGCCCGGCCCCCAATTTCAGTATCCTCTCCCCCCCCACGTTTCAGAAATCATCTCCCACATTTCAGAAATCATCTCCCCTAATTTCAAGATATCCCGCTCCCCCCAATTTTCAGAGTCCTCTCCCCTCTCCCACCAAGTTTCAGATATCCTCTCGATCCTCTCCCCTGTCTGTGGGTCAACCAGGGCTCCAAGTTGATTCTAATTCCCTCCTGCATTCCCCCAAATAGGCATTAGGTGTTTCCATGACTGTAAACTTTTTTGGATCCTGTGTGTGAGCTCTTATCATTTAAGAATCTTTATTTTGTCCTCCAATAGTATTTATAAAGCCATGTAAATAAAGAAATGTATATTGTGTGCATTATGTCTTTGGTGCTGTGTGGTGTCTGTCTCTATAGAATGTGTGTTAAAAAGTGGAAAGAGAGAGCAAAGAAATTTAGTAAGGGATAGAGATAAGACCATTCCAGACAGGAAAATTTCCCACTACCGCTCCTCTGGGGTTGATGACTAGGGAAGAGGCTGTCACTGGCAATGTGGTTAGAGCTATGGAAATAAAGAAAAATTAGAGCATGGTGGAGTGGATGGCACACCTCACTGGGGGGCAGAGCTAAAGGAAGTCAAAGATCCCCTAGAGGTAGAGATGTTTCACTAACTTCGAAAAATCCCGGTCCGTCCCGCGCGAGATCCGTGGATTTTCGAAAAAATCCGTAAATATTCGAAAATCCGCGAGCGGACCCCGTTTAAAAAAAAACGTATTAACATGAAAGTTCGGCAAAATCTGCATTAAAAGTGGTCTAAAATATCCTTCGGTAATGTACCCTACTCACTGCAGGACCTGGGTAATGTCCTTAGAACACGTATCAATGCCTACAATACCTAAATTACAGTCCGCTAGCGAGAAGAACTGGTATTTTTTCGAAATACGAGGATTTCCGTACAAACGAGGATTCCGTAAAGGAGGACTCCTAACCCGCGATCTCGAAAACAAGGATTCCCGTAAAAACAAACTTGTACATCATGTTAGCTGGCCATTGGCTAATTTGGGTCAATGTGGCTGCTCCGTCTTGAAAATGATCCCCAAAAATCTGAATTTACATAGAATTTCTCGTTTTTCTTTTTTTCCGAAAATCTCGTAATTACGAGAATCCGCGGTAATTACGAGGATCTTTCGTTTTATTCCGGGTCCCGGAAGATCGCATCTTCTTCTCGAATTACGGAGATACTGTATTTTCGAAATTTTCGTAAAAAAAAATACGCGGTTCGGAAGGTGAAATCCGGAATAAGCGCGAACCGGCCATCTCTAAACAGGTGTACACGTCAAGCTGAGAGGTCAGTGGCTGGTTGCTTCAGTAGGTTAAATAGGGGTTTGCAAGGCATGCCGCTAGACTTGTGTCAGTTTACAACGTTATGGAAATTACTGTGAAGTTGTAATGTAATTAATGTTATAAAATTTAACGCAAGATTCTGTGCCTAATTTATCTTCAATTGGAACCTTATGGTGGATTTTATTTCAAGGGTAAAGATAATGAAGGTAACAAAGAGAGGAAAGGTAGTGATGCATGTATCCCCAAAAAAAAAAAAAAAAAAATTCCCCTTTGACCCTTTAAGCCTACCGTTCATGTCTAGTGCCTGTTAATTTAATGGGCTTATTGTCTAGTACAGTAGTAATTAAGAATCTAAGAAATGAAGTAGTTACATACTTGTTAAATGATAGATAAAATGGATATTTAAAAGAGAATGGGTATACTGAGCCTAGAGATGGTCCGATTTCGGATGAGTCAAACTGTTGAAAAAGTTTGAAAATCCAAATCAGATCCATTTCAGTCCATTAGGAATTTCTTTTTTGAAAAAATTCAAATAAAATACTGTAAGGTTCAATAGCAATGGCAACTTATTTGTAATGCACTCTGGGACCTGGGAATAGTCCTGGGGAACACATACAAATAGTCCTTTACACACACACTACTTCAATATTTCTATTAATCTGTCTTTGAATCTCTTAAAAAGGGGTGTTCATTATTATGCAAGAGGAATCAGTGGCATGCATTGGCTAAGCTTCTTTTGCTGTATACCTACAAAAGGGGGTTTATATTATTCATACCTTTTACCCTTCATATTCTCTTCCATTTTGAAAAAATCGAGTTGAATTTATACCCCTTGCATTTTCCCTGTTGTTGGACATCAGTGAGCTGACATTCAGGTTCTTTAACTGTCCTTCTTTTCCCCAGAATGCACACTACATTGGATGTTTTTGTTTCAGACATGTCGACTGATTGGCTGTTTGGAGGGGTCAAAATTCTCAGATTCTCTCTTTAAATCTAAAATTAAATCCAGGCACAATCATAACATGTCTTTATTGGGGTCCCGCAAATGGAAGTCAATATTTTCAAGAAGCATTCATTTAACACAGAACAAAATGCTGAATGGACAAGTTAAGCGCATGGATAGAAAATACAACTCTTTTGCTAAAAATTTGCACTAACTGTCCCTTTAATCTTAGTTTTGGCAATTTGCATCCTATAGGCATCATAACAACGGGTAACATTTCACAAGGCGTCTTTCGTGCTGCCGTTTATATTACCCAGGGGGGTACAAATTCTATAAAATCCTCAAAAATTCAAAAGCTAGGTTTGTTTGAACACATAAATCAAATCAAACTTGGGTTTGAGTTTAGTCCATCTTCAACTAAGACATGGAAAAACTTATTAATGCATAACCACTGATATGAAAAAAACTATTATTATTTGGACCAATATATATTTTACTGCCACCTAGTCTACAAAGGTTCAAACGCCCGTTTATTTTATTGTATTATTATCATTGATTTCTATAGCACCACATCCTTCAGTGGCACTTTACATTTACATCGAAATAATTCCCCAAAGTGGGATAAACACAAGTACCCTACCTATACCACCCCAATGGGAGTGGCACTAAACTCTGACATCTATAATCCAACTAAATAGCAAAGGGGGTAACAGACCCCCAATACGGTAATGGTATTCAAAAATATCAATTCATTTTATTACAAATTTTCAAAAGATAATATTAAAAAACATAAACAAAACAGTGCATAAAAAGACGCCCTGAGAAGAGAAATTAGATAGGTAACCGTCATAATAAATACATACATATAAACAAGTAGATCTGAGATCCGTGTAGCTAGAAATCAAATCCCTTGATGGATTAGGGGTATCCCTACATATAAGAACGCAAGTCAAGTCCAATGTGGGTATACCCTATGGGTAATGCTTTTATAATAAGAAACGGGAAGTACCCCAATAGCGAAGTGTGAATGATGGTTTGGTAGTTGTGCAAATGATCACTATGGGCCATACCTATGCAAACAAATCTGAAGCCATCAGCAGAAAAAAGAGCAACACACTTGGCTTTTCCATTAGACCCTCGAGCATAACAGGTATGTATAATAAGAACAATCTCACCCATACCGGAGCAATTCCATTGCCATCATAGTCCTGGTTCCGCCTTACCCACGTACGGGTGTCCAGAGTTTCCGTTCCTTGTGTGCCACTCCCATGACTTAGCAAGTCACACTTTCGCAACCTGGATAAATGCCGTACACATACCTAATCATTTCCGCCTCAGGGGCTGGATCCAACTAAACGACGCGCGTTCTGGACGTCCTCGGCCCTTCTCCCGGGTTACGTATTGTTCCTACCCAGCAACTTATATAGTACCCTATTGGAGTGGTCACCTAATTCCTTCCTACCGGTGAAACACAGCTATCAAGCATGTGGTTCCATTGGGCTTACACATATCCCACTCCATACATTATATATGACCAATCTTAATAAAGTACAGTATATAAACATCTCCACCCCTTTTGGGTTTATCAATTTTTTTGAATCCCCCCCTTGGACTTCTTAGGGTTACTTTGCTGCGTAATCTCACATTGTCGTCCACGAATCTTTTCATTTTATTTGTGATGTCTTTGTATGTTGTTTCTAATTTTTCTTTGTTCTAAAGCTCTTATGTTTGACCACATATATTTTGTGTCATGACATTGGAGTGCATAAAATCACACTCTGGTTTTTACCCGTGATCAAATTTTTTATACGATACTTATACCATCAACCGAGACCCAAGTAACCCTAAAGATCCAAGTGGTGGGGCATTCAAAAAAAAAATTTTGCCTAAAACCCCAAAAAGGGTGGAGACTGGATAATAAAATCCTACGCCAAAAGGGCTAGGTGTAATTTATGTATTGAATATCACCAGGACCACCCAAAAAGGGCTAAATTAAGATTGAATTTTTCCAATATAGTTTCTTTAAGTCACTTGTAGATAGGCCATGTTTATATACTGTCTTTATTATAAGATTGGTTCAATTAATGTTTATGGAGTGGCTATGTGTACCCACTGGGAACCACATGCTTGATGAGCTGTGTTTCCCGGTATGAAGGAATTTTTAAGGTGACACTTCCAATCAGGATTACTATATCAGTGCATGGGTAGGAACAATTACGTACCCCGGAAGAAGGGGACGAGAGTCCCGAAACGCGCTCGGTTTAGTTTGGATCCCGTCCCCTTGAGGCGGAACTGATAGGTATTTGGGCCAGCCTTTTATCCAGTTGCTGAAAGTGTGACTTGGCGAAGTTCATGGGGCTGCACCAAGGAAACGGAACTGGACACCCGTACGTGGGTCAGGCGGACAGACTGATGATGGCAATTGACTTTGCGCCTATGGGTGAGATTGTTCTTATTATACATACCTGGATGGCTCCGAGGAGTCTCATGGAAGCCGAGTGGTTTGCTCTGCTGATGGATTCAGTATTTGTTTGGCATATGTATGCCCTAATTATCTTTGCTACAACACCAACCATCTAGTCACACGTTCGCTACTGGTACTTTTCTTATTAATTACAAAGTCATTACCCATAGGTATACCCCTGTGGACTTGGACTTGGTTTCTTAATATGTGGGATAACCCCTAATCCATCAAGGGATTGTTTTTCTATCTACACGGATCTCAGATCTTACGTGTTTATATTTTTGTATGTTATATGCCGGTTACCTATCTGAATTCTCCTTCTCAGGGGTCTTTTTAATGCACTTTTTTGTTTATATTTTAGATTACTCTTTGTGAAATTTGTGAAATAAAATGAATTGATATTTTTTGAATACCATTTACCTTTATTGGGGCTTGTTTACCGCCCCTTTTTGCTATTTAGTTGGGATATAGATGTCAGAGTTTAGTGTCCCACTCCCATTTGGGGTGGTATAGTAGGTACTTGTGTTTATCCGCCAACTTTGGGGAATTATTTCTATGTTTACCCTGTCATCTACCTACCTACAGCCCGGTGTAATGCACTGTTTACTGCTCCCATATTATATCATACACCTGTTAGAGTGTAGAGAACTTTTGTCTTTTGACCCTCGTTTTTTCTTTAGCACTTTACAGTTTTGGGGACATTTGGGTTTCACAGTTTTTAATTTATACATCCAAAAACACTCCTTTTAGGATGTCCTTATGTTCCCCTTTTATTTGTCCCAAGGTAATTTGCAGAGTGATTTTGCCTGTCCTGCATGGCACTCCATCATGTGTGACCGACACAGTTATCTTGTGTGCCCTGGTGTGGTCCATGCAATTGCCCAAAGTATTTGTAAATGTTAATTGGCACGGAACAACTCTCTAAATGAACATCTGGGCCTATATGTGACAGCTCTATTGTCTATAGGACCATGGATTTTGGGGAATATGGTTGTAAATACAAGCTGAACGGCACCCCATTTGAGTCCCAATGTGTTCTTATTATATTACATTGATGACTGATTATTTAATGGATGGATAATGTATTGAAAGCCCTCGTTATGTAAATATTGCAATAATACAGATGGCGATTGTATTCTCTCACTAATACATTCCAACACATATAAATTTGGAATATCTTTAATGTACACAAGGGAGGAGAACCACTGATACCCTATAGAATCACCAGTGAGTGGCGATTTTACATGCCAGGTCTGGCCTATAGTTCCATTGGTTATGTGGACACACTATATGGCAATTTTTCAATCTTAGAAAGAATATAGTGGCAGATCAAAATTCAGGGGCAGTGCCATGGTCCTATGGCCTCAGTTATTGTTTCATGTGATTCCCGTTATGTCATAACATAAAAATAATCATAAAAGATTAATATGAGATATCATGAAGCAGGACCCATTGGTTGTACCCATTTTCCTAGGAGGGTGTTTATAGACGTGGACACAACTATATCAGTATTTGTATAAACGCAAATTATGCTTTGCCAATATGGCTATCTGGGGAGTGTAGCATTCTGTATAAAGATATTTGGGCCTATAAATACTGAGATCTATTTTGTAAAATTGATATGCAGGAAAATACCACTAATTTCCATCCATAACATCTCTGAACCAAATCAGTACAGCACCTTGCTTGTTAAATAAACTGCCATAGGACATGATCTAGAACATGCCTACAGCCATAAACGTATAGGACCACAGTGGATAATATTTTTCATAGTTTGTCGTGCAAAATATATATACATGTTCATTCATTTCGCACAATTGCTTTTTCCTAAATCCATTGTAATTAGCATGGAGTATAAGGTATTTTAGGATTTTTTTTCACGAAAGAACCTAATTGCAATGCTAATTATTTATTTTTTATGTACAGTATGATAATTTAACCATCTCGGGGGTGTTTGGCATTAAATAGTCAGTTTCCTAAGGTGCAAAAAAATGAAAACTGAATGTTTCTTTTAGACCCAAGAAATATTACAGCTTAGAGGAATCATTAAGGTCAAGAACCAATCCATGATAGAAAAGCCCCCGAAAACACCTTCTCAGACTTGGCAAAAATTTTAAGACAAAAATTAACTTGTCAATTGCTTTCTAAATACAGCTATGGTTTTTGCCAAGTTCAGGTCAGCAAAAAGGAAATGTGGGGTGAAATTTTATTGGAACAAACAAGGAAAAGTGTTTTGAAAGCCATAATTTTGATCCTTCGTTAGTGCCTACCATTGTAGATAATTGTATGGCTGACAAAAAAGGGGAACTAATTACAAGGCAACAATTGTCCAATAGACAGACCACATTCAAAAAGATACAATATTGTGTAGTCTCCTCTCTCCTTTGCTTTGGCTGTTATTTATGAAATGAACTTAAAAATCTGGGTCAGCTCCCATAATCCAACTTAGCTGGGTGTACCCAGCTAAGTGTATGTCTGTAACTTCGCAGGAAGCTTCGCCTTCTTTTTGAAGCTGACGACAATTTGTACACCAGCTCAGATTATCCCATCCCTCCCATCAGACACAGTTACAGGGATTTCTTGCAAAAGTAAATTCTGGTGATGTGACCCTGCAAACCTCACTGTACTCTGCCTTCCTCTGCCTTAAAAAGCAAAGGTTTTATAACATCCTTAAACTAACAGAGCTACTATATTAGATGTCAGCCATGGTTCGAAAATGTTATCTTTGCTAGGAACGAATATAAAACAACAAAATAAGCAGAGACGCAGTCATTTGAATTTTTGTAGTGTTTGATACGTAAGCCGAGGATTTGTACCGTAACCGCAACTCGGTCTGTGTAGTTTCTTCAGACATAAGGGAGATTTATCCCAGAAATGCAATCGCTCTGGATTAATCGTCCATGTGAATTAAATATCCGTTTGTGATCGTGAGTTAATCCAAAAGGTATTGTCATTCTCCCTGAGAAGTTATCACCAGCTATAAGCAGGCTTGAAACCACTTAAATCCCGCAAATGCAAAACCTTTGCAAGCAAGCTGGCACAAGGATTGGCCTTTTTTTTAAATGAATCATGTTTATGGCATTAAATCTGAAATTTTTGCCCTTATGGCCCCTGGATACATGAGACCTGATATATTGTATGTTGAGCTAACCAGAACTACCACTAAAAACTACAAAAGGAACAGAATTACAAGGACTGACTGCAATGCATGCTGGCTGCAGTGTAACAACTGCTTTCAAAAACTAACTACAGATTTTTCCATATTGGTGAGAAACATCTGTATAAATCCCTGTGAATAAAGACGAGAATAACCGGGTCAGGGGGCTAAGTGCAAATGCTCACAAAGGCTCTCTTTGAAGACACCTGACTGTAAGTTTATACTGGCAACAAAATGGAAGTCTTCTTATTTATACAATCGATTTGTATACAGGTAGAGTAAATGTAAAAAATACTAGAGAGAATCTGCAATGTCCGTTTTTCCGTTAAAATTAGACACTTTTTTTTTAAATATTTTAAGGAGTTGTGAAGGTAAACTGTGTATTCCATGAATAAATGGGTTAAGGAACCACTTCCTTGCTTAGTGTGGTGCAGATTCTATTTTCTGTTTTAGGCACTTTTATAAATATTGCCCGCTAGTCCAGGGATTCCAAATGTGTGCCCTTTCAGATATTGGAAACGTCAACGCCGCATTCCGGCTTTCCTCGGTAGTTAAGTAATACTGGAGTTTATAGTTTTCAAATCTGGAGGTACACGTTTGAGAATTCCCATCTCCCTAGTTCTACAAGCTACATGATATAAACCTGGGCTGTAATAATTGTTTTTAGAGAGGAAAAGAAGGACTTAACTGCAACACTATACAAATGCTATTAACAAGTCCTTTATTAGTCACAAGGATCTAAAAAAAGTCAAAAATGGGACAACCATTCCAATAAAGTTATAGGTCAATCTGGTCAGTTCTTCAACACAACATGGATCCCCACTGATCATTTGGTGATGATCTGTATGATCTCTATGTAATATACATGGTCAACCTTTACCCTCGCTGGTTATCTCTCCTGGGATAAGGAGATATGGTGACAGCAACAGTCAAAACTAATTAGCACCAAGTACTAAGTGTTTCATATTGCCATAAGGAAAATTTTATTTTGGTGTTCATTGCTGTGCCTCTTGGCAATAAAGTTCATAATGCGCTGATTACATGTGAGAGGGATGTATAAGTAACCATTTCAAACAATTCCCATAGTTCCTGAATTCAAGAGAAATTACATCAAAGATTTCACAGCTTTATAGCTATGCCAATAGCTTTTGTGCGTCTTTATTTGCCATTCGGTGTAACAAATATGCCGCTTCTCTGCCCAGACTCGTGCTGATTGAATGATCCCTTTGGTTGCCATGTGGGTTTTATTTTTTAAATGTCAGAAGTTAGATTTCAGTTTTGTCCACTTGTTCCAAGGCTTTGAGCCATGCGTTATTATTCTCAATCTTTTGAAAAAGAAATATCACACGGCAACAAAATACTCTTTTCGCATTCAGATGGAAGTGAAACTGAAATGAAAAGTACTGTAAAACTAAACCAAAAAAGGTTAATTTAGATGGTTTTGTTAAATAGAATTTCAAAGATGTAGCCATCATTTGAATTTTCAAGATGTAGCCTCATTTTTGATGTAGTCGTGAGTATTAGTTAGGTGAACATGCTAGGGTACATTTTTATTACTAGAACAAATATGTTAATTATTGCCTGCCCGTAGCCTTGAAATTGGGTTTCGCGATAAGCCGATGTGTTGCCTTGATGGCAGGATTGTCGGATTCTACTTTCAGCGCACTTGCAGATTGCCGATAATGAAGTGAGGCTCGGTATTGATTATAGAGCGCAGCGAAATAACTAGTTTCGTTTTTCTATAAGAAGCATGTTTGTTAGTGTAGAAAAGGTTCATTATTGGTTTTAACAGACTTATATGTTGGAGGTTTCTATTAAGGAACTATAATAGAACACCCTTTTGCAGAACACACATATAACGTACAGGGTGCTGTCTGTATATAAAAAGAGAAGCGGTAGAGTTGCAATTCGTGTCCATTGCAAAGGCTTAAATTATTCATAATGCTCACAAGAAACTAGCAGGTTACATGTTCGGAGGGTAGCTCTGGCCCCTTATTCAGTATGACGCATCCATTTACCTAAAGTAACAGATCACTTCGGAGGTTAACAAAGAAAGAAGAAGGAGGGAGTTATTTATAAGAGTTTCCTATAATATCTCGATATCAGTTGTATTTCGCTGCCAGTGGATCATATAAATAGATCATACTAGTATAAAGGAAGAACGCAAAAAGAGAACCACTCCAGGTTCAACACAATTGATTCAGTATTCTGGTGATTCATAATATCGATACTATCGAAGACTATTATATGTATGGTATTACCATAATGCTTCGACTTTAATATGACAGTGTGTATCAATGTTGTCAAATGAAGTCAGCCATTAGCCCAAAATTTTTGTAAATATTTATAATCTGTATTGCGAAATCTTGGGAATTTAATTAGCGCATTAGAGGTATTTGGTGGATATGCACACATAAAATGTTTGGTGGAACTTACCGCCTTTGAAGAAATGTTGTTTAGAAAAAACCCAAACATAAGAAAAAGTAGAGTAAAGGTATAGCCAAGTTTGTGCTTCTTACTACCTAATAGATTTCCATTGTCCAATTGTAACGTAAAGTAGGTGTGATAGACAACTATCCACACAGACCCCCGGTTTATTAACAACCATTTGTCTTTTTAAAACTTAAATTTATTCATTAATTCCCATGTTAACAATCTAATCGTTGCTCTTACCCGTGACACCCATTTCTGGCGCAGAAGGGGCATATAAAACAAAAAACAGTTATCAATTAAAAGTGTGATATTTTAACTAATAAATCCTTTCAGGGGTATGAAAATTAAAGTAGAGCATACATACGCAGAATGCACACTATTAAAAAATTGACGCACATCTTAGTATTTGATTTATTCACATACGAAAAGTAACTTTCATAAACCTGTATATATAGTTTTGTTGTTTATGTTGAATTTCCTTTTCTCGGAGATGTAGGCGGATACTGATACTATGTGATGAGAGTAAACTAAACATTACTTTTGTAGTTCGAGCTGCAGACAAATCTTCAACAGTTTCTGAAGGACAGGAAATCAATACCCCCCTCGTTGTGGGAGTTTAATTACACCTGTTAGTGCAGTGTGTTTTGCTGATATTTGAAATAATTCTTACGGAAGACCACATTATCAGAGACCTTAAGAAATCTAAGTATTCTTGGAAGACACTGAGAACGTCTTGAGTATAGGCACATAATTATAAATCTGTGTATTGTCACAGAGCTGTGTTACAGCAATTTAAAAATAAAACAGTGAGGTTTTAAAAAGGGAGACACCTAAATAATTGAATTGTTTTTTCTCACAATCTGATAGGCATGCCTATTGTGTCCTTTACATTATTAGGCAATGAAGATATTTTACCAATGAATACTATTTCATATGCCATGGTTTATTCCATGTGGATTCTTCTTTGAAACCGGATCTAAATGTATTCATTGCCAGTATAGGTGGAGATGCTGAAAAGGGAGTTATATCCAACTGCCAAAAAAAACCTTGGCCACCCATTGTAGATATGCATTTCACTATCCTGCTGTTCCGCTTCCGGCCTTTTAATTGCACAGCATACCTACAGTACCACTTAAGTCAGGTTTTGCACTATGGAAGCATAATAGTGCTTGGGGGTGTTACGATTAACGCAAGCCAATGCTTTCTTCCTTATAACGTGATTCCTGCATGCTATATTTTTTACTGCATCGCAGGAGTTCGGCAGGAGTACAACTCCAGGAACTTTTTAAAAAGCAAAAGTGGTTTAAAGGGCATACTTCCCCAGATAGAAAATATACCATACCCCACCACCCCTGAGATGTTCTAGTGACTTGGTGCTCTCCTCTGCCCCTAAAGCCCATATACATTAAATTTCTCTATTCACATGTTTCTCTTCCCAGTTCTCTGCCTCCTCTGTCACTAACATTTTATAGAGGAAGTGCGCAGGACAGAGCAGTGACAGGACTCTGCAACATCCCAAAAAAAGACAGCATGCTTTAATATTTAAACTATAATGATCTGAGGGGTTTTTGGGGAAGGTATACATATTTGATCTGTATGTGTACATGCCCTTGTGAACAGTAGACATTACAGTAAGTTTGTACCCGAACTGGTTTTGGATTGAAACTACCAGTGTCAGCTTCACACAAGAAAAACATCATAGCTTGATTTCTACAGATCTCCTTCAGCAGCAAGTTATGTTTTCTGCACTGCATGGAGTTTACCAGAAATAGTCAGCTCCGTTGCTACTTTATACAGTTTCTGAAAGGGTGGGTAGTCTAAGAGTGAAAGCTTAGAGCATTCACTGAGCATGTCAGCTATGTAAAAGTGTTCATGGGCATGCTTTTTGATTGCCGACTACAAGATGATGACGTAACCATAGTTATTGAAACCACTTCATTGCGGATTATTACGAACGTTATAGACGCCAATTTGACGTTGATATCGGTTCTGTGTATGATATAAGGATGCCTCTACACACTTTGGCATCAAATTACGTTGCTATGGGATATATTACATATTCATACATGTCTGTCAATGGTTCATTATAGCTGCGGTTTTATCTGTCTTGGGTTTTTTGGTATGTTATCACACGTTCCCTTCTGGAGACACTGTAATGCTTGTAGTAGACTCTCTTATTTAGGCTTATACTTATTTGATATGCTTTACGTTACTTTGTGTAGCTTAGGGCTTCGTCTATTGTTATATATTTGTATTGTTCATATTTGAGTAATATTGTTTTTTTATGTTTACCTGCACACATCATGTAATACGTCTTGGATATAAACCCGCCTTCACGACGTTGATTCGGAGGGCTTGCCATGTGATACTTTGCCGTCCGCAGATGGGATTGTAGACGTCGTCATCGGGCTTGACGTCATTACCAGGGATGCCACATGGCTTAAATAGGCGCTTGCTGGCCACCACAGGTACCGCTGAGAAACTTGAGGACGAAACGCGCTTTTCACGGTCCGGCTACCGCACTTTTATGTGATTGATTCCGATGCACTACATATCTGACTTATAGTCCCTCTGCCTCTACTTTTGCTGAGCCCCAGGTGACTTCTGACGTGGACGTGAGACTGTTTTACAGAGAGTTATATGGGGTTGATGCTATTTACAATTAGATGTGAGTTTTGGTGAGGGAAGGGTATTCAGTGATATATGCTACTAGCGTATCCATCTTTGATATGTATATATGTTTTTTAAAGTTTTTTATTTAGTCACCCTAATGTTATTCCAATGTATCACATCAAAGGGATTGTTTATAACATCATATCTGGGTTTGAGTGCCTGTTCTTTGCTTTCATCTTGTTATGTTAATGCTTTTGTAGGAAGGCTGCCTAACTCGGGAAAGCAAGAACTAGCCAAAATTAAATACATCATTTTCCCAAAATGCTTATATTGTGGTTGTAAAAAATCTGCACTCTTAATTCTGATTATTCCATCCATTCAGACTAATTTATAGTTTAGTGTAATTCTTTAAAAAATATTTTTTTTTTCCTTAAATTCTAGCAGTATCTATTGACATTCGGATATAGGCCTTTAGGAAGTTAATAGAACCGTCTCTCACATCACAAAACCGTAGCCAAGCCTAGAAAAATGCATCTCTAAAAGAAAAGATAGGAGAGAAGAAGACCACTGCTTAAACAGTGCACACATTCAACTACAAGTATTTGCTTGTGAGTTCTGAGAGTTTTTGGAGAAAATTGTTCTGTTGGCACATAAACCACAAATTGTCAAGTACCCAAAATCATTCAACAGATACAGGGGACAATGCTTCCATTGAGACTGAATGAAAAAGTGCATGCTGGGATAAGCAGTGTTTATTTTCACTCTGAAAGCATTCACAGGCTTATACATACCAAAAAAAAATAATACAAAGTGAAAAGTGCACAAGCAGGGATAATTTCATGAAATATTTTAAAATAAGCTTGTTGGAAGTACTGGTGCACATCAACAATGTTTTGTAAGGCCGAAATTTTTGATCGTGACATTTTTACATTTAAAGGAGAACCATAATTTAAACAAACTTCCCTGACTTGTAACCTAGCAATTGCTATTAAATTAACACCATTACCTGTCTTACAATGATTTCTATGCCCATTTTATACTGTGTGAAATATATAATACCATTAATACAGCAGCTCCACGGTTATTTTTACCATAACCGTTCTTCACAAAGCACATAAAATATCAAACAATCTCGCTCTCTCCTAGGATGAAGCTCAAGGAGACGTGCAGGTTCCAATGTAAAGCGGGGAGATGTAGTGGAAGAGCAAAAGGATATATTGCTTAGATACACTAGTAAGGTAAAGATGTATGCCTGCCTAATCGGATGCTGTTTTTAACCTCGATCAACACCCAGGAGCCCATAATTTTTACTATACTTTACTGTCACCATGCCAATACTGCCAGAACTACAGACTCCACCTTTCTTTATACACACCAATGCTGTTTGGCACTAATTAGGACGTTAAAAACTGATCGGTCCAACATCTTTTCACTAGAACTAAATAAGAGAAACAGGAGAAGTATGGGCCGTTCTAAAGAGGGGTGGGGGGGTGGGGGTGGTTACAAGACCCCACACGGCTCCCTGATTTGTTAGTAACCTGTAATTTGATCTTAAGTACAATGACCTGCACCCACTATCTTGATTTGTTGGCTAAAACGGTGGCCGTTGATCGTTACTAGGCGCTTTAACTCAGTGAACATTAAATGATTACTACCAAAAGATAATGGTATTTCTCCTCTGAAATCGCCTGTTTTAAAGGAAAGCCTATATAAATACATTTTTTTTCTATGTAAAAGTACATGACCTTCCTGGGGGTCCCACGCTGATTCCTACGCACTCTCTGCCCTCTGCAATCATTCATTTATTCACTGGTTTAGCCCCACATGTTGTTTAGTCCCAATGTGTTTAGCCCCACATTCACCTGACCAGAGCTTCACCAGTTACTGAAAAAATCATTGGCCATTATTCCAGTCTATGAATAATTAACCCAGAGTCCATCTTGTTCTAGAGCTATTTAAAGACATGCACATTTCTTGTCTATTCCTCTACCTTTTTTCCCGACTTGTGGCTAGATTAAAACATGATTAATGAAGTTTGGAGCAGGATTATGAATGGCAGCTAGATGCTGCTTTGTTAAGAGCAGTTGATACAACTGGCATGCTCAGTGGCATGTGAGGTGGAGCAATGGTGCTGGTAATGTGCTAGCTGGAAACACCACCCTTTATACTGGCAAATAAAAGTGCGCAGGAGGGCTGTAGAACAAGAAAATTGCATAAACCTGCAAAATTAAGAACCAGCTATTCACAATGCTACTATGTTTAGGGGTTCTTTTTATTTAAGCTTACCGTAGTTTTGCTTTAGTTTTACTTTTAATCAAAAAGAAGATGTGGGTATATTAAAGAAAGATGCTGTGCAGATAATACAACATGCCCATCAACTGTTTTTAATATGCAAAATGGTTATAAAAGAGCAGCTAATCTAGGAGGAAATTAAAAGACAGTTTTGTCAGTTTGGCACCATTTACTGTCTATAGTGTAAACCAGGCTTATTTCTTAACAGAAAGCACATCACTCCTAATTATATTTACGAGAGATTCATTTTTAGTTCAAAAAACAGACAGCAAAAAAACAAAATACAAACGGATGCCTGCAATAATAATTGGAATAACCAAAGAAAATATTTACATGTCTACAACCATCAGAAAGGTTAGTAGTCGAACAATATTTATTTTGTCATTAGTGCAACTTGTACTTATAGATTAAAAACAATCTTCCACAAAGAGATTCCACAATCGATATTTGCAGCAGGAGAGTTTTGATCTATTAATATTAACAAGATTTATGGCAGGGTAGGTTATGGCTCATGTCTGATTTTGTTATAAAATAACCCAAAGGTTATAACTAAAAAGGATAGATAAAATGATAGAAATACTGTGATCTAGATGTATTGCACATAAAAATAAATAGCTAGATTCTAGTGGTCGTAAGGATTCCAGGGACTTATCACAACATTGCAGGGCTCCTGGGACACCAAACATACAATACTGTACAACTACAATTATAAAAATAGATTCTCACCACCAAACTATTGCTGCATTTATAATTATCAGTCCCTGCATATTGTTGGAAACAATCCCCCAGTGAAAAAAAAAACAAAACAAAAAGTCAATATCCCCCAGTACCAACCCAACTTTTATCCTCTCCTAATTTATTTTCTTTATGTGCAGTATTTGGTCCGTATTCTCCCTTTAAGTATGTCGTTCCGTTCCCCTTCTCTACCACCTTTGTTATATATTCATAATGGAATAAATGGCTATTTACAAGTTATATTAACTGAATGTACATGTATGTATGATCAAAACAAGTTATTCATTGCTTTCTAGAGAAAGATACAGTATTTCTGGTTTGAGCTTTTGACTCTTCTTTTATTGTCTGTTGTCTTTCGTTACTTATTGCTGAGCACATAATAAATTACTACTGACCCAAACTTATAGATTACATTTCAGGTAGAACACAAGTAATTAAGTCAATTTTAAACTACATGTTTAATGGGGTTATTTTCAAAATAGGACACATTTGCTACTATAATTTTGAAACACTTACCCAACAATACTCATTGAATTGGTCACCCTAATTTATATTAGGTCATATTGTCATGTAAGCCTCATTTTAGTACTCATAACACTCATGGAGGGATGTTTACCCAGAGCCAGGCCCCATATGGAGGGCTGAACGCTGTGGTTTGTATACCGACTGTGCTTTTTCTTAATAAATGGATTGCTAAGACCGGGAGTGCCCAGTCTTTCTCTTTGTATATATATATTATATATAATATATATATAGAAAATAGATAACCAAGCACTCAACGGTCGTTGGTGCAAAAGATAAAGTGGTTTATTAACACATTCAACGCGTTTCAGCTATCCAGTAGCCGTCATCAGGATGTGATCTCACTGCACACAACTCCCTATAAACGGTGTTCCTACCCTCGTCCTACTGACACACCTCCCAACGAAACATGCACTATTAACGCCTTACGTTGATAGATAGTCCACAGGGCGATCAGGAATAAATGATGTAACCCTAAATATTAAATATGAACTACTATAAAATACCGTAAAGTGTGTGTGCTATAACCAAATAAACTAGTAAAAACTATAATATACACTTCAATTTAAATAGTTAAAATTGTGCTTAATCTAATCCCTCTTACCTCGTTGGTACCTAGATAATGAATATAGGGTAATAATATTCAAATGTTCATCAGGTAACATATTAAGTGAAATAAATATTCCATAAACAATTGTAGTACAATATACTAAACTTTCATATACACATTTTTCAGATCACAAAAAGACAAAGAAGGTTAATATGACATAAAATGTTAATCCATACTTCAATCAACTGTATCGAGAGGTATTTTACACGTGTATCAAATAGATTTTATGAATGTAACAGACAGATGTCCAGCACCATGGGCCCCACCTATCCCAATTTTCGCTAAATGTATCTAGTACCACAGTGTTAATAGTGTAAAACTTATAAAAAGCATGATAATATAATGCTTGGTTCATTGAGGCCCCCGTGTTAAGTGTATCCAGAGTCTTAATCACCAAACCTCTTTCTGCAATAATTTTGTTTAGCCCGTATTTCGTATCAGGTATATTGGTTATTTTGATCAATTGGCCATCCAGTTGAGGTGGCCAAGGGTGTTTTGCCTCCCTAAAAGTGGCAGTGCCACCGAGAGTTCACCAAATTTGGAATCTCCGCCTGGACCAATACATCCTCCAGCCATGCAGCTCTAATAGATGCTCCTATGGTTTGCCAGCCGCTCACGGGGCGTTTGTGGATGTCTTGCCAACGTAATATAGCACAGGGGGCATTTAAATTAAATGACATCCGACAAGCTGAGGCAATACAGCCTCTTGTCTGATTTGTATCTACGACCGTCTGTGGGTGGTGGAAAATCTGGTCCCGTGAGCATCAAGCAACTACAGGGCCTTCTCCAGGCATCTATAGCATCCCATTTTTTTTGAGTGGGGCAAGCCAGGTACTATTACTTTCACTTTTTTGTTGTTAGGGGGCCAGTTCTTACCAGTAAATTTCTAAGTTTCCTTCCCCTTTTAAGGGCAAAAACCGGACTAGTGTCTGCAAATGGAGGGTTTTGTTCACTGGTACGGATGTTCCAGTGCTTCCTACAGATCGTTTTGACCTGAGCCCTTGGTGCAGAAAATGTGGTAAAGTATAAGGGGATTTTTTCATTGGCAAATGGGATTTCTGCCTTAGTGTTATATTGCGCCTGTTTTTCATATAGTATAGCTCGATTTTTTTTTTTCTGTTCCTCAATTATATATGATTATAGCCCCTTTGTTCAAATTTGTGGGCCATATTCTCAAGTGTTCCATAGCTTGGTTTGGGTTAGTGTTATTCAGTAACACTCGTAAAATTGAGAAATAATACCCCCACGATTTTTGGTTGGGGGATGAAACTGTAGAATGGAATGGTATTCCTTATTCCGTGGGTTTGGTATACAAAGCATTCCCCATCCCTCACCCCCTTATAAATTTTTTAAATCTAAAAATTCAACATATTCGGTGCTAGCTTCATTGAGCTTAACTTTAGAGTCGTGTTGGTTCAAAATTGTACAACTCATTACATTCTCCATAGTTGCCTCCCCATAATACAAACAGATCATCAATATATCTCTTAACGATCAATACTGCTCTTTGAGAGGGGGATAAATGAATCGTCTTTCAAAGTCTCCATAAATCAATTTGCGAAAGCCGGTCCCACATTAGATTCCCATAGCGGTACCTGCCACCTGGTTTGTAGAATGTTCCCTCGATTTAAAGTAATTATTTTCTAATGGTAACTAGCAGCATTTCCATCAAAAATTCTATGGAGGTTTTTGCATGAGATCTGATTAGTGCCTGTCGCAATTTTCAACACCTTCCCTCTGGTATATGGTGTATAAACTAATGTACATCCATAGTCACAGGATAGTATTTTTGACTGGACCTTTATTAGACGTGCTAAGTTGTGTATAGTTGTCTAACTGTCTGTAATATGAGGTCATACCCTGGACAAGAGGTTTAAAGGAAATGCTCAACAAAGGTAGCTGGGGGCTTAAGAATGGATCCAATAGTTGACACCATTGGGCGCCCAGGAGGTTTTGCAGATCCTTTTGGATTTAGGTACTGTATATACACATGGTGTTCTGGGAGATCTCTATGCTTAAATATTTGGCTTCCTTTTGCTGATCCATTCGCCACTACTGCCAGGGAGATCAGTTTGTCAATTTAGAGTGTCAATGTTTAATAGGATCACAGGTAACTTTATATATGTTTGAGTATCAGCTAATTGTGATACAGTTCCGATTTGGTAATATCATAATTAGTAGTACCAACTGCCCTCGCCTTTACAGCTGGCCCGTATTGATATTTTTATCATTCTCCCTTAAAGACTGTAAGGGCCCTACGTTTCTCCCAGTGATAAATTATGGTATGTTTTTTTTACCACCTGGGGTAGTTCTTAAAACTCATTTCATAATCATTCTTGTACCATGGTAGAGAATACCATTAATACTGGAGCCATGTTTGGAGGCCGTCTTACTTGGTGTTCCTACAATTTAGTGATTCGTTCCGAGATTCCGAACGGAATTGATCTTTCATTGTAGGGCGTCTCTGAAACTTGAAAAGATCCACTTCTTCTCCAAAGTGTCCCCATAATTTGGGCGTGGTACATGTTAACCCCTTACCTAACCGAGAGTATTCATCCTCCGTAAGGGCAGGTGTAAACTTAATTGTATACAAGGTCTAGTTGCGATGTCTGTGGTTGTCTGGCGGTCTGCCTTTATTTTTAAAATCCTCCATGGCGTGTGATCTTCCCCCTGTGGTCCTCTTTGATTGCCCTGATCTCGTGGTAACCCTAAAACAGTAGAATGCTGCCATGGATGATTCCACTTCTCTTTCCTGTTGTGTCCCCATTCTCTTGCTAGATGTTGTTATCGTTGCTTGGGTCTGATGCAGGGGACTCATCGTAAACTGTCACAAGTAGTATATTCTCTTCTACATTGTCTTCTATTCGATCTGCCATTATGTTGGTGTGTTACCATAACACCTAACTCTTTTTTGTTATAATCCTATTCCACTCCACTGTTACCAGCTTTTTTCTTTTTTAAACGTAATTAAATCTTCCCGTTTTGTTAACCTGTATTTTAATCTTTTCCAACAGATCCCGCTGTAGTAATTAGCTTTAAAAAACTCCTTGTTATTCTTTTTCATCTGTTCTAATTGCAGTATTATTCTTGTGAATCTCTGAATATATAAATTGTAATTTTTGGTTTCTAAAGTACAGTGTTGCCTTGATGATTTTTTTTCTAACAAGAAGCTCATTGTGCTGTTGAACAACCTTATCTTTTTGAGGATATGGAAGCATGCTGCCATCAATACTATGATAAATAAATGAGTTCTGAGCATTTTACCAAAACACACTTAATAAGCAGAACATAAGTTCACGGTGTGGTTTGCATTCTTTCTAGATCATCCCAGCACATGGAGTGAGTCAACATGGTAATAAAAGACAATTTAAGTCTTTAAATTAACTTTCCATGAAAGTCTACCCTCCTGTCCCCAAGTTTATAGATAACATGAATAAAGGGGGTTATTCAATAAAAGTTCTTATCGTTTAAAATGGTGCTAATTTTGCCCCAACCAATCAGATGTTAGCCTTCAAATGTTACATAAGTTCTGATTGGTTGGGGCAAAATTAGCACCATTTTAAACGATAAGAACTTTTATTGAATCTCCCTGTAAGTACTTTACCAGTGAAAGAGGTTTGTAATCTGTGACCTTCCTTCTATTTGCCACACATTAGCCGAAACATCCTTAAAGAGGAACTGTGGTCCAAAAATGACTTTAGGTAAATTGATAGGAATTGCTTTCCTGAGAGTTTTTGCAGTTTATTTCCATTGATTATTTAGCATAGTTTTGAAGATATTTACATTTTTGTGTGTGATATGGCAGCAGCAATACCAGGTCCCCTGCACTTCCTGCTTCCTGCTCTGAAACCATGTCAGTCAACCTGCCCTGTGTCTCCCCTTTGCAGCCCCCCTGGTCCCTCCCACTCATGGACCCCATGGTCCCTCCAGTTGCAGGGCCCCCTTGGCCCATTCCCTTACAGCCCCATGTGGCCCCGCCCACTCATGGGGGCCATGGTCCCACCCACTCGCGGGTGCTGCAGCCCTGCCCACTTGTGGGTGCCGTGTCCCCGCCCACTCATGAGTGCCTAAGCCACGCCCACTCACGGGTGCCTAAGCCCCCCCTTACAGGTGCTGTGGGCCACTCTGACACCTCCCCTACACCCCCCCCCCAAAAAAAACTCTGTGGAAACAGCCTTTTCAGGCAGAGTGAGAACTCTGCCTAGAATGGCTGTTTTCACACTGTGAGAGAGAAGGGCTGTAGATTCCCTTACCTTCCCTCTCAGCTGGCCTTTCATTTAAACTTGACTTGTTTGGAGACCACAGTTCCCCTTTAACAAATTTAATGTTGCAATTTAAAGGACATATTTTAGAAAATAAAAATTGCCCAAAGTATTTAAGTTTATATGGAAGGTAGGATCTGCTAAGGCCTCACTTTAAAAATGTGAAAAGGCTTTGTTAGCAACTGAGAAGACCCATTCTGGCTTCTCTTTGTGCATACACATGAGTCTGGGTGCCTCTTCTGAGCACATCCAGGCTCTATTTAACATGACCTAACAGGGAAATAAGGTGAGATCTTTTGGGAATTAAAAGACATTTCCACCCCAAACTAAAATTTAACCCACTACTGGCCCCACTCTGTAGTTTAAAAAATCCTTACCTTACATCTCTGCTTCTTATGGTTCTCCTGCAATGCTTGTCCAAAGTCCAGGAGCTGTCTTCCTGTGGGAAAGGTTTCTGCCTCCTCCTTGTCCTCTGAGAGGACAGTGGCATGCACAGGGGAGCCCCCCCCCCCTTCCTACCACCCTCCGAATCCCTCCCTGGCTGCACTTCCACTTTGCAATATAACCTTTTCCTATATCACAAGCTCCCCCCTGCCCACCTACAACTGCTGGGTTATATTTTAAAAAAAGAATCAGAAACATACAGCCTTTTCTTCCCACGGCTTCATAGCGGGCAGCATCCAATCCCTTCTGGCCACCTCACTGCCAGATAACAATACTAAGGAATAAAAAGTAGGGCTGTCCAGTCATTTAATTATACGGGGTAATCCCAAGGGATTACCCCTTGTAAATATAATCGACTGGACAGCCCTACTTATTTATTCCTTAGTATTGTCTATCTGGCAGTGAGGCGGCCAGAAGGGATTGGATGCCTGGGAGGTACCTCGAGTATTTCTTTCCTTTAAGAATAATGCCTACTTCCTTTCATAGAATTATAGATTATTTTAATTAAATAAACAAAAATAGGACAGTAAAGTGGTCATATTACATATTTTGCCTGTGCATCATCTGGAAGAGTGGTTTACAAGAAGTTTGCAGAAGCACAGGTGTAGAAAAGGGAGAACAAATGTGTGGATATGTAATATATCAAAGAATTTTTTCGAAGTTTAATGATAGAGAAAATAAAAAGACCACAACAGGAGTGAGGCAAATTTTACTAATAGGGGGAAAAAATATTAAGGGGTATTAGAAAGGATTAATGTAACTGAAATATCTGAGTAATTTTTCTTCTCTTATCCAAATATTATCGCTGAGTACCAGAAGGCACTAAATGATATGTAGCTCATCTGAAATCTAATATTCTGTTACACTGAAACATTATTCATTGCAATGGCTTTATGGTATGTCACTGATACAATGCTTACAGTCAGTCTGAAGATGTATTTTATGTCCACTTGCTTAATGCGGGAAAAATGCTCTGATGTAACTCATGTTATTCCCAAACCTGCGGATTTATTTGTAGAAACTAAACTAATCTCTGCACTAACTAAAAAATGTTTTAAATCACACTCCCATGACAAATGCAGTGCTAAACCCACACTAACCTGTTACAACATTATCACAAATAGTTAAGCATGGGTTTACAGTATCTCTTAATTTTGTACGCTGCACAAAAATTTGTGTTTACAAACACTTCATCAGAGGCATGACCTGGTACAGATGTCATTTCCTATTTATAGAGGTAGGCACACCTCCTATTTAACCCATAGCTGCCAAGGCCATAGGTAAGGAACAAAAAAGCAAAATAGAAAATGATATAACATAACATAATAAATGGATACAAAATCACAAATATATATATACTCACACAATCATAAAACAAAGCAAAAATGTAACAATCCTACAAATAATCTGGAATGTAAATTGCAGATTAAAAATTGCAAAAAAAAATTTGGGAAAAAAATTGTTTTATGGTGGAGATTCCCTTTAACATGAAATTAGTCTGAATCTGAGGATTCTATCATTCTTTTTGTTGCAGTGCTTGTTTGATTAGATATTTGAGATTTGTTAGTTACAGTGTTGTCTATTTGATGTTGATGGTTGTTCATTTGTTATTTGTGTTAGTGTTGTGTTTTGTAGTATTTGGTGTGTTAATGCTTAAAAAATGTGAGATTTGAAGTTGCTGGGTTTCAGTGATAGTTGCATAGTTGTTTATGCTAGGAATGTTTCTTTGGCCAAAATTACATTGGAGGGGGGGGATGTTGTGTGTCACTAGTTGAATTATCGTTTTTCGTGTTAAATGGTTTGTAATGGTTTTTATCTTCCAGTAGAGCAGCTGTTCGTAATCATGGATCTAATTTTATTGATTCCAATTTTCATTTGTTGGTTCCATCTTGGGAAGTCAGTTTTATAGTATTTATTTGGTGCTAAGTAGAATGGGAAGTCTAGGGCTAGCATAGATTTTGGAGGGTTTGTATTTTAGGTACACTGTGATTGGGTCTCTGTCTGGGTTGTCGGGTACAAACATTCGTGGCTTTATAAGTCGTATGCCTTTGGGGATTTCTCATCTCCTTGTTTTTTCTGTCGTTCTGTGTATTCAAGATTTCCCCTGTAGTGCCTGTGTGTAATGTGATGTCCCACCATTGTAAGTCTTGTTTTTCTTGAGTTCTGAGTGCAAAGTGTATGGCTACGTGAAGAAAATTTAATCTAGCAGTGTTGTTTGGTAGAGATGGACTGTGGGTTCTAATAGAACCCAGTTTCGAATCGAATCCGAGGGTTTTGGAGTCCAGACAAGACTTTCAGAACTCCAGGAATTTACAAAACCCGAATTTTCCGAGTTTTCGATTTTTATTGAAAATTTGATAATTATTAAAATTGAAAGTAGATGATTATCGGAATCGAAAGTAGATGATTATCGAAAGTAGATGATTATCGAAATCTAAAGTAGATGATTTCCAAAAATCAAAAGTATACGATTTTCGAAAATCGAAAGTAGATGATTTTCGAAAATCGAAAATAGATGATTTTCGAAAATTGAAAATTGAAAGTAAACAAATCGAAAGTAGACGATTTTCGAAAATCGAAAGTAGACGATTTTCGAAAATAGACAATTTTCAAAAATCGAAAGTAGCCGATTTTGAAAATCGAAACTCGAAGTTTCCGAAAACTTTGAAAATGAAATGAAACTCAACAATTTCGAACATTTCTATTGTTTGCCCATTTAGTCATAGTGTTCCTGATGTGTATGGTGCATTAATGTCATCTTCTGTTAGTGGTTGTGCTCTCTTTGGCTTGTTGACTTTCTTTGTTTTTTTTAAGTATTTAATTTTAGCTGATATTGTCTGTCTATCAGTGGCTTGTTTTTCCCTATGTAATGCGATTTGGGTAGTTGTGTGATTTTAGGTATCTGTCAATGCTTTCTTAGGCTGGGTACACACGGAGGGACTTTTTGTCCCACCCGAGCGCTCGGCCCATAGGGAACCGCACGATCGATCAGATTTTTCCGACATGTCTGACAACTGGATTGGTTCGTTCGTCCAATCCAGTTGTCGGTCATGGCCGTCCACCCCACACCAGCCGATATTTTCGGCTGATTGACCGAAAGTGCCGTGAATCAGTCGGCCGTCCGAAAATATTGGCTGGTGTGTACCCACCCTTACATACATCTCAGTGTGTGTGGTTCATACTCAGTGTGGTTTTTACGTCTTGCTGCCATTATTAATGTTGCTAGTTGGTTGTTTAATTCTTTGTATGGCATTTCATGTATTTTCCTTTATTCGTGTATATTGTGTAGGTATGTCTGTAGTAAAGAAATGTCTGAGTTTGTTTTTCTTATGGTGTTTCGGTTTTTCTGTTCTGTTAGTTTTGTATGTTCAGCATGTGTTGGGATTTGGAATCTTCCTTCGTTTTTTTTTTCTGTGGATATGTTTTCTTCTGTGTGATGTGATTTTTTGTTGTTGTAAATGGTCTGTGAAAAGATTAAAAATATTAATTACGTGGACAATATTTTTTCATTGTTTCTTTGTTATATTATATTATTTGTCTTACCTGGCTTATTAGTTTTTGTTGTCAGCTTTGTATGTACGTATGGGGAGTTCTTGTTTTCCGTTATGTCTTTGTAAAGAAAATTCATTATGTTTTTTTATAAAAAAACGTAAATTAAAACTTTTGTTTGGTGTTCTTTTTTTTTAAATTTAATTACCTCAATATTTTAAATTGGTAATTGTTTTCTTTCTGTATCTATTTGGATTGTTTCCTTGCGGTAACCTGTTTGGATATGAGAGTTATTGTGCTGTAGGTTTGATCTATTTCTTATTTCGATGTAGGTTAACTTTTTATTGTTGTGTATAGTTTTATTTTGCAAGCTATTTGGAGGTTTGTTTTGTGTTAATTGCGTAATATTTATCAATTACTGTATTTCATTTTTGTGAAATGACTTTATACATGTTTCCCTTTTATTTTGTTCATTTTATTTTTTTGGTATTTCGTTTCTCCTTTTTGTTTGCATTTGGTTTGTTCTTTTGCACGGCTTTTATAATCCGTTTGTGTGTGCATGCGTGCCCTTCTGTCCTCCTGGCTGTTCTGTGCAGTTGTGCATACATGCCCTTCTGTTCTCCTGGCTGTTCTGTGCAGTTGCGCATACGTGCCCTTCTGTTCTCCTGGCTGTTTTGTGCAGTTGCGCATGCATGCCCTTCTGTGCTGCTTCCGGTTCTTGTTGGGTTCCGTAGCACTGTTGTACTGTTGTGACATCTTCTGGTGCCATGTGCTTTGAAGATTCAGGGGAACGAGGTATGCAGGTATGTAATTGCTTTTAGTACCTGTATCAGCTGCTGATAATTGGAGGAGCTACAGTGCTATATATTCTTATAAAAACTCTATGTAGCTGAGAGGTTTTTATAAGAATATATTCCACTGACTCCTTATGGAACACAGTTCATAAATCCTGTCTGTTTATATATAGTATAGATTAATATGTTAAATATTTAGGAATGATAAGAATAAGAAAACAGATAATAATTGTGTTTAAAACTTTATGGAATGAACAGCCAGGTGAATGTCTTCTGCTCACACCAAAAGGCCATAAGCCTCAATCAATATCTGTATATGGATCTGGAGATTCTGATTCATGTAGACATGTTTTGTGTCAACATTGCACCAAATATTTAACTTCTGCTAAGGGCCAGGACTTAGAGAATAAAACAGTGGTACGATCCCGCAAAAAAGGCATTATCTCCTGTAAAACCTTTGATGAATAAGCTTTTAGGGGCGATCTTATATTTTTTGAAGGACTCTTGGGAAATGACCACCTTTGTACAGTGCTACATAAACTATTATTTAAATATTGTACTTATGCTTGTTTTTAGATATTCACATTATTTGTAAATGAGAAATGGTTGAATTACTGTATGCAGCATGTTAACTGCATATCCATGGGGCATGAGCTCATTTATCTAGTTTAGTAAAGGTTGTAAATAATATGAGGTTCTGTAACAGAGTAACTTTTAAAAGCAACACTTTTGGGTATTTAAAAGCAACACTTCTTTTGTTGATAATTTCAAGTACAAAACAGGGGCAGTCTGTTATAGTGATAAAATGGAGATATAGCCCAGATCCCAACCCAGATATAAACTGCACTTGTGCTAGTGTTAGCAAACTCTTGGCTTTTTATTGTTGTAAATACTTTATACTGTGCATATATATATTATTAGAGTTCATGAATTATAAATAGAAATTTTGGTTATATATTTTTGAGGGAAGATAAATTAAGTATTTACTGAAATATTAACTGAGGCTGGCCAGCCATTGTTTTTTAATATCATATATATTGATTGTCTTATTCAGTATTGTACTAATTATTGATTTTATATGAAATTTGGTGCAACTTGGGAAAATTCTCTGAATAAAATTTAAAAATAAAATTAAAATTACAAGAACATTTACACTGAGCCTGCGCCAAGAGGCAGATAAGGTACAATACATACTGTACAATAAATGTAAAGTGATACATGTGGGCTACCTACTTACACTTCAAATACAAAAAAAACTATAGTCATGGACCAAGAGATAAGTGTAGATGGGGTAAAAAACCAATTTGACACCATCCACAAACAAATCTTGTTTTACATTAAAGGGTATCTCATCTCATGAAATGCACATAGCAGTTTTCAGTTTAATTGAAACATGGGTGGTCAAGGAGCTATGTCTTACATTCCGTTCTTCAATTAAACCATTAGTAACCAGGAGGAAACAGAAGAAATGTATCCACAATTGCACTCCTCCAACATGCCCTGACTAAAGCCACACTCCCTTACAATGTACGTGCATGTATGTACATTGTAAGGGAGCATGGATGATGTTGGGACCTGTCAGAGGAAGAGGCAGAGGAGCATGATAGTGGGTAATTTTTTCTGTTCACTCCTGGCTTTTTATAGTTTAATTGAAGAACGGGTGGTAAGACATAGTTCTATTACCACCCATTCTTTAATTAAACTGAAAATTGCTATGTGCATTTTATAAGTGGATATACCCTTCAATGTACTGCTTCTAATCACAGATTACTAAAATCTTCAGTTGTTTCAAATACAGGATAAAATGGACATAATAAAATTGGAGATATTCCAGAATGGTGATTAAGTTGAAAAAAGTACAGCTATGGAAACAAGGTAGCAAAGATGGGGTTGTTCACACTTGAGAAATGGGCTTATCTCAGATGTGAAATTAATTTTACTCTGGAACAATTTACTGAAAATGTTGCTGTTTTATTTAGTAGTATGCAGTGCTAGACAGTATGACATTCGCATTAGTCCTTCTGTGAAATCTAAGTCCATAGCATTCTCCTAGCTTTTATTGGAATTAGTCCATTTTTAGATTTGACCGTGGGTTTGGCAGTATAAGTAAATTTGTAAGTCCATCCGCTCTAAGCAATTTAATAAAATTTAAAATGGGAATTCTAGTATTTTTAATTCTTCTAAATAAACACACTGAATGCTAGTGACTTACTCCATCTAGATGTTTAGGCCACTCAAGTAAATCTCCCTGGATGTTAATAACTCTAAAAATCTTTGTGAAAGCTATAGATTTAAGCTAGATATGCACATAATATATTGTCAATATAATTCTTTCAAAGCAAATTGTACAACAATGCTAAGGTTTGTATATTTACATTTTTTGTCTTAAGGCTGTATGCAGTTATTTCTTCAGTACCACAGAAATGCTGTTATTTCAAAAGTCCAGGTTAAATCCTCAGCAGGCCTTGTGCTTTTAGAAAGGGCACGGAAATCTGGAGTGACCTTTTATATCATTACAATTTACAGTAGGGGGTTCATAATCCACTATATCCGACACAAAACCCTTTGTTCCGAAATCCGAAATGTTCTGTGCGGACGGATGGTTTGGATTTCGGGACCTTGTATCGCATTTTCGATTTTTATCGAACGTTCGATCTATTTTCGAAAATTCTTGAAAATAGCCTTGAAATTTCGATAATACTCGAAAATACGGTCGGATTATCGAACTTTCAAGGCTATTTTTGAGAATTTTTGAAAATAGCTCAAAAACACACTCCAAAGTCCTGAATATAAGTTCCGTTTTTGGATTTTCAGATCTTTGGGATTTTCCTGAAAACGGAAAGAAACCCGGCAGTTTCGTCCATCTCTATATTAAGTTACTGCTTTGTTCCCATAAAATAGCACAGGAAAGGAACTCTGAGGTGACTTTATATCCTCATATTATGTTAAGCTGGGCATTGTTTCTTTAATTATTTATTTTTTTATTTTTCTTTTGTTTTTCTGTTTTTTTTTTATTTAGTTTTGTGGACGGTAAGAAACATTGCACAAAGATAAATATATAATATTCATTCATATGATCCCCTGTAATAAACAACTCTAAACACAACTTACAGTAAGAGAAAAAACATTAGTCACTTTTTGTTTGTTGTACTACAAACATGAAAGCTTTTAAATTAACTTTGTATGTGTTTGCCTGTAAGCATTTTACTAATGTCTACCCTACAATCACTATTCGTTTACTAGTTAATTCACTTTAATACCCAAAAAAGTCTTAATGTCAGCAAACTATGGAACATGATTAACCATTAACAATTATTACACTACTACATAATGCATGCAGTGTAATTTCATTTCTGTGGAACTTGATGTTTATGACTTTAATTGCATAATTTCTGAAATTAAGAGAATTTCATGAGTCATGCAGACAAGACACACTTAAACCTTCAAAGAACATACCTTGCTTTAAGAGCTAAAACACTGAAAGTGTATAATTGTTTACTTTTTAACATACCCATCAAAGATAAAAAGAAAAATGCTACACCTGACAAGGTAAATATGTGCTTTTCACCTATCTACCAGCGTAAAGTGCTTTACTGTACATAACATTAAATTCTATTTTTTGGTAAATGTCTTAAGAAACCTTCTTATGACAGCTACGGTACCTTGTGAAGTGAGACAGGTTCCATTATAAATATGGGAGCAGGTGAGAACATGCACCAGAGTAAGACATAACCTGCAGGAGAAAATGTAAAACAAGGGAAAACAAAATTTATTTCTGTAGCAAAATCAGGAGGCAGTGTGTTCAAACTGGTGCCGTCATGAGAATAAGATACAATAGATACATATACATAAAGAAGGTAAACTGCAATGTATCACACAGAGACAAAGGGATGGGGAAATACAGAGAAGCAGGCAATAAAAGAGTCATCTATGTAAGGATCAGGGGGAAATAGCTGTAGAGGTATAACAAAGGCAAAATATTTGAACTATTCAACAACAATGAACTAATATACTGTACTTGTGTGCTTTTCCACACAATACAGTAGCTATGTTGTTACAGTGTTGTTGCCTTTAGATGTTTCTGGTCAATGCAATATCTGGCATAATGTGTTACCTTTCTCTCCTTTTTGGACATGGTACTTGCCACTTCCAAGGACTAGAAATTTTGCTTATGAAAAAAATAATCCTGACTTGTGCCAGCAATAAGAGGTTTAGCTGAAGCAAGGTTTACTGGAATTATTGTATGTCACATGGACAATGGATTTTTTTTGTAATATTTCACAAAATCCCTTTAAGTGCATTGTCGGTAATTATATGCAGTAATCAACTGGTGGCACCAGGGAATTTATTTGCAAGTGTTGCAGCAGCACTCCAGGTGTGGGACCCAAACATCCTCCATCAATATAAAAATATCAAATGAGCCACAAACTGAAAGTGTTAGTAGATGTTCATAGTAATTATTACATGCTTACAAAAAAAGTAACAATGTTTCCGGAACCTAGTTGCTTATTTTCGCATATTTCATTCCATTTAAAAAGAAAGCCCCTCCTAAAGGGAAGTGACATCATGTTACAGGGGTTGCACACATATTTTATCCAGAGAAACTGCAATGTAAATACTATTAACTTCTAGTAACACTTTCAGTGTGCAGCTCGTTTGACCCATAAATATATATGTAAACTAGCAAAAGTGTGCCCGTTGGTGCACAGTGGAAATTATATGTGTATGTTTTGCTATGTGTAGATGCAGTGCTCACAGGAACCACTAGGAAACATCCAGGGGGGCAATAATAAAATTAGTCTGAAGGTCCTGAAAAAAACAAATAATCGCATCATATTAAATGAACAGACACACACATATACTACCTGCCAGCTAGAATATAGAGGGTCAATGTGGAATAAACCTGCAGGTCTGAGAACGGACCCAGACAATATAAACAGCACCTTTGGGCAATCAAAAGCAGCCCATACATATACACGATTTTACTTTCCCGACCGAGCACTCCCACGATATTACACCAATCCTGCCTGTTGGTGGCATAGAAAAATGGGAAAGGCGGTTCCGGCAGGATCATTCTAATATCGCAAGAGTGCTTGGATGGGCAAGTAAAATTTAATATATGTATGGCCACCTTAAATCCTATACGGGATCCTTATTAACATGCAAGGTTCATACTTATTAGTAATTACCACACCAATTTCCAGATTTACAGTCACTATAGGGTTAGGACTTGGTAGCACAAAATACTGATTGAATATACATGTTAGGGTATACAGAGTATAAAATGAAATAGAGCCTTCTTATAACAGAAGGTAACTCATAGAATCATGTTATTATAAGAGCATTGCCCTAATAATCTAACATATAAACACATATTTCTCACTTAAAGAAAAGGGTGGGGACATGCAAAGTGTCTTATTTATTGCCTGTGGCAAAGGCATGTGTTTAGATATAACACAGCCTAATGGTATAGAGCAGGGGTGATTAACTTGTGACCTTTCACGTATTTGAAAACTACAAATTCCAGCATTCTTTGTTTTGCAGTTAGTTTCTTCTTAATGAACTTTTCACACGTTTAAAAACTACAACTCCCAGCATTCTCTGACTGCACAGAATTCTGGAAAATGTAGTTTTCATACATCCTGGAATAGACATTTTCCTGACTTACAGACATTAAAAGCCCACGGTCATGCTTTAGCTCTTCCTACCCAAGGGTTTGAACATGCCAGTGATTCATCTGCCCTTCCCTTACATCCATAGCTATTAGACTATTGGATTAGTAAAGCATTATATGGGCCGATCAGTTGGCACAACATTAAGGCTCGCTTTGCAGCGGCAGCGTGAGTACTGGAAGAGGCACTCGTGCGGCCGTTGCAAAGTAATTTACCAGAGGTTGTGTGCCTCTTTATGCGTAAGTATTTAATATACTTTATATACTTATGTGAGGGTGACATTCACCCAAAATCGCACACCCTCTGGTAAAGCTTGTGACTCTGGGTGAATCACCCTGTTAGAGTCATAAACCTTACCATATTTGCCCTCACTTCCAAATACCACCTACCTGGCAGTTATAATCCATGAAGTCTAAAGGTTCGTACACACGTGTGCAAACGGCTGTTTTGGCCGATAATGGACAGAACAGCCATTTCAGCGGATAAAGTGCCCATACATGGCACGATTATCAGCCGTTCATACACATCGTGCATCATGGGTTGGCACCCGTGAACGCACATGCGTACAAACCTTAAGGCTGGGTACATACCAGTAACCAACCGATAGTGCCATGGATCAGTCAGCTTGAAATATCTGATGGTGTGGGGTGGCCAGCCATGACCGAGTTCGATCGGCCATATCAGACAAACAAGTCAGTTAGTAAATCACGGCGATCATGCAGTTCCCTATGGAATCACATGATCGGTCTATCACTGCTGGCTGCAGCCACTGTTGCTGTGACCAACAGTCATTTGTCCCGGCAGAGCTCTCACTCAAAGCAGATGCTCAGTTGGGACACATGATAGTGTTAAATGTATCCAGCCTAAATGGTATTAACCTGCAGATCTGAAAACAGATCCTAGCAATCCTGCCACAATGTGCAATTCAATCTGAACAGCACCACTGGACATCATTTACAGACATCACTTCCTGGACATCCTGGGACCCTATACAGGATCCAGAATAACATGCTAGGTTCATACTTATTGGTATTTACCACAGCAAGTTCCAAATGTACATTCATTATGGGGTTAGGACTGGGGAGCACAGGATACTAATTAGCTTTACAAGTTAGGGAGAGGTTTGGATAAAGGAGCTAAAATCTCCTCACAGAGTATAAAATGAAGTAGAGCCTTCTTATAACAGAAGGTACCCCACAGCTTCACAGTTATTATTATATCAATAGTGGAAGAAAAGGGAAAACTGGCAATTTCTCTAAGAATGCTGGGTAGTTTCAGAGACATGCAAAGTCATTTAATCACTTACAGACATCACTTCTTGTTGCAAACAGAAACGGGATTGTTTAATTACTTTCTATTGAGAGGGGAGGGGGGAAGTAGCTGTGTGTAATACAGGAACTTCCTTACACTTCCTGTTTTTTCATGTACAATGCCTAAGAGAATTTTTTGATTTGCTAACAGTGTAAGATCAGAACCTCTCATTGGATGTTAGTAAAATTCCACTTCCGTTTAGTGTCTACATGGAGACCCATGTAGAAATCCTAGAGGTGTGGCTTAACCTATCATTTTGAGATTTCCATTCAAACTTAGGGGTGTCCAGTAAAGTAAGTATACTTTATTAATTGTATATCATTTGTTTTGTAACTCAGTAGTAGTAGTAGTACTATACTTTGTATAGTGTTATTTTTTTTTTTTAAAGTAGTAGTACTATACTTTGTATAGTGTTATTTTTTATGGTGATTTTAATTAAAGAGTGATAATTACACTCATACATATAGACCTTTCCTATGTGTAATAGTGTTATATACCCCCACCTAGTTAGTTGCTCCTAAAATCTCAATGCAATCTCCGTAAAAATATAAATTTATTTATATAATATAAGGGATAAGGGATGTCTTCTCAAAAGGCAAAGAAAAAAAATAAACAGGTGAAATGGAATTATGAAAATATATAAACATTTCTCTCAATAAGTCTAATTACTTTTTTTTATTTTTAACTATATTTCGTTCCAAGCAAACCCTATTTCATTATTTAATAGGCATCCCATGCCAATTATGGTAAACATAGTTAGCCTAATTCTCCTTATTAATGACATTATGTGAGGTTTTATTTTCCTTTGAGACTTTATTCCAAAAACACCTCTTTAATTTAATGACCTATTCAACCTAAAATAACTCTTCATTTTAATTACTCTTCTGTCCCAGTCTTGGTAAATAGTCTTTGTTATATAATTAAGATTTAAATTATGTTGAAATAAAACTTATGGAAATATTCAACCTCAGCAACAATCCAGAAAGAAGAAGGGAACAAGTGCTTAATTGTGGCATAATCATTTTTTATCATGACGTATTTGTTTGTCTATTTCTAATGAATCACCAGCACCACAATGCTCTTTGTTTAAATTAAGTTATAGTCAGATCAATGCTTGGGTATTATAAGGATTGAAGCTCTGTGCTGTAATTAAAAAAGGACTGCAATGGACTGAGAAACAGCCCCTTTTCTCCACACTATTAACAGATATAAGGATGTTTGGTAAACTTGTAAAAGAACATTGTGCATCTTTGTTATTTATGTTTCCTAGAAAAAAAAAATTAAGTATAATAAGTCTGTATACACAATCATGAATCAGAACAACACAGTTTTTCTATGTACGCATTAGGTACTCATAAATGGGTATGTACAGTGTAAAATGTATTTAAAGGGTATGTCCATCAAAAAAGTGTTACTCCCGTTCTTCAGTAAATCTTACAGGAGTGGAGGAGACACTTACTCGCGGACCCGCTCCAGCGCCGAATTCCCCGACGCCTCTGACGCATCTCCAGTCCTTTGCACTGTGCACGCATGCACACACAGTGCGAAGGAGCAACGACGTGACGGAGACTGTCAGTGAAGTCTCTGCTGGAGCAGGTCCGCGGGTAAGTGTCTCCTCCTGTTCTGTAAGATTTACTGAAGAACATGAGGTAAGAGATAGTGCATTTACCTCCTATTCTTCAGTAAATCCGATAGAAATCAACTTTTTTGATGGACATACCATTTAAATACATTTTACACTCTACATACCCATTTATGTGCATTTACCTCCTGTTCTTCTTTTTTGATGCACATACCCTTTAACCAGCACACATGATGACCATAGACATATCCATACTATCGGCCAACACCGGGTATTGGATAATTATGACATGTATGATGTCTGCTGACCGATATTATCGGCTGTGATCTGAAAGAATTATAGTTTCCAATAATGGGCAATTAAATAAAAAAAAAATCCCAGTGTACATACCCTACAACATGTTATGTGGAAAATAAAAAAATTGGTCTCAATTCAATTATTTATAATTTAATTTTAATTAGAGATGGGTGAAACTCACTAGTTTCATTCTGTTTTTGGATTCCTGGAACTCGTGAAAATCACGAAGATCCAAAAATCTGAAACCGGAACGAATTTTAGATAGTTTTCGAAGGTACAGGGCTATTTTGGATAATTTTTGAAAATAGCCTTGAACTAAATATATCGAAAATACGATCGGAGACCATTTTCGATTTTCGAATGTTCTGCGCTATTTTTGAAAATTATCAAAAATATCCCCGAACGTTCGATTTTCGACTATACGATCGGAAACTCAAAACCACTCAAAATTTCAGTAGTCAGCAGATTTTTCAATTAAATTTTTCCAACAGAAACAGGAGTTTTTTTGTTTGTATTAAAACTCCAGAACATCTGTTCAGATATCACAGCTCACAAAAAAGATATTAACGAACTGGAAAGGGTATAGAGGTGAGCAAATAAATGGATAGGAAGAATGGAGAATTAGTGTTATGATGATAAATGATCAACATTTGCAAGGTGATTTGATAACACTATACAAATATGTTCAAGTGAACTGCAGCCAATCTTTTATTATTAGAGAATCTTTTCTCTAATATTGGTGTAAAAGGCTACAGGCCATCCCTATAGAAAAAGCAATCTCAGCTTATCAGTTTAAATAGTTCTTTACTGCAAAGTTTCGCACTCACATGCGATCGCGGGTGCCGACAATGCACGATGTGTACGAACGGGCATTTCGGGCGATAATCATGCCGTGTACGGGCACTTTATTGCCTAAAACGGCCATTTGGTCGGGGATCGTTGCCAGACTGCCCAGATCTCTGAATGAGTGCCACTACACAACACAATTATATCTAAACAACGTTTTAGGGACCACAGTGTCCCTTTCATCAGGTGACACCTGATGAAAGGGACATTGTGGTCCCTGAAACGTTGTGTGTTGATGTGATTGAATAAAGTGGTTTGAATTCACAGTAAGAGTGCCCCTCTCATGAACTTTTTTGCTTGTGCTATAGCAGTAGGTCCATGGTAGAGGACCTGAGAAGGGAGCACCTTAGAAGACGTTGGCTAGTAGCCACAAAGGAGTGCCTAGGCCCGAAACCCAGTTTGCACGATTATATTTACCACTCCTATAAAATTTTAATATACTGTAGTCCACCCCCAAAACCCTATTTATGTAATGCTTAGAAGAAATGCTCCCAGCGTCAGCTATTCACCTTCCAAATCCCCAATTCACCGGTGCGGCTCCCTGCTACTTCCTGGTACTGGCCAGTGACAGTGACGTCACGACCAATGGCTGACGGCCATTACAGATGAGTCTCCGCTGCTGCTTGCACACGTAAAGGGCACGCTGCAGCAGTGGAGGAGGCGGGTGGATTGGGGATTTGTAAGGTGAATATCTAACTCTGGGAGCATCTCCTATAAATGTAGGTATAGCATAAATGGGCTTTTGGGGGGGTAGGCTACAGTATATTAAAATTCCCTTTAACACAAACAATAATGATATGACTATTTTAAACACGGGGAATTGTGCCCTCTGCCCTACTTGTAACTAAGCTGCAAGGTAAGGAGATAATTGTTAAGGATTTTCTGGGAAAGGCCCCTCTGTACATGGAGTCTAAAGCTGGGTACACACAGTACCGATAAAGCCCCAACACCTTCGGATCCAATGGTATCGGGGCTTTATCGGTACTGTGTGTACCTTACTTTTCCAAACAAGTGCGCAGCCGCAGAACGATTGGGTTGGTCGAACGTTCGGAAAAGGGGGAAAAGAGGGAACACAGAGTCCTGAGCATTCTCCCTACGCTGTGCATAGGAGGAGCGCCCGGGGCTGTGTGTAGCCAGATCCTGTCTGTCATTTTAAAAAGATCTTTCAGGTGTGTACCTAGCTTAAGTGCCTGTTGGTCTTCCCCAGAACCTCTGATAGTAAAGATGTTGTGCGGAAAAGCAGGCACCAGGTCGCGGCTCCAGATAAGAGCCCCACCAGAGCCAGTGTGGAGAAGGCAACAGGAATAGGAAGCTCAGATAGAACTGACAGAAAATAATCAAGGCAGCAAGTAAGGACCACAGAACGTACCAGTAGCAGGAGGAATAGACAGGTATGAGGACAAAGTAGAACTGGAAGCTGGAGCAAACTGGTAGGATGGGGAGACTAATAGGTAAACTGGAAGCTGCAACATACTGGTAGGATGTGGAGACCAATAGGTAAACTGGAAGCTGGAGTAAACTGGTAGGATGTGGAAACCAATGGGTAAACTGGAAGCTGGAGCAAACTGGTAGGGTATGGAAACCCAACGGTATCAGGGCTTTATCGGTACTGTGTGTACCTTCGGAAAAGAGGGAAATTTTCCCTCGGCCGTGGTAGACTCCCTATAGTGGAGACCAGTAGGTAAACTGGAAGCTGGAGCAAACTGATAAGATGTGGAGACCAATGGGTAAACTGGAAGCTGGAGCAAACTGGTAGGGTATAGAAGCCCAATAAGAAACTGGAATCTGTAGCAAACTGATAGGATATCAAGACCAACATGGGGTTTTTTTGTACATTTTTATACATGCTCTAGAGAGATATTGTTGACAAACTACATAATAGTGTGGTACAGCAACTGCTCTGTATCTGATTTAAAAGGGAACTAAAGTCTCCAGATAACAAAGATACAAAAGGCTGTGTCTCACCTCAACCTTTGCTGTGGATGCTGGGTGATTTATGAAATTAACCTGTGGATACTAGGGGTCAGCTCCCATAATTTACTTTACAGTACAGCCTTGCTTCCCGGAAGCTGACAGACAATCATGTTACAGCTCAGAGATCGTCCCTCCCTCTGACACAGAACACAGATTTCAGTGCAGTTTTTGCATCAGCACATTAAAAATCCTCATGTCACTTACAATGTTAAACTCCATTCCTTTTAATAAAAAAAGAAAAGTAATATTTGCAGTTTATTTCTTTGCTAGAGATGATGTAAGAAACAAAATATAAACATTTCAGTAAAAAATAAAAGTAAGTCTGGGGAATCGAGCCTGCAACCTTCTATACTGTGTCTTGCTAAAAGGAAAGCTTTCTACCTCTATCCCACAAGGGCTACTGGGTAAGAGTTAAGTACATGTAGAATTTTTATATTTAACATAATAGAAACAAAAAAGGTAAGCCTGGGGGATTGAACCTGTGTTCCAATGGTCTGTTTTTATTGCTACGGGAACGCTGTCAGAAATTCAAACTGATTGGTAAATAAAAAAACACAGCTGCTATGTATAAAGTTGTACAAAGTTTATATTTTTCTAGAAACATGATGGAAACAAAAGAAAAAGAAAAAACTCAGGCAGTAGACTATTTGTTTTGTTTGATAATTAAACAAGGGGATTTGAACCTGTGACTTCTTGGGCTGTGTGTTCCTAAAACATGGCATTTATATGCTGTGCCACCAGCATCTCAACAATGAACCCTGGTGCATTTAGAAATGTTATCTTTCACTAGAAACAGATGATAAAAACTCCAAGACAGTGAAACCTGGGGTCAGGTCTCAGTACAGAATCTATTACTTACATGTACTAAATGCAACTTTCAAGAGAAAAATCTTACAATGCATAGGTGTTTTGGGAAGAAAAGCTATTAAATTAGGATTAATCAAATTGTTGCTTCAGTACATGTGTATGTCTGTGAGATGCTATTTTATTTAAAGTAGATCAGAGCAAACACAGATGTTTTTAAGAAAAAAATAATGTTTTCCTTCCAATCAACTTAATCTGTGCATAAATAAATACTTACAAAATACTGACTTGCCAGACCCCTATTAGTAGAAATATGAGCATGTTTGACCAACCCAACATTCCAAGAAAATGAGCATCCTGGGAACATCACAGCAGGGTATATCAAATGAAGGGGAATCTATCATTTTTTTTTAAACTAAGAGAATGTTTAGAAATTTAAACAATACATTTATATAATAAGGTATTGTCCACTTAACTTTTCCTTTAATTTCATTTTTGTATGTTTCTACATCATGTAATGACAAATAAATCAATTGTAATCCAAATATTTGGAGGATAAAAGTAAATACTATGTACTCTTTAACACTACATATGAATATGAATTAATGCAAGCATTTTATTTCTCCTTATAAAAATATAGAAAATTGTTTCTATGCTAAATGATATAAAACCTTTCCTGCTTTCATTGCAGCTTACAATAATAGGGTGCAGTCAGTGCACACAATGTTTAATGCCAACTGACATACGATCAAATGAAAAAGGGTTTTAAAAGATTCATAACCCAAACTACATTACTATTCCCAGAAATAAAATGTATATTTACCCCTTCATTTCAGGAGCAGTGACTCCATTTAGCAAAGGACAGAAAAGATGACGGCAATAACAATTTGGCCTTTCAGTAGATATACATTTCCAGCTATAAGGAATACTTATTTGTAACAGTACCCTTTTTTTAAAAAAAAAAAAAATATCTGTCAATGCATGTTCTGTTTCTTTTGCATATTAATAGCATAGTTATCAAAAAGTTATGTTAGTGGTGACTATAGTTTTTAGTGCTGGCTTTATATTTATATCTCATATTTCTTCTTGATATTGTGCATGGCAGTTAAGTTGTATCATGGCAAAAAAAAAATAGGAGATGTTTAACCTTCAAATAAATTAGATGATTACCACTCGCAAGACATTAATAAGACTTTACTGCATATTCCTCTTTAATTTTTGAGTGGGTACAGACAGGATAATGTAATCTGTATTAGGAGAAAAGACCTTTAAGTGTTGAAGATTAAGCCACAATTACATGACATGAATACAAACTCTTGCTAAATATGCATAGACAAACTTCGAATGTGCTGTCATTTTAAAGGAACTGTTTTAAAATGGAATCTTGAATATAATTTTCATTATGAAACTGTTTTCTTCAAGAGATACCTCAAAAGTCAGTAAGCTTTTTATTTATATTTGCAGTTACTGGTGCACCCTGTGACAACAGATGGAAATCTGTCACTCAGTAGTATTCTTAAGGTGCCCATACACATGCAAGCGAGGTTGCAAACTACTTATCCGATGGGATCATGGAGCAATCATTCTGTAAATACTTACTTAGGTTGTGACGCTGACAGCGGTAGCTCGTTAGCTTTGTGACCTATCCATAGACATTGCTGATTTAGTAAATACATGAATTAAAGGACGTAAACTCTGGAAGTTTTACTTTTTAAACTGGGCAGGGCAAGCTAGTCAGTAAAAAACTGTCACGCAGTCCCTCCCCCTGGCACACTACATGTAAAACTATCCATTCTATAAAAGTAAAGCTTATTACTCTGTCACTGCATGGCTAATTGATTCAGCAATAATATCAGAAAAGGGAATAAGCATTGTCTGTTGCTCTGTGTTCTTTCTATGCAGATAAACCCAATTCTGCAGTTAGTTAAGTGTTAGTTAAGTCCCAATGTAGTACTGTACCTAAAGAAATCAATTACAAAGTGTCCCCAACCCCCCCCCCCCCCCACCCCACATACACACCTTCAAACTCCTTCAGCTAAAAGAAAATCTTACTTGATTCAAGCAGTGATTACATCTCCCAGTGCTGCTTAACTTCCCATAGAAAAGCAGTTTTACTTACACTTTCACTAGGTGAATGCTTATTGGCTGTAGTGAGGCACAGATCACCTCCACTGCACATGCTCCCCACTCCATTTGTGCCTCAGTTTTGGGAGATGGTGGATACGTACTGGGAGATTCAATAAAAGTTCTTATCATTAAAAATGGTGCTAACTTTGCTCCAACCAATCAGATATTTTTTAACATTTGAAAGCTAACATCTGATTGGTTGGGGCAAAATCAGCACCATTTTTAACGATAAGAATGTTTATTGAATATCCCTGATAGAGAGGAGACATACATACTAACTAGGAGTGAGCTGAACAGGACATGAGGAGATCTAGTGACAAGGAGCAAGATAGCAAATAAAGCTAGGTGCAGCTGGAAAACCATGGCCAAGGTGCATGTTAACAATAACAGCAAAATTCCTTAGTACTGGTAAGGCCTCTTTTGGAATATACGGTGCAGTTTTGGAATACCATATGTCCCAAAAGGGACATCTTGGAAATGGAAGGTGTTCAGAGAAGGGCAACTAAAGTAATAAACTGAATGGAAAGGCTTGACTATGTAGGCAGATTAGAGAAGTTAGGGCTGTTTGCATTGGAAAAGTGATGATTGAAAGAGGATATGATCACTTTATACACATATATTAATGGGCCATACAATAAACTCTCTGGTGCATTGTTCACCAATAGGTCATACCAGAGGACACATCGACATCCTTTATAGGGAATGTCCACCCCTCTAAAAAAAATGAGTATGTTATGCAGCACCCCCTAAACCTCGAGTTCATTTAGGTTACACTTTTTAAATCTGCTCCCAGCATGAGAGGAGGACCAAGCCCTAAAGATTTTTTCTAATAAGTAGGATGTCCTTGTAGTGAGATCCAAGAAAACCTCCACCCCCCTGCATCAAAGAATTCATTATAGGAGACAAAAGGACTCCACCCAAGAAGGTTCCAAATTTGATGATTGGAGACCATGGGGTACTAAGTATCAGGACCCAGATAAACATAATGGAAGTTTGTGGAGAGGTAAAAGAGATCATAGACTTATTCGAACAGACTCTGAGGGTGATGAATGTTTCGATCAAGAGGGTGAGGTTGTTGATAAAGAGGCTCAATCCTCAAAATATTTAAAAGGAAAACTGGGGGGAGGGAGGGGGAAGAAAGACAATAAAAACACATGATACTCGTTCGGGGTACAGGCTGTACCCCAGGAATCAGGAATAAGTACTTATTCTGTGAATTTATCAGATGCTAACAGAAGCACAGATTGTTTTGTTACAAAAGGGATTAAACTTTTGCCCAAATCAAAACTTTAATATATTTAAAACGCTGGTGGATGGGAATAAGTTTGCATGTAAATTGGTTCTTAAAAAGCACTTTCAGCATAACAGGAGGGAAACTGATAGCTATGTTTTTGATAGTGATCAAAATATTGAAAGGGGACAAAACAGAGATAAATGATGTTGGTTTAGTTTCAACTCAGGACCATAGGACTCTTGACACATTATTGGGGCTTTACACTGGAGATGATAATCAGACTATGAAAGTGAGAATTGGTGAAGGTGATTTAACTACCTTTAAAAAGCGTTCTAATTTTTATCCTGTGCCTAGTAGATCCCCCGTGATAGACCATTTTCAGATGGAGATAGAAAAGGGTCTTAAGGCACTGCATGAGAGTTTTAAGGAAACGAAATAAAGCACATGATAATTTAAATAGAAGTGAAAGGGAAGCATTCACAAAGTTTAAGAGAAACAAATGTATTATAATACGCAATGCGGGTGAAGGGTGTGTTGTTATTTTAAATCCATTGTATTATAAACAAGAGGCATTAAGGCAATTAAGGGATGAAGAAACTTATGAATGTTTACTTACACACCCCACTAGTGGATATAAGAAGATTTTGGAGAGGTTTGTGAGGGACAGTTTTGATGCTGGGGTCATTACCTCTGAAGTCAGAGACTATATAATTCCTGATAATCCTGTCTTCCACCACCTCCCCAAGATCCTTAAACCCACCAGTAGGATGCCCAATAGTTGCAAGGATTTCTCAAAGAACCTCTCCGACATAATAGACGCTTTCCTTTTGCCCCTTGTTTTAAGATTGACATCCTATTTAAGGCATTCACTTATTGTGATGTGCCGGGAGATTGCTCTTTGGCAACGATTTATTGGGGGATGGAAGCCGTCAAATACTATCTGGACACACATAGTACCTAGACATTGGCAACAAAAGCCTTCATTCTGGATGCTGTAGAGTACCTCCTCCAACACAATTTTTTCATGTTTGATAATGTTTTTTATGTTCAAAAGAGGGGGCTGCAAAGGGGCGACATTTGCCCCCACATATGCCTGCCTCTATCTAGGTTGGTGGGAGGAGGTATACCTGTATGGGCAGACCCCTTTAAAATAATTTTTTGAGTATGCCCACTTTTATAAAAGGTATATCCATTATTTGATAATTGTTTGGGGTGCATCACTGGATATGTTTGTTTTTTTTAAGTGCCATGAATCAGAATGATTTAGGGCTGAGATTTACTTATAACTTAAGTTTTACTTACCATAACTTTGGTGGTTTAATAACTAGAGTACTTAGAACTCTCAATTGAGATATTTACAACAGGGATATCTACTAGTGTGTATCGGAAGCTGTGTGCAGGCAATAACCTTCTACGGGCAGACTCGTGTCACCCTGGTCATATGTTAAGGGGGATCCCATATGGGCAATTTGTCACATGATGAGTTTATGTTGCATAGATGTACAAAGGGACATCTCTGTGGAGAATAAAAAAAGAAAAATCCGGTGATTTTCTCCACAGAATATAGTGGACAGTACTCAGAGATTGTAAAACTAGTGAAATCATTTGTCCCCATGTTACACGCAGATGAGGGTATATCTCAGTTTCTGAATGATGAAGATTTTAAGTGTGTATCCAGACAGGTCCCAACCCTCTCCAAAGCATTATCCCCCCGTTTGTTTATTACTGAGGATGTTAATAAAGAGAAAGAGGCATGTTTGAGATCTAAAGGTAGGTTTAGATTTGGCAGTAACAGGTGCCTGATATGTTCGTATATAGAAATAGGAAAGACTATTACCTCATTGGTTACTAACAAAACTTACGATATCCTGGAACATATTAATAGCAACACTAAGTTTGTAGTATATCTTATTATATGTGGATATTGTTCCATTCAATATGTACAAGCAGGAGTCTAAAGGCACGTATACGGGAGCACATTACTGATATCAGGAATCGGAATGCTAGCAGTCCTGTTGCTAGGCATTTCAAACAATGTTCAGGACAACCCATAATACAAGGAATAAAGAGGATTGTTTTACCTGGGGGGGGGGGGTTCTGGATTTTCAAATTAGGATCAAGGGTCCCAAGTTTTAAACTCAATTTTTGATGTCTCATGTTATACAGGCCTTTAATGTATATTTGTCCATCTTTCTTGAGTCTATTCATTTACCTGCCTGAGACTTTTATTTCTTTTAAATATTTGCTTTGTGTAATTGAACACATATGTATGTAATATTGCCTTAATTTTTTCTTACCTCTTTCTCTCTCTCGGAGGATCTGGTCTTTTTTTCTAAACCATGGTAACATTATTTTAGAAACGTATTTATAGTGAATTGATTTAGAAATGATAATGAATTTATTTATCTGAGTAATAGTATTTAACTTGATGAATTAATGTTTCTAAAGAGATTGTACAATGTTGGATAAATAATTTAAACAATTAGATAAAATTGTGTAAATAAGTTTTTAATTGTAGATAACTTCATGTTATATGCCCCTTTAACACTGGTATTCCCTTGTTGTATGTTCTATTTAATGATGTGTATGTGTCTTTAAGGGAGGTGTGTCTTTTCTAAGCATTGTGGGTATATAAGATGGAGATTTATTTGTGTTAACTAAGCCTATGTTTAAGTGCCTGTGAAGCACGAAACGCGTCAGATGTATTCGTTTTATATTCCTGGTTGATCCAGGGATACTTTCCGGTTGCTGTTTGGAGTCAGGAAGGAATTTCCACCCCCCACCCCTTTTAGCTGGGTTTTTTGCCTTGCTCTGGATCAACTGATATGTAGGGTTAAATAGGAGAGTGAAAAGGTTGGACTTGATGGACATTTTATGTTTATATTCAACCTCAATTACTATTTTACTACATCTTACCAGGGGTAGGAGTACATCCGATACTTTCTGATTGCCATTTGGAATCAGGAAGAAACACCCCACCACCCCCCCTTTTTAGCTGTTTCCTCAAGATCAACTATTAGGTAAGGTTAAAGAGGTGCATTAGACTTGCTCATGTACCTACTGCATTTTCTATTTTTTTAATTGATACCAGTTAAGTAACTCCTTTCTAAACACAACATGTAATGCTTAACATGTTTGATAGAATGATCTTTCCCTTGTCTCTTTTAATCACTTTGATCAAGAATTTCATGGGATAATCATAATTAAAGTAAAAAAAGTTAGACGTTAGGACCTTCCAGACTGGGGTTACCTTGACGTGGTTGGAAGGCTTTTCATTCATGTGATCACAGTAATGTATACTAAAACCCCTTAGTTTATAATGTATGCCAGTGCGCAGATAATATGATATTGTATGGGGCCTAGGAATGTGCATTGATTTTCTTTTCTTTGTTTGTTTATAGTTCTCTGAGTCATTACCTCCCATATGCAACAAAAGCACACCTGGCGGGCACAATTATACAAGGCACTGACTCCCGTCTAGACATTCCCTGCTTGCCAAGCCATTTAGGTATCACCTCTTCCTGACTTTGGTCTAATTGCAACCCATTAGGCCTTAAACCAACTCTTCTTTTCGCCCAGTACACAAATGAATGTCCTACCAACCTAATAGCCTGTAGAGATGGCCGAACTTTGGAAAGTTCGGTCCGTTTTCGAACTTTCGAATTAAGTTTGAAACTGGACCCATTAAAGTCAATGGGAGTCAAATATTTCGAAAAGTTCAAATGAAATACAATTAAAATATCAATGGTACCTTAATATAAATGGCTGTGGGACCTAAGAAATTGTCTGGGGAACATGTTTGAATATCCAGGACTTTACTGACATTACTGTTTGAGGCTCAAGCAGGAGAAAGCAGAGGAAATCTCAGAGGGGCGGGGCTTAACATTCAGCAAACCAGTAACAAGATGTCAGCAACTTCCAAGGCACAAAGCTAGGCTCTGGAGGGACATAGGGAGGAGGAACGAAGGGTCAGGAATGCAAGGCAGGTGGTAGTGGTAGGGGACTCTATTATAAGGAATGTAGATAGGGTAATCTGCCGCCAAGACCCTACACGCCGAACTGTGTGTTGCCTGCCTGGTGCTAGGGTTCGGCATGTGGTGGATCGTGTAGACAGATTATTGGGTGGGGCCCGGTGTGACCCGGCGGTCTTGGTTCACATTGGTGCCAATGACAAAGTTAGAGGAGGAGGTGAGGTCCTTAAACATGATTTCCGAGAACTAGGGGCCAAGATAAAAGCAAGGACCTCCAGGGTAGTGTTTTCAGAAATACTACCGCAGCCACGTGCTAAGCCAGGGAGACAGCGGGAGCTTATGAGCATTAATGCGTGGCTAAGAGAGTGGTGTAAGGAAGAAGGGTTTGGGTTTATTGAGAACTGGGCAGACTTTGCTGTCGGCTACAGGCTCTTTAGTAGGGATGGGTTGCACCTCACTGATGGTGGTGCAGCTGTTTTAGGGGAGAAGATGGCTAGAGGGTTGGAGGAGATTTTAAACTAGGTTTGGGGGGGGAGGGTATTAGCAGTCTCACTGGGATAGATTGTCCAGGAGGAAAGCAGGGTGTAGATAGGCCAGTGGTGGGTGGAAAGGGGGGTGGGGCTAGCATAGGGGATAGGGAGGAATGTGTATCAAAGTGTACGAATAAATTACAGGATCATAATCTAAAATGTATGTTTGCAAATGCGAGAAGCCTGGCTGACAAAATGGGTGAATTGGAAATGTTGGCATTGAATGAAAAGTATGATGTAATAGGTATAGCAGAAACGTGGTTGAACAGTTCTCACGACTGGGCTGTAAATATAGAAGGATATGCCTTGTTTAGGCAGGACAGAAAAAAAAGGAAAGGGGGAGGAGTATGTGTTTATGTTAAAAAAGAATTGAAGCCAAATTTAAAAGAAGAGATAACTGGTGATATGGATGATAAAGTGGAGGCAATATGGGTGGAATTAGGCAACAGGAAAGGGGGTAGTGGTGTCTGCTATAAGCCGCCAAATGCTAGCAGAGAGGAGGTGAGTCAACTTCATATGCAGTTGGCAAGGGCTGCAAGTTTGGGGAGTGTGCTCATTATGGGGGACAATTACGCTGACATTGATTGGTGTGGTGGAACTGCCATCACAGAAAAAGGCGATGAGTTCCTGAATTTGCTGCAGGATAATTTTCTCTCACAGGTGGTTGAGGTTCCTTCTAGAAAAGGAGCTCTGTTGGATCTGGTAATATCTAACATTGTGGAGCGCATTATAGATATAAAGGTAACTGGAGGCTTAGGGAATAGTGACCATGAAATAGTGGCATTTGGACTTTGTTATCGAAAGGAAAAGTGCGCTGGGTTAACAAAGACATTTAATTTCAGGAAAGCAAATTTTCCCAGGTTAAAAGCAGCTCTTCAGAATGTCAACTGGGATAATGTATTATCAGGTAAAGGTACTGAACAGAAGTGGACTGTGTTCAAGGGGATTTTAAGCCAGTTCACATCTAAATTTATACCCTTGGGAAATAAATGTAAAAAAAATAAATCCGCACCCATGTGGCTGAATTCTGATGTAAAGAGGCAAATGGTAAGGAAGAAAAAGGCATTTAAAACCTTTAAGGACGAGGGAACGGAAAGGGCCTTTAGGGAGTATAAAAACTGTAACAAGGAGTGTAAGAAAGCAATCAAACTAGCTAAAATTAATACTGAAGTTAGGATAGCTGAAGAAAGCATCACTAAGCCTAAACATTTTTTTAAGTATATTAATAGTAAGAAGATGAGGACTGAGAATGTGGCACCATTAATTAATGGGGATAAGTTAGTTACGGAGGATGGCGATAAAGCAAATGTCTTGAATATTTTTTTTTCCTCTGTATACACTATAGAAGATCCAAGTACAGATATCATAGAGTATAGTAGCAATAAAGGTATACAAGATTCAAGTTCACTTTGGTTAACCGAGGATATGGTACAGAAAGAACTAAATAAGGTTAATATTAATAAATCTCCTGGACTGGATAAAATACATCCTCGGGTACTTAAGGAGCTAAGTTCAGTTTTATCTAGGCCATTGTTTCTTATTTTTGCTGATTCCCTCATGTCCGGTGGTGTGCCTCTGGATTGGAGAAAGGCTGATGTTATTCCAATATTCAAAAAGGGTAGTCGCTCACAGCCGGGTAATTACAGGCCTGTAAGTTTAACTTCAGTGGTGGGGAAGATCCTGGAAAGTTTAATAAGGGAACATGTTCTAGAGTATGTTTCAAGGACTGACATTATAAGTAGTAACCAGCATGGATTTAGGAGGAATAGATCTTGTCGAACTAACTTGCTTGGCTTTTATGAGGAAGTAAGTAGAAGTTTAGACTCTGGCATAGCAGTAGATGTAGTTTACTTGGATTTTGCAAAGGCTTTTGATACAGTCCCCCATAGGCGACTAATGAATAAGCTAAGGTCTGTTGGTCTGGGGAGTCACATTTGTACATGGATAGAAAATTGGTTAATGAATAGGATGCAGAAAGTAGTTGTTAATGGGGCTTTATCATTATGGACTAAAGTGCTAAGTGGGGTGCCACAGGGTTCTGTGTTGGGGCCGCTTCTATTTAATCTATTTATTAATGATTTGGAAGTGGGTATTGTCAGCAAGGTTTCTGTGTTTGCCGACGACACAAAACTTTGTCGACCATTAAAAACTTCAGAGGATGTGCAATCGTTGCAAGGGGATCTAGATAGATTATCACATTGGGCTGCTAAGTGGCAGATGAAATTCAATGTTGATAAATGTAAGGTGATGCATTTTGGACTTAAAAATACTTGTGCTACTTATACTATAAATGGCTCTGTGTTATGTGAATCCCTGTTGGAAAGGGATCTTGGAGTTTTGGTGGATAACAAACTTAAAGGTAGCAAGCAGTGCCAGGCGGCAACAGCCAGAGCCAGCATGGTATTGTCTTGTATAAAGCGAGGTATGGATTCAAGGGAGGAAAATGTAATTCTTCCTCTTTGCAAAGCATTGGTAAGGCCCCATTTGGAATATGCAGTGCAATTTTTAAATCCTGTGAACAAAAATGACATCTGTGAAATGGAATGGGTTCAGAGAAGGGCAACTTAATTAATAAGGGGATTGGGGGAGCTTGAATATGAAGAGAGACTGGAAAAGTTACAATTATGTACGCTGGAGAAAAGGCGCTTGCGTGGGGATATGATTACTGTGTATAAATACATTAACGGGCCATACAATAAACTATCTGGGGCATTGTTCACCAATAGAACATGTCAAAGGACACGAGGACATCCCTTAAGACTTGAAGAAAATAGGTTTAGGCTTCAAGCTCGGAAAGGGTTTTTCACTGTGAGAACGGTAAAGCTATGGAACTGTCTTCCAGTGGACGTTGTTATGGCAGGTTCATTGGTCATTTTCAAAAAAAAGCTGGATGAGTTTCTGCAAACAAGGAATGTTACAAGTTACTGGTATTGATACATAAAATAGAGTTGATCCAGGGAAATTTCCGATTGCCACTTGGAGTCAGGAAGGAATTTTTTCCCCCTTCATAAATTTGGTGGGGTTTTTTTGCCTTCCTCTGGATCAACAGTTAGGCAGGAAATGAGGATATTGCTAGATGGGTTGGACTGGATGGACGTATGTCTTTATTCAACCTTAAATACTATAAACTATAAACTATAGGTAAAAAAAAAATATGGCAACGGTATTTTTAAAGCCGCAGTTTCCAAATAAACATAACTTGATTTTACAGTGCCCTTATCCTTTAAATTAGCATGATTATTAGTTTTACAGTTATTTTCTCTTTTCTTATTCCTATTTTTGGACTGTATCTTTATTGGATAGTTTGGTTCAGGGCACAATCTGTGGTATTTCATAAATAATTATGTTCAAATGGTGAATTTAGGTTAAACCATCATGCAGAATTCCTTGTTCATTTGGACATTTTGCTGGGGGTTGGTTTGAAAGGGCTTGGTCCAGTATAGTTCTCCTTAGTTCTCCATGTGATCAGTGAGGGGCATTGGTAACGTAATGCCATGAACGTAGTGCCATTGATAACAGCAAGGGTTGTCAAGGGGGAAGGAGGCGTTTGAGTGACAAGTATGTAGAAAAGTAAGAAATAGTTTCTTCCTTTTCTAAACACTTGTTTATTTGGTGGAGAGGTGGCCCAAAGATGATTGGACGTCTAGCAGGTACCCTGTATATGAGTGACAGTCAGATACAAGTAAGTAAAGGAACATAACAGGAGGCCTAACTTTGTCGTAAAAATGTTTAAATTATTATAAGTATGCAACGATAGGAAGTAAGGGATAGGGAACAAATGTATAAAAAGTAATTTTTTGTCTGGACATGCCCTTTAACAAAGGATTAAGTCTTTCTGGGTTTTCTCACAAACTCACCTTGTTCTCCACATGTTGATTATTTTGTGTTTCTGTATAGGAGGCCCCATCTTCCCTTTGTTCAAGCCTGGTTTTGGGCTGTCTGGTTGTTAAAGTGAGATGGTTGCTAGGGGTAACTGACCCTATCAAGCAGATTGCAGTTAATTTCTAAAAGGAGGGGTGTCTAAACTAAAAATACAATTAAAAAAAATATTTATTAAATTGTCTTAAAGGACAACTGTAGTGTCCAAGCTTGCCTCACCTCAGTCAGGGATCTATCCAATGTAAAGTGCATCTTGCAGAGTGTGACTTACCATTGCTAAGGCCCTGGGAAGAAATGGGGCAAAGCAAAATGCTTCAGTTGTTCTTAAACTCCCCCACCAAACCATATTAGTAAAAATTGTGTATGTTTTTGTTAGACGATGATGAAAGGGCAAAGGTATCCAACAATTCTAGAGGCTCTAGGGAAGTTTTCCCCATAATCTACTGGTTCAAACTCCTCAAATAAACCTCTATGATATTGTTAAGTATTTTAATACTTACAATAGTGATTTATTTGCTCATGCACGTGGTGGGGCCCAGATGCCCAGTCTGACCGGTTTCTACACAATTATTGATCTATATATAAATAATACAGAGAAAGGCAAAAAAAATGTATGACGATGTTCACTTTATAATTAGTTGTGTGCACAAATTCTACAGCTGGTATCATGGCCTGGCCTATGGGATGATGCACTCAACAAAAAGCTATGCTGGGCCAGTTAGTGCAACATTAGGTAAAACCCAGGGGTGATGACCTATCAGTTTAGAACGTTTCCCTGGGTATATATTTACCTTTCTCCCAGCTCCTCCTCTTTAATCTTCTTCTTTGCTATTATTTTCTTTTTGGGCTCCTCTTATCTTTGGCTGCTTCTCTCTAGAATGAGTTTACTGGCCGATGGTTCTTACCTTCCAACGTTCACACCTGTCCCATTTAATTTTTGTAAATAAAATTAGGACAGGCAGTTCTTCGGAAATAAGGAAACTTTGATTGTACTGTATGAGCACTTTAACCATCCTTTCCCTTCGTTTGGACCCTCTTTGGACCTTCTTATTGATTGTCAAACCTGTCTAATGTCTTTAGAATGAGTTTGCTGGTCGGTGGTTCTTACCTTCCAACTTCCCCACCTGGTTCATTTATTTTTTGCAAAAAATTTAGGCCATGCAGTTATTTGGACATTGCAAAATGTTGATTGTAGTGTATTGGAACCTTAAGCACCCATTCTCTTCTTTTTAAGATTTTTCATTAGATAGATTTAAGGTTCAATTGACAATCAGGGAAATTCAATAAAAGTTGTTTTTGTTAATAATTTTGCCTCAACACATCAAATCTTATTTAATATTTGAAATCTAACATCTGATTGGTTGGGGCAAAATTAGCACCATTTTAACCATAAGAACTTTTATTGAATAACCCTGTGTTATTCAATAAAAAAGGGAGTTTGCTCACCTTACAACATTCCAACCTGGCCCATTTACTTTTATGCAAAACAAATCAGGCACTTCTTTGGATGTTACAAATTGTAGGGCACCTTAATCATCCTTACTCTTCTTTTGGATTCTCCTCTTCTTTGTCCTACATAGCCTGTATGCATACAAACAAAACATAATATTAATACAAATACGGGGAATGCTTCCCTGGACAAAGGCTGGCAACCGGACTTGAAGAGTATGTGTAGAACTAAAATTCAAAGCTTTATTTCAACAAGTTAAAAGCAGAACATGCAAGGTCCAGACACATGCACCATGAGGTACACACACAATACTCCTCCCAACGCGTTTCGTGGAACTCCTTCCACTTCCTCAGGGGCTAAAGAGGGTGTGTACTGCAATGCTATATATACAATCAAAGTTTAACCCCTTCGTCCATCAAATTAGTTAAAACACCCTTAAGAACATCCATACACATAATATACAGTGATAACATAAAACATCAACCATATTAAAAACATATATATATAAACCTCCTATTCACACAATAGTAAGGAATAAGAATGTTCTAGTTAATGAAAAATGTAGCAATCACAAAGTACAGAGCAAACCAGATCAATATCTAACGTGTAAATACAAAAAATTGTAGCAATACTTAAATGGCATACCATATTGTAACAATAAAGTTATATTAGTAACAATGAGTAAATATGTTGGTATAAATAAATAGAAATACTATACATGAGTACAGGATATTTAGTTGCAAAAGCAACTCAATTCAAAATCCCTATTGAGACCATGGGGAACAGTGGTACCTAATGTATAAATCCAGAACGCTTCTTGTTTCAACAAACTGCGTTCTCTGTCACCCTTCCTAATGTTTCGAGGTGTATGATCTATAATCTGAAAGGAAATCTTTAGATTGCCATCATGACAGTCCATAACATGGGCAGAAATTGCTGTATCACAGCGTCCTCTTAGGGCAGCATTCACGTGTTCAGCTATTCTTTTGTAGGCTGGCCTTATCGTTTTGCCAATATATTGTTTGCCACAAAAGCAGGTCGCAAGGTATATGATGTAGGATGATCTACAGTTGAGATGTCTATTGATCGTGAATTTCCTCCGACCCCTGCTGTCCGTAAAGGTACTGGCTATGTGAATATATTTACACATATTGCATCGTGTTAGTCCACATTTATAGCATCCTTTATAGTTAAGCCAAGTAGGGGTGGCTTTCTCAAAAGTGTCATCCCTAAATAAACTCGGGGACACTAAGGAACCTATGGTTTGACCCTTCTTGTACACAATCCTAGGGCTAAAGGGTAACAATTCTTTCAGTAAAGGATCCATTCTTAGAATGGACCAATGTTTATTAAGTATATCCCGAATTTTTCTACTATCCTTATTAAAGGTGGTGACAAAACTCGGGCTGGAATCATATTTGGATTCCATTTTACTCCTCCCCAAGATAGAATTGCATTTGTTTTTATTTCTATTAGTCCTCATAAGTAGGGACTTTCTGTCATAGCCCACTGCTCGTTCATATGCCGCTTTAATGTTTACTGTGGGATATCCCCTTTCTAGGAGTCTGTCCCACAGTTCCATGGATTTATCTTGGAACCTATCCCAGTTGGAACAGATGCGCCTTAGACGCAAAAATTGCCCAAATGGTATACCACGAATAGTTGGGGCAGAATGGCAACTATCTGCTCGTAACAAGGTATTTCTAGTTATAGGTTTGCGGTATAAATCAGTAGTTACTTTTCCATTACATATGCTAAACTCAATATCCAAGAATTCCATGTTACTTTTCTTTTTTTTTTTCTTCTTTTCTATTGGACGTAAAGGTGATTCCCCAACCTGTGCTATTGCAATAATTCATAAAACCATCAAACGAGGTAGGGTCACCACAATCCTGCCATATCAATATCAGATCAATATACCTATAGATGATCTTGATGTTACTCTTGTATGGATTAGATTGGTTAAATATAAAGTGATGTTTCCAAAATTCCCCGTATTTGTATCAATCTGCATGCCTATCGGGAGACAGGTGAATTTAGGAGGCGATCGTAGCACTGGACGCACAGGTGGTAGTAGACGCTCCCAACACGTGCAGGTATGTAATTTATTGCTAGCGCTTGGATGTTTCATGTCTCCCCTGCACCGGCCGTGTTGGTTTTTTGCAGCGCTCCCACCTATATGGATGTTCACATATGTTTTTTATATATATACCCTACTTATAATTATGATGGAGATGAACATTGCGGGTCACTGAAGACATATTGTTCTACTTAGTGGATAAGTGTTCGTTTGGTAACGAACGGATTTTCACGGCTTGCAGTATTCTAATATACATAGTTTTACTTTGTATTCACTATGGAGTACACACAGCACAGCAACACATCGAGTACAGACTACAGATACAAAGACGCTGAGTTGATCTTTTCAGACAATCCAGATGGGGATTGGGACCAACGAGCTTGGACCCATGATATTGATTATTGGTCTAAAGAATTAGAAAGGAAAATGACTACTGAATTAAAAACATGGTGGGACATTTGTACCTTAGAGAATTATATTAAGGTTAAGAGGATACCACGTGGCCTTCGTATTAAGAAATATCCCACATTTAACATGATCTCTAAAGAGTTCATGATGGCTTGGAATATGGTCCTCTCTGATTGTTCATTCAAATTAATGGATTTGATCATCACTTACTATAGAGAACAGCATACCAAAATTGTTAAGGATATCCAATGTATGAACGACAGTATTTTAGAGAGAGACTGCAAAAACGGAGAAGAGTTGATACAGTCAATTAAACAAAAATTATCCAAAATGGAGTATGATATAAAGAAATTAAAACATGATAAGTTTCTTCGGGACAAAATTGACTATGATCTGGATAAGGTATATGTGTGGAATAACGAAAATAGAGGTCGATCCCGTAGTAAGGATAATTCGAGGTTTTCTAGGAGGCAAGGATCTACAGACAAAAAGTTCATTTTGCCACACATAATCCTACACATGCAGGCAATAAGAACATGAGGGAACAACCTTTGTCTCTCTCCCATTGCTCCCCTCCCTCTTCTCCCCCTTTGTCTTTTTTAACACAGGATCTGGACAAATCTATGGATATGGGATATCGGAACAGCCCACCGAGATTGAAATACAGGGACAAATTGAGAGGAAGAACCGATGTAAGAGAAAGAAGAGGGGACGTAGGAAGAAACTTCAAGAAACTTCAACCTCTAAAACAACGTGCACAATGCAAAAGAGTTACACGAAGGATGTGAGTCCTCATAGGTGGGATGATAAGAGGCAAGTTAAAGAGGTTATTGCTGCATGTAAAAACAATGTGATCAACATATCCAGCTTTACTCTGAGTGATGAGGAAACACGGGCCTTGAATTTGGGACTTAACTTTGTGTTACCTGAACCATCTGGTGTTTTCAATCTACTTATAGATTTGAATCGTTTTATCAGGAAACTTACCTTGAAAAGACATTTTCACCAGCCTATGGAAAGAGACTCTGTTCATCCTAATATTGGGGACACTAATAACACAAATTCTGTTCATTATAATGTGGGGTCGCTTTTTGATGTAAATACATATACTAAGGGTGATGTTACATTTTGTGACCAGTGCAATCTAGATACTCTTATGTCACTGGTGGAGAGTAACACTACAGTAATGAACATACCGGCAGTGACCTCGGGTCTTAGGAACAGATCTAGCTTTTATCCCATTCAAAGTAAGGGGAGCAGCTATATTGATCTGTTCCACAAACTTGTGGTATCTGAATTTAATAAAATTGAACTCGGGCGGAGACATAGGACCCACAGGGTATTTGATAACAGCCTTGATATTTCGGCCACGCTCACTGCCCTTAAAGGGATTAGGAATAATCCAGACATTATGGTAAGAATGGCAGACAAGGGGGGTGCCATAGTCGTCTTAGACACCAAGTATTATCTTAAGGAGGTGATTAGACAGCTGTCAGATAGAGATACTTATATGATTCTGAAGGAGGATCCTGTACATACATACATGTTACAACTTCAAGATCTTTTGAATTTTGGTCTATCTGAAGGGGTCATTGATAATACTGAATACGAGTTTTTATTTAATAAAAAACCTGTCACCCCCATTTTCCATATACTCCCAAAGGTTCATAAATCCTTGGAGGAAGTGAGGGGACGACCTAAAGTGTCGGGTATAGGTTCCCTAAATGAACACCTCTCCCAATATGTAGATGCTATGTTGTTACCTATGGTGGTCAATTTACCTACTTACCTCCAGGATACCACACATGCCATTAATGCCTTGTCTAATATTGAATGGGAACCCAATTTTATGTGGGTGACCATGGATGTTTCATCTCTATATTCCTCTATCCCTCATGATATTGGTCTACGGTCTGTAGAATACTGGTTGGATAAGTATAACAGATACCCTAGTCATCAAAAAAAGTTTATTATGAAAGCCCTTGAGTTTTTGCTGCATACCAATTATTTTATGTTTATATTACTTACAGCAGAAAGGGGCATCCATGGGGGGGAAGTTCTCGCCCTCCTATGCGAATTTATTTATGGGATTTTGGGAACATCACTTTATATTTATATATATTATATATACCAATCTAATCCATACAGGAGTAACATCAAGATCATCTATAGGTATATTGATGATCTGATATTGATATGGCAGGATTGTGGTGACCCTACCTCGTTTGATGGTTTTATGAATTATTGCAATAGCACAGGTTGGGGAATCACCTTTACGTCCAATAGAAACGAAAGTAACATGGAATTCTTGGATATTGAGTTTAGCATATGTAATGGAAAAGTTACTACTGATTTATACCGCAAACCTATAACTAGAAATACCTTGTTACGAGCAGATAGTTGCCATTCTGCCCCAACTATTCGTGGCATACCATTCGGACAATTTTTGCGTCTAAGGCGCATCTGTTCCAACTGGGATAGGTTCCAAGATAAATCCATGGAACTGTGGGACAGACTCCTAGAAAGGGGATATCCCACAGTAAACATTAAAGCGGCATAGAACGAGCAGTGGGCTATGACAGAAAGTCCCTACTTATGAGGACTAATAGAAATAAAAACAAATGCAATTCTATCTTGGGGAGGAGTAAAATGGAATCCAAATATGATTCCAGCCGAGTTTTGTCACCACCTTTAATAAGGATAGTAGAAAAATTCGGGATATACTTAATAAACATTGGTCCATTCTAAGAATGCTCCTTACTGAAAGAATTGTTACCCTTTAGCCCTAGGATTGGTGTACAAGAAGGGTCAAACCATAGGTTCCTTAGTGGCCCGAGGAGAAATTCGGGGGAAGGAAATTCACGATCAATAGACATCTCAACTGTAGATCATCCGACATCAAATACCTTGCGAACTGCTTTGTGGCAAACAATATTTGGCAAAACGATAAGGCCCGCACAAAAGAATAGCTGAACACGTGAATGCTGCCCTAAGAGGACGCTGTGATACAGCAATTTCTGCCCAGTTATAGACTGTCATGATGGCAATCTAAAGATTTCCTTTCAGATTATAGATCATACACCTCGAAACATTAGGAAGGGTGACAGAGAACGAGTTTGTTGAAACAAGAAGCGTTCTGGATTTATACATTAGGTACCACTGTTCCCCATGGTCTCAATAGGGATTTTGAATTGAGTTGCTTTTGCAACTAAATACCTGTACTCATGATAGTATTCTATTATTTATACCAACATATTTACTCATTGTTACTATATAACTTTATTGTTACAATATGGTATGCCATTTAAGTATTGCTACAATTTTTTGTATTTACACGTTAGATATTGATCTGGTTTGCTCTGTACTTGTGATTGCTACATTTTTCATTAACTAGAACATTCTTATTCCTTACTATTGTGGTGATAGGAGGTTTATATATATATGTTTTAATAGGTTGATGTTTTATGTTATCACTGTATATTATGTGTATGGATGTTCTTAAGGGTGTTTTAACTAATTTGATGGACGAAGGGGTTAAACTTTGATTGTATATATAGCATTGCAGTACACACCCTCTTTAGCCCCTGAGGAAGTGGAAGGAGTTCCACGAAACGCGTTGGGCGGAGTTTTGTGTGTGTACCTCATGGTGCATGTGTCTGGACCTTGCATGTTCTGCTTTTAACTTGTTGAAATAAAGCTTTGAATTTTAGTTCTACACATACTCTTCGAGTCCGGTTGCCGGCCTTTGTCCAGGGAAGCATTCCCCGTATTTGTATCAATCTGCATGCCTATCGGGAGACAGGTGAATTTAGAAGGTGATCGTAGCACTGGACGCACAGGTGGTAGTAGACACTCCCAACACGTGCAGGTATGTAATTTAAAACATAATATTAATTGACATCCAAGTCAAATAGTTTACAATCTATACTGCCATTTTTACTGCATTTTAGCCAGTCCTTCTATATAGATAAATAAAAGCAAGTGATTTATAAAATGACTATGTTACATGGAAAGAAAAAAATGTATCAAAAACTATAAATCACAATAGGCATTTTAATGGAGTACACTTAAAAACAGATGGCAGTTTCATTCCTTTAGAAAATTATCATAAAAATGTCACCCATTGTAAAATTAACAATGGAAATGCCAACCATTCTAAAACAACATTAGAAATCTTGTTGGAAAATTCCACCATTATAAAATAATAACAATAATAAAATAGCAGGTAAAATATTTGTAAAGGTGCAGGCTCAAAAAACGATTATTATCCATAAATAACAGAATGTTATAACAAACATCCACCCCCCATAGACACTATTATATATACTACAAGAAGAAAACACAATAAAAAAAATGTAGAACACTAGATAATGTTAAGGGAAATGATTACCCATATCTAAATCTTAGCTAGATGACCAGACAACACCTATTTATATGCTGATCATTCAAAATAAAAAACAAACAAACCAAACTAAATTGTACCTTTCTTCCCACAATAGCTACTCTATTAGCTTAAATACTTTGACTAACTATTTCATTCCTGCAATAATCATTAATTGCAATGAATAAGATTTCATCAGGAGGCAAATTTGTTCTTGTTCTAGCCTGTCCACTTCTTTTTTCCAATCTCACCAGGTACTTAGGATCTTGGTGAATATGAGGCTAATGTTCAAGCATCACGGGGTCCAATGGAGACTGATGGTCTGAAACATGGTTGCTGGAGTTTTAGGATACCTTTGCTGTTTCATACTCATCTAACACACAGTTGGCATTGTTAAAACTTTCAAATGAAGATACTTGAGTACAGTGTTGGCTGCAATGTACTATACAGCAGTTAATGTCTGAAACCACATGACTCAGTAGAAATACCATAAATCTATAAACTATATGGCAATAAATTCAAACACTAGTGAGCTACCACATACAAACCAAAACTTTAGTCTTTATTTACATGCAAAGTATAAAACACTCATGGCACATTACCGCTCCAGTAGTAATGTGCCATGAATGTTTTATACTTTGCATGTAAATAAAGACTTAAAGTTTGGTTTGTATGTGGTAGCTCACTAGTTTTTGAATTTATTGCTATTTGATGTGCTGTGTCTTGCTGGAGGACCTGTACTAGTGTAGCTCCGTACTTCACTTCAGTTGGTAGGTGCATGCTCCCTGTGTGGCTTTTATTCCCCATTCTGCGCTATAAACTATATGGGCATGAGTGGTTAAGAGAAAAGTATATGCCATGGCAAATAATTGGATTATTTAACGCCCATTCAACCTGCTGTACCAAAGATGAGGACTTAAGATATATTCTTTATCTATGTGAATTTATCAAATAAGATAAACTCTTTGCCCTATTCTGCCCCCTGTTCTGGGCTGACTAGCCTCTATATGTGTTTCTTGTCGGAGGGTGCACTCATCTTCCCGTTGGCTGTCTACTAAATCTTTTTTAGACAAGACAATTAAATTCTGAGATTCCATCTAGATGGGAAAATCCATAGGTGACTATTGGGTACATTGGTACGAGCATGTTCACTGTATTTACCCTTGGAATTAACTAATTACTAATAATCTTGATATCAAACAATGTTAACTGTAGTGATACATATAGAAAATCGAAAGGTTATTAGTATACACTGGAAGAGTTAAAAAAAATGCCATTCAACATTGAGTAAGTATTAAAAAGTATGAATGTCTAAAATATTAAAATAGCAATGCGTAGGTTTCTACAGTATGCTGGCCACAGATATTTCACTCATGCTGTGCTGCACAGCAGACATTCTTTTCAAACATTTGTTCTAAGGTTAGTAGTGGCAAACAGTAATGCACTGCAGATTCTCATTTACATCAATAATTCCTAACATCTGAATGCAGAGAAAATGTTACATATATAATTGCTATTATTTAGACAGACCATTGTCCTTAAAGAAGAGGACATATAAATGCATTTGATTTTCATATTTTTATTTTAAGATTGTACAAAATTTACATTAGTGTATAAAATGTGTTTGGAGGATTCATAAAGCATTGAAGTAGAAAAGGAAATTTGGATCAATGACTATTGCTGGTTCATTGATGTAGGTTTTGTCTTTGTAAAAGAAAATGTTTCAGTTTACGTAGGACAAATCAAGGACAAGAGTAATACAGTTTATCTTCTAAGATATGGAATATGAGTTAAAATTCAAAAGAAGTCTCAAACAGCACCTAAGCCTAAAGTGGCCGCCCAAAACATTGTGGGGCATATTTGTTACAGTTATGTTAACATAACGGTAACATTTAAAGTCATTATACAATAGATACATCCTCCTGATTCTGTATTGTTTTGAGGCATTGCTGTATTACTGGACAGTAATCCCATACAGTAACCCCAAGTTCCTTGGCACTCCAGATGTTTGGAAACTACAACTCCCAGCTTGCTTTAGTAGCTGGGAGTTGTAGTTTTTAAACATCTGCAGTGGTACCCTGCACCACCAGTCCAGTGGAGGAGAAATTGGCCCAGAACTATTTCCTGTAAATGAACATTATTTGGTTTGGTCAATGTAAGTACAAAAACTGCAATAAATAATGGTAAACCACTGTTAACTGTGTTAACTTGCCTGGTCACTCATCTGTAATGCGGCTGCTGCTTGCTCAGCATCCACTGCTAAGCTGCCTGGTGTCACTACTAGAGTAGTGACGTCAGTGGATGCAGAGTGAGCGGCAGCCGGATTGCAGAGTGAGTGAGGTGAGTGACCCGAGTATAAGTACTTGAGTATATAAGGTAAATGGTCTTAAATTTTTTTTATACATGAAAAGAGAATTGATTGCACACCACCAACCAGACCTCCACTCTTAAGCTAGGTACACACAGTACAGATTTCTGAAAGATGACAGACAGGATCTGCAAGATCCTGTCTGCCATCTTTCAAAGATCTGCATACACAGTCCCGAGCGTTCTCCCTATGAATATCATAGGGAGAATGCTCGGGACTGTGTGTTTCCATCGGCCGCGCTAGACTCCTCTATAGGGAGTCTAGCGTGGCCGATGGAAATTTTCGGCCGACCCGAACGTTTGGCGGCCGCGCGCTCGTTTGGGAAACCAGCGTACACACATAACGATAAACCCCCGATACTGTCGGATCCGACGGTATCGGGGCTTTATCGTTACTGTGTGTACCCAGCTTTAGATTTGCTATGCAGACAGTTCTTCAATAGGTCTTTGTAAAGGTCATCTCCTGCCTCCAGTTATTAAGCTTACCGAGTGTAATGTCCTTATACCTTTCAAAAATACTTTACTTTGTTCTAACATTAAACCCATCTTAAATTTCAAAGTTACATCATGTGTCAAACACAGCTGCTCAGTCATGAGCATAATCCTATGTCAGATTCACAATCAGAATTTTGTTTAAAAATCTGGAGATGTATAGTCAAAACCGGGGCCTGATGTTGAAAGTCAGATTTGGACACTGGGTCAAAATGGAGCTGGGCGAAGAAAGCGATACCCAGAGCACTTCACAGGATAGAAGAGATAGATAAGTTGCCACATACCTTGCTTTTTTATGCATGTTACTGACCTGATGCTGGAAACACTTACAGGGAGATTCAATAAAAGTTCTTATCGTTTAAAATGGTGCTCATTTTGCCCCAACCAATCAGATGATATTTAACATTTGAAAGCTAAAATCTGATTGGTTGGGGCAAAATTAGCACCTTTTTAAACGATAAGAACTTTTATTGAATAACCCTGTTGGGTCTTACATACATTTTGTTTTGCAATTTTGAAGAACGTTTTTGCCATTGCAGACTATTAGAGTATAGTAGTTATACTATCTCCAATGAAGCAACTGTATATTGGGATGATTATGTGCTGGCTGTGTCTCTCTAGCCTGGGTTTATTGCAAACAAGGGAAATTATTTGTCCAAAATGTGGAACGTGTTGCCGACACCTGCGTATGTTGTGAGCCATGCCACATGTGTCTCAAAAAGTATTTTGTATGTTTGTAAAACTTTATTGTGCTAAAAATAGAGACTCCTATAATAGTGAAGAATAATAAAATATTAAAAATAGTCTTAGGTATGGTCTTAAATAAATTGTGACTATTTACACATCCATCTGGCTAATTATTAATGTACAAAACTTTAACCCTATGGCTGCACCTTATCATTTCTCCACAGTAATGTCAATCTCTCATCCAGAAACATTTAAATAAACATTAGTCATTAAGACTATGTGGTTTTACAGTATTTAATGTTCTGATCCAAAAAACTCTTGTTGTAAGAGAGACTTTGATCTATTACCACCCCTTTTATTTAGTGGTACTTGATCAATGGCTATGGCTTTAAGATCAGCTGCCGTGTGTCCTTTCTCTAAAAACTGTTTAGTCACTGGCTTATATGTTTTTTTATCTCTATAGGCAATGTTCATGTCCGATCTATGTCCGTTCATCCTCGTCTTTAACATCAGGTCAGTTTTTACCTACATAGGCCAGTTTACAGGGACAAGTGAGTAAATAATTGACAAAATTTGTTGTACAGGAGATGAAATGTTTGATATCAAACTGTTGATTGGTATGGGGATGTTGGAATGTAGCACAGGGTGTGATGTTCCGGCATGTGATGCATTTTGCGCATCTAAAACATGCATTGGGTCTTTAAATTTTCCATAGTGTTTCCTTCTTATAACAGTCTATGGGATCTATCTTAACTAAAATGTCTCTCAAACTCTGTCCCCTACGGAAACCAATTGTTGGGCGATCTGGTATTTTCTCAGTTGATCATCAGCCCTTAACATATTCCAATTTTTTGTTAGGGTATTTTTAAAATCCATCCGCATATTAGAATAGACCGTTGAGCAAACAAACTTTTTATCTTTCACTTGGATCTCTTTCCTTCCTTGGTAATGTTTCATGCTCTTTGTAAAGCTGGTCCTAAAACCTTTTTAGGGTATCCTTTTTGTAGGAAGCATTCAGTCTTTTCACTAATCTGTTTTTCCATACCGTCAACCTCAGAATTGTGCGGTGCGGTGAATGATTAATAACCAGAATGTCCAGAAATTCAATTTGAATATTACTAAGCTTGGTTGTAAATGTAATCATCCCTTCTAGTTCATTCAGTGCTTTAACATTTCCACAGAACAGGGATTCTTCAGATCCTTTACAGATCTAACAGATATCATCTGTGAATCGACAATAAAAAATCAATTGATTAGCATACACTAACAGAATGTGATTTTTTTCATATTGATGCATGAATATATTTGCATAGGCAGGGGCTATGGCCGCACCCATGGATGTCCCTGCCCTCTGCATATAATAAGATTCCTCGAATCTAAAAAAATTCTTGGTCGAGGTCACCTCTAATAATAACAATATAAATTTTTATGTACCACAGTCATTATTTTGTAACATATCTTTAATCACTGTAATCACTGTAATTCCCATTGTGTGTGGGATGTTTGTATATAAACTTGAAAAATCTTCATTGGAGGCACCCAGGCTGGTCTGAAAAGAGCCACGAAGGTAGAGTGCACAATGATTGTGAAAATACTTACCAGATTAAAAAGTATACAGATATAACAAAAAACGAGAAAAGAGTTTCCTGCCCTAGAGAGCTTATATTTTAGGTGTATACCTACAATCTAGGGTCAATTAATCAAAATGTACCTGTGTTTATTCATTGTGAATTAGGCTGATAGAATGTAACATTTTAAAGGAAAATTCCACCTCAGAGTAAAATGAATATATATCACTAGGACCCCCAAAACATAAGATCGCAAGAGCTTTACAAGCTCTTTATGAGCTTGTGCAGCCACAGAGGAGGTGGCTCTGAAAACATCTGTAAGTCATTGGCTATGATGTCACAGTCATGGCTGTGACTAGCAACCTGGAAGTACTGTGAAAGAAGAAAATGTGGGTCAAAGGTAAATATTGCAATCTTGGGGGGGGTCCAAGTGCAATATATCAATTTTACTGTTTGGGTGGGGAGTGCTTTAAACAATACTTGGGGACAGTTTGAATTGCTTAGGGTGAAATATGTTTATTCATTTCCAGTGGTGTAATAAAGAATAGTCATTTTAATGACTTCATAAGCCAGAAAGTGTGTTTAATTTGAATTAAATACCTGTCATGAGCACTAAAGACTTGAAAATGGTCTTGAAAACTGGTTGGATAGACAACCCTATTGGTTTTTGCAAGTTTCTATAAAATTAACTTAATTAAATTGTTCACAGAATCTATAAATATACCACATAAAAAGTAACCAGTGAGACATTTATATCTATGAATACCAATCTAAAGTATAGCAGATTCACTGTACAGTGACATTTGTCTAAATTACCTCGAGTGATGCATCGTCTCCTGTTTACACTGACTCTATACTGGTTTCTTTGAATGGTCTTGTTGTAATTATAATGTTGTCTTATCCAGAGGCGATGTGGATCAGAGATAGTGAAACTGTTATTTCAGAAGGAAGCAGCTGTCTCTAAAAGAGTAAAATGTCAATATGGTTTTAACATCATGATTATATTAACCTGTCTTCAGAGCAGTTATTGTTTTATTCATAATAAATAGGAACTCTATTTACAGCAGAATGTTCAGACATGACTTAAAAACACGTTATATATACTGTATATTGTCTATTTATGATTTATCCATCATGTGATTAAAAGTACCTTTTAATGATTGAAAGACAATTTTAGTGGCAGTCCCAACTTTCAGCTTTTGATGTTTTCTTTGGCAACAGTTTAATTCAAGACCATTACACTTACACTCTTAGACAACGTGAGAGGCAATCCCTTGGGATAAAGTGCGTGTCAGGATAAAAACTAGAATGAAAAAGGAGGAATAATCAAATGCACTGAAATAGACAGAGTCAGGAATATTTTAGCCTGTTATCCTTGAAGCAATCCCCTATCTATTCTAAAGGAAGTAATTTCTGGATGTGTTGAGTCTAAGATCAATGACTGAGCAGCTGCATGGCATAAAATGCTGCTTCATCAGCTTTTTTCTACAAAATAACAGTTGTACCAAAATAATTTTTAGCAGAGTTGGACCTTCCTATATCAATGTACTGCATAATATATATTGACCCAATAATATTACTTAAGAGACATAAGGGTACTACTGTGTACACAATTTAGATTTATAAACAAATTATATCGCCGGTTCCTTCATGTTTTTTGTCTCACCTTGAAATGCCCACCAGACTTATCAGGTTATCAGACAGTCTCCAGATTACATCAGGATGCTTAAGGAAACTTCACAGAGCTAGTGACCTTAGCTATTGTACTATGCCTAGTGGGTAGATACCAAGGCCGATATATTGAGTAGTCCCCTGATAGGAATATTATCTTTAAGTACACTTGCTATCCTATAAACACCACAGCTGAGTGAACAGTCACGATATCAGGTTTATTGCAGTTAGACTATATACAGTATAAACCGTATATGGACATATATTAAATGCCTTCTCTGTTTTGGCAGAACCAGTGGAATAAGTCAGTTAAAATCTAAAAGGAATTCCATTACATGTACAGAAATCCAAGTGGCATCAATTTTGACATCAATCCATTGTATGCAGCAAGATGCAATGGTATAGAAAGAGGGTAATGGTTAAAAAGGATTGTGGGGGTTGTCAGAGATGACACTTTCATTTCAGGTGTATGGTCAAGTAGATAAACTGTTAAAGGCCCAATAAAATTAAAAACAAAGTTTTTCATTTTATGGTAACTTTTTATTATCAACTTCATGCGTATGTGTACACACAGTTCTAAGGGGACTTTAAGGGGGCTGATAAGAAAGATTACTACAGTATATTCATAAACAATATAAAAGTCACCCCTCACGCCACATCTTCTAAGGTCAACACTACTTCCATCCATCATTCATAGATTCACCTCTGCACAATATCCTCAAGTGTTCACTGGTGTTTTCAGTAGGAATGGTGGTAAATAACAGCCGATTGTATCTGTTGTGGCAAACTGTTGGCCCCACCAACTTTTGCCATGACCATCATTGATTCGTCCAGGCTGAATGGTCAGCCAGGACTAAAAATTGTATAATGTTAAAGGGACAGTTCACCCAAAAAAAGTATCCTACTTTAAAGGGTATGTACACTGTAAATCCAACTTAACGTCACTAGATAGCTTAGGCTTTAAATGTAAAGTGTTTCTTGTTTGTTGTTGTTCTAGCACCCTGCTATACCCAACCTTTACTCCTTGAAAGTTTCTGTCTTCCACCTTATGTCTCCTCCCGTTTTTAGCTCTGCCACACGAGATTGTGCAAATACCTTTGCCAAGCAAATACTGTGTCTGGTCACAGAACGCACACCTGCCGACAGTGTGCATGCAACGTGATGTCAGTGTGCACATGACGTGAAGTCAGTGTGCACATGACGTGAAGTCAGTGCGCATTTGTGGCATCAGTGTGCATTTGTGACATCATCATGCTGCAACCGAGGAAGTCATGGTGTAATGACATCAAGTGTGCACATGCTTGCAGCGACGTAGCCCCAACGTGCATGCGCATTGACTTTAGTAAAAGTTTTATAGGTCGGAAAACAACCTATTAAAGTCAATGGGAGAAAAAATTTTAAAAGTTCTAATTACGGTTAAAATAAAAATGGTAACTTACTGTAAATGGCTCTGGCACCTGGGAAATGGTCTGGGGAACATGTCACTATCACCAAAACTTATTTAAAAGCTAACTTCTCCCATGACCAGGCAATTGTCAGGTTTCCACATGCTACACTTGCGGTTTATCGCCAAGCCGCTACATTCGAGGGGTACCGAACATTCGAGGGTTAGCGAAAGAACCGATACATACGGGTTTATGGCCAAAATCGAGGGTTAGTGAACGAAACACAAAATACTTCCTTGAGTTCAGAAAACCCAAACTAGTTTGTAGCTTGGGAAGTTCTAAACGTCTGAGCACGTTCCAAGCGATTAAAGTTCGGGTTGAACTCACCAACAGAAAAGGATTTTGGAAAACATGAAGAAAGAGAGTGAAAAATCGTATGCATTATTACACTTTCATTCTGTTAATTGAAAGCAGTAAAGCTAGTCGTACACGTAGCAATGGTTTATCAATCATATTTTCAATCAAAATATGATCGAAATGAACGAAAATCTAATGGTAAAACCAATCAAAATTATCCACCTTGCGCTATAGATCGTCCATAGATTTAAGCTTGAAATATGCAGAAGCTGGGTTCTGGAAGATAGGGTAGATGTAAAAACTTTGTTTTTTTTCAATATTGGTCAGTTTACTGGGGGGGGAAAAGTATGTTTCTAGTTAAAAAAAACTTTGGAAACAATACAATGTACATAGTAATGTACCTTTCACACTGCTATATTTTGTCTGTGAAAAACAAATGAACCTTTTCAGTCTCCATTTTCACTGTATATTTATTGTTTTTTTTTTTTTGCTGGAGCCTTCCAGGTACTAGAACGTTATCTGGGTGCTGTGCAGAGCTGTGAGGAACGGCATTTACATTAATTCTCTAACAATAGAAACAGTGTGATAATGGTGCTTAGACATTAGTCAATTAAGTCCTTTTCTTTGCAATAAACATTCGGTGCTCTGGGCACAATTCTCCCTTCGCCTCTTATTCATATCAGTTTCTAACAGCTTGGGGGTGCACAGAGGATTAGTTAAACTGTGTAATTCCTGCTTGTGCTCCGGCTACTTAACAGAGTCTGAAAACCCACCACCATGATTTAATAAATCTGTTTGATAATCCTTCCATGGCACACTCTTCTGTAAACTGAGAACTGGGGGGGGGGGAAATGAAACGTTCTGCATTTTTACTTTAGTCAGGAAAAGTTAAAGATGTGATAAAGCACCATAGCTGAATGATTAGCAGTGTAAGTCTTTGTATAGGCGAGCATGTGTGATTGGAATTGAAAACCATTACCCACATTTTCTACAGTTTAACTCGGTTCAGGAAACTCTTCAGTCAGTTTTTATAATTTTGTAATTTATTGTGAAAAGTATGCCAAGATCTGAACATTGTACGTGGATCATTATTCTGTTGCTTCTAGGTAAGAGTTGGTACATGCAGGTACAAGTATGCAAGTTTTAAGGTGGCCATACTCACAATTCGATTCTGATGGATTAAGGTCATGAGTTTGCCGATCCGGCCATACGAAACAATCTTCCATTCAGGCCATAGAAGTGCACAATCGTTATCGGCGCTGGTAATGAAGGAACTGTAATTCCCCCCTTGGCCCAATAGGTTGCAATGCCAAAGGCAGCAGCTTGTCAGCATCAAGACATATCCATAAGGGTGTGTGTATGTGGGAGGGGGGGGTTACATTATCCAATATATATCTACCCACCAGGGTGAATACATCTGGATTATCAGAATTTAACTTTTGCAATGATGGCCTATAAAGCCTATTACCCACAAACCTAATCCCTGACTGCAGCTACATACATCTATATTTATAAAATGCATGCTAAATTTGGTACAGCTTTCTGAGTGTGAGAAATATGTACATTCCTAATCAAATGCTGATACTGCTTTCCCTGCTCTGCATAATGACATTGAGGGGGTGTTTAAATGAATTGATCATACACCATGTTCAGGAATGGCTCCTGTTATTCAAAAATGTGCTGTATTTGTACAATGCAAATTATATTTGATTCAGCCCAAGATTGCCTTATGTTTTATGTGCACAATTGCACAGAAATTGTTCTGTGCTGCATTCTACTGTATATTGCCTGGCAGCAGCAAATATTTAGTGCATATTAAAAAAAAGGTCCAATACTTTACTTGATTATTTTTCTTTGCTGTACAGGATGACATTTATTTTCACCATGAATCTACATTGCTCTGTATAAAAATACCTTTGCATTTATAATGCAATACTTTACATTTTAGAGCTGCTAGGGAATTGTCAATTGAAAACAACATAAAGATCTACATAAAAATCTCTCCACTGGCCAAAATAGATAAAAGTACAGGAGTACTACCTTTCTGGGCACCTTACAACAAATCATTGGGGTGATTTTAAATTATTGCTATTAGAGAAAAGGTTGAAAACCCATGTAATAAGAAAAACGTGTTAAAATCTAGTGAATGATAGTCTAAGTCTGCAAAATGTTCCCAATATGGTACATCATTTTGTTTCAGTAAATCAATGTAGGGACCAAGATAAATGAGGGTCATGCTCTATTTCAAAGTATGCAACACCACCCACAGAATCCGAATTAGAACTTAACTTGAAGAAAGTATGCAAAATGCTAGTGGGAGGCTTTTGAAGTTTTCCTTTGTTCCACAATGAATAGTGAATAACTCAACCATGAATAAGAATTATAACTTTTCTGTGTAGGTATCCGCTTTCTTCCCTGTTGTAACCTACTTATAAATTTATGTCAAGCTAAGACATGCTATATTTGCTTAATTGAAACTAAGCCAGTTGCAAAAAGAAAAATTAAATGATCCAAAAAAAACCCAAAACAACAAATGAATCATTATCATATATAAATGAATTTTTTAATTTTCAGGGAATTTTCAAGTTTTCAAGGATTTTTTTAAAATTATGTAAAAAATTATAAAGTAGCTTACTGTAAATGGCTCTGGGACAATGGAAATGGTCTGGGGAACAGACCAATCTGATTGTAACCATTTCTGATTGAAAAAGAATCTTATTGGTTAGTTTACCAATCAGATTCTTGATGAAATAATTTTAATGTATTCATTCAGAATTGCTTACAAGTAAAGGTAAAATTTTAATACCCTCCAGCTTGAAGCCCATTGTTTGAAGTGCATATGTTTTCAAGGACTGCGGCACCATGCTGAAAGGCCACAGACGTGGAGCTCCGCTAATGGAGGGGATAAGTGAACAATCCCCTTAGTCTATTTTCTGTATAGATTATGGAGCGCTAAAGTTGAGGAACATCAATTTGAACGTTCGATAATTATCGAAAATTCAATAATCATTAAAAGTTCAGAAGTTCAAAATCCAGAATAGTTCGGATCCGTTCAAGTTAGGGTCTAGTCCATCTCTAGTCATGAACCAAGTGTGCTTTTTCAGAAATCCCTTAAAAATCCTGCCCATGCCCCTGGATTTGAAGCATTCCCAATGGGCACCAGGCACATACAGTGCCAGAAGTGCACTATAAAGGAGGGGCTACATAGCACTGGCTGGCGCATCGTTTTGGCGTCTAGACCACTGTCCTGGCCCTCCAGAATTGGTTTGTTAATTAATGAACGTTCTGCGTAAATGTACGGCCGCACATTATTGATAAAGCATGGTATCGCTAAATTGTACACATCCCCCACTTGTACCTGTATGTTGTCCCCTCCACTTAGATTGCATGCTCTTCGGGGCAGGGATCTCATTCCTAACGTGTCGAGGCTTGTTGCACTTATATCCATTTATACATAATTAATATATATGCTTTCTTAACCAATGTATGAAATTGTATTTAATTTAATTTATATTTACCTGTATGATGGCTTGCACTTATCCCCTTGTTTGTATACTTACTATACTATACATTGTATTTTATAATGTACAGCACTGCGTACCCAAGGGGAGCTTTATAAATAAAATTATACATATATACATACCACGTGTTTTTATATAGGGCCCTTAGACCTCTAAAAGGACTAACACTAAATTTGTCCAAAAAACTTATATGGGGATTAGTCCTTAAAAGGACTTTTGGATCCCAAATTGTGTGAATACAGGAGTGATTAACAACAAGTGCTAATCCACCATACTAAAATTCACAAACAGAAAGCTCAAAAAGCAGGAAAAAACCCTCTCTCCAACTCCTACACTGTCAGGTCTCCATTATACTCACTTTAACACACTGACAAAATGGTGCCTGTCTAGCTGCCTTTTATATCTAGGGAGTTGGCACGGATAAAAATAGTTGCCATTGGTGAGTTTGAAACATGAAAATCTTTGAAAATTTTCAAACTTGGGTTCAGAAAATCCGAAAAGCGGAATTCTAGAAAATCTGCAAGTTCCGTGGATTCACAGATCTCGGAGATCCGCTGTAGAAATGGGTTTGTAGAAATGGGTTCGGATCCGCAATCTGGTCCATCTCTAGTTAGTATGCTAATCAGATTATTTGTGAAACAATCTGATTGTATCTAATCAGACTTGGTTACAATCAGATTTTTTCAGAAAGAATCTGATTGGTATGCTTTCTGGAAGAATCTGATTGTACCCAATCAAAATTGGTTACAATCAGATTCAAACCAACTCTGACAGGAAAAGAATGTGATTGGTTAGTATACCAATCAGATTCTTTCAGAAAATTTTGATTGTAACTAATCAGAATTGGTTACAATCAGATTCTTTCGGAAAGAATCTATCTGTTCCCCCGGACCATTTTCCAGGTCCCAGAGTATTTACAGTAAATTACTGTATAATTTTTACCAAATTTTCGAAAATTCCTTGAAAATGAAAATTTTCTATAAATTTTTCTTAAATTTTCTACCACAGTTCGTAAAAAATTCGGAAAACATAATTCCAGAAAATCCACAAAATCCGTGATTCACAGATCTCGGAAATCAGCACGAATACTCTAACCGGCCATCTCTAAAGCTAACTAGTTATTACCTGGGGAGAATGTATCTACAAAGAATCCAGATCATCTATGCTACTAAGTTAGAATCAAGCACTCACATATTAGTTTGGCAACAAAGTAGAGCTCACTTTATATTGTATAGTATTTACGTCTGTTAAATACAACTCACAATTGGTCTAACGTTTAACAATTGGTCTAAAGGTTCATACACACGTGCGATCATGGGTGCCGCCCCATGACGCACGATGTGTACGTACAGTCATTTTGCCCAATAATTGGCCAGTGTATGGGCACTTTATCAGCCAAAACGGCCACTCGTTTGGGAATCGTTGCCCGATCCGCCGTGTGGATCTCCGAACGAGCGCCCATTTTGGACGATAAAGTGCCCATACACGGGCCGGCACCTGCGATTGCACATGTGTACAAACCTTAAGACTAAGGGAAAGTTAGACTTTTCTGTATATAAGGAGATAGGATTGTTGAGTTGGCATTAACAATGTGCACCCAGTGTACAATTAATCTATACAATTTGTTATTTAGTATCTGCTAAATAACAACAAGGTTACCATTGATCTGCCAATGACTTATGATTGCATGAACACATCTTGCATTATACTTTAAAGTGTATGGTCACCCCTTTAACGAAAAATTCTATATAGGTAAATCAGTTTGCTTTTTAGTAGGGCAATCATCTATCATTCTTTACTATATGAAAATTAGCAGCCCGTGTATAAAATGGTTCTATCAGCCCATAGAACCATGTGGGCTGTATTTATAACAGATTAATATCTCACCCAAATTTCCCCTTGTGGCTATTAAGTTTTTAAATATTGATAACCTTCACCCAATACTTAGCACTATTATTGACAAATCCCTGTAATGGTTCACGTACATTCATGGTAAAGAATAACATGTAAATGTTAACTTTACCTGTTAGACAGCTTAAGGTTTAGTGGACATGTGTGAAGCCTCAAATGACAAATTTGAGATTTTGGGAGTTTATTCTATTTTAACCAGCAGTCACTGCTACGCCAAAGGGATGCCAACCTGAAACTGGCAAAAATGTAAGCGCGTTCTATCAACCTCATATTCAAGTTTTATTATTGGGTGTAGTATTCAAATGATAAATTTAAAACGGCTAGTACCTATCAATGTACCATATATAATGAGGTATAGCCTTCACAATCAGAAATCAATAATTGTGTTTCCATTTTGTAAAAATTCTGTACCAGGTCTGGATTTTACTATGCATAACGGTCAGACGAATATTCACTATTTTCCATCACTCTCCTTTTGTTGAACTGCTAAGCATGTGCTTGCAATAGCTGCTGCTTTTGTGTGTATTTTATCGATTTGATCCATGATCTCATTTTGTCTCATGTTCCCTGTAGGGTGTACCAACCTCTGCTATCTAGACAGCTTTTATCATTTCAGAGATATAAATGAAGCAGTGCATGAAAAGTTCTTCCTCAAAGATTTATTTCCACATCAGTGGAGTTTGATGCATGTGTGGTCTAAATACACAAAAAGAAAGTTCAGCAAAAAAAATCAAACTGACCTGTAAAGTGGATGTTTCTATGGGAATTATTCTGTTTGTAAGAGAAACTATATCCCAGGAAGCATAATCAGGTTAACTCAACACTTATATAAGAAATATGACAACTGGTTCCTTGCAAAAAAAAACATACCATATAATGTTTGCGTATTAACATACATTCCATAATGAAAGATTTATTACCGTATGCATTATCTTAAGCACAATCCAACCCCCTAATGGATCACTGTGGATCTAAAATGTAAAAAATAAAGATAGTAGAGGGGCACTGTTGATAACCTGGAAGAGATAAAACCATGAAAACCTAAATTGTAACCAGCGAGCAAGCTTGTGCGGACTTCTGTGAAGCACAACATACTGGTATGAAATCTAGTCAGCCGCGGGAAGTGCTGCACACAGAACACAGTGATTTTAGAACTGTGTGTGTAGAGAGGTGCCTGATGATCACCACAATTTTCTCACAACTACATTACATCTGAGGAAGGGGATGGTGGTGGCTGTGTCTCAGAGATTAGTGTCTTTAGAAAAGGGGAAATGGGGAAATGTATTATTTCATTCACTTTGCCGGCAGCTGCTTAGGTGAAAATTAATCTTTTGAATTTTTAAGGACCTGTCTCCTTTTCCAACTCTCCTTTCATTGGCTGGGATTTCCTATAATTGCCCTCTCTGTCTTATCTTCCTGCACTTTATAATTTCATCTAGCCTGTTTGCTGGAAGTTCGCTGGAGGAAAGAGGTAAGTTAAGTAATGATCGGGGGAGTTTCTGAAAAATCTATTATAGCGGTTGGGGCTGGGGGAGGAAGCCCTTCTATATAACAAATTTTAAAGGAGTGGACATGCCCTTTAAAAGTTACCTAGAAATAAAAGTTCATATTTCTGGGCATGTCAAAAAGGTAAATATTTTATATGGGCTTAATCTTAAATATTTTTTACATGTCTGATTAGAAAGCCCCATCCCCCTCGGGACAAATACAGGTAGAGATCGGGTCAGTCCCAGGAAAAATTAGATACCTACCAGAGCAAAATGCAACATATATCTAATAAAGTGCAAAGTAGTTTGAGTGTGCATGTAGAACATGTCTATTCAGTTTTAATACAGACATTTTCCAGTATCCATATATCTGGTTTCATGTATTTTCACACATTGTTTTTATACCATGCTCTATATTTCTAGCACAGTTTTTAAAATGTGTATTCAGTATCTCGCCTCATAACCATTCCTACACAGTCAAATAATTTCTCTCACACTAGGGGACAGAAAAGATTTTACAAAGTAGAAATTGAAAGTCTGTCTGTCTTTCCTACAGTATATATCATTGCACATGTCGCTGTCACCCGGAAAGGTTAATGGAACAGGGAAAGCGGAAGGTGTGCCAAACCGATCCTCCTTCTTGGGAAAAAAAAAGCACAAGCAACATTTCCAGGCTCTAAAATAACATTGACTGTGTCAGTGTGAGAAATTCTCTACTCACTATGTAGATTCTAAATTTGCATTTTAGATGCTACTTTTTTTCTCAGGTCTTTGAATTGCTCCACACCCAGGGCCGGATTTCCCACTAGGCCACCTAGGCCGCGGCCTAGGGTGGCACAGCCACCAGGGGCGGCAAAATAAAACAAAAACATTTTTCAAGTTAGGCAGTATTGCATCCCCATACTAAATTTACACAACGCACATTATTTGGCACACAACAGAGCCTTACCGGTCTCTGTTAAATGTGCAGCGATTGCTGATTTGCTATGGGCAGCAGGTCCCTCTCCCACTCACAAAGCTCCGCATCAGCCAATGAATTACCGCGTATGGGGGGGAAACAGGAAGTATAAGTTAGCTGGCCTAGGGGAGAAAAAAGTATAAATCCGTCCCTGTTCAAAGCACAAATTGATATTTATAGCATGGGTGCACTGCTAATAATTCAAGAACCAGTTTTAGGTGACAAATTGAGAGCATTTATGGCCTACTGAAAATGCTAATTTATTGGTTTGATGTGTTTCTTTTTTCCATAGGTTTTGGTGCAACCACAGATAATTAAGACAGAGTCTTTGGTGCTGGCTGCGGTGAAAGCAGATGGAAGCCCTGTGATGACCACTGTGCAGAATCCACCCATTACAACTCTTGCTGCTCCTCTGCAAACCACAGCTCTGCAAGTGCCTGTTAGTCCTTAATATATTTAATATGAAATGGTTCCATGAATGCGAGCACCATAGTTTTTCTTTAATGGTTCTCATGATCAGTGATGTTATATCGGCTGCAAGCAATATTGCCAGCTAGTGGCTGGCCTTAAATGTGTCAAAATGGTAAATGTTAATTTGCAATGCAGGTTGATCATTGTGATCTTCAATGGGAATGCAGAAAAATCTTGGCAAATGGGTTTAGAGAATATCACAGGGGCTAAATATGGCGAGGAAGTCATGTTGATAAGTTGGATGCATGTAAGCTTAAAAAAATGCGGTGAACATACTTTACTAAAATGGCTCGTGTTAGGTGAATCCCTGTTGGAAGGGAGCGGGATTTGGGAAACAACTTAAAGGAGGTAGAAGCGTGCCGGCAACACCAGAGCCAGCAATGGTATGGGCTTGTTAAACCGAGGTATGATGCCAGGGAGAAAATGGAATCTCCCTCTTTACACAGCCTTGTCAGGCCCATTGGATATGCCGTGCAATTTTTGGGAATCCTGTGTACACAAGGACATCTTTGAAATGGAAGGTTCAAAAGGCAATCTAAATTCATAAGGGGATTGGGAGCTTGAATATGAGAAGAACTGGAAAGTTACAATTATGTACGCTGGATAAAAGCCTTGGCGTGGGGTATGATTACTATTACTAGTGTATAAATACAATTAACGGGCCTACATAAACTATCTGGGCATGTTCACCAATAGAACATGTCAAAGGACACAGACATCCCTTAAGACTTTGAGAAATAGGGTTAGGCTTCAAGCTCGAAATAGGTTTTCACTGTGAGAACGGTAAAGCTATGGAACTGTCTTCCAGTGGACGTTGTTATGGCAGGTTCATTGGTCATTTTCAAAAAAAAAGCTGGATGAGTTTCTGCAAACAAGGAATGTTACAATTATGGTATTGATACATAAAATCGGATTTCCAGGAAATTTCCCGATTGCCACTGGAGTCAGGAAGGATTTTTTCCCCTTATAATTTGGTGGGGGTTTTTTGCCTTCCTCTGGATCACGTTAGGCAGGAAATGAGGATATTGTAGATGGGTTGGACTGGCTGACGTATGTCTTTATTCAACCTTAAATACTATAAACTATAAACTATAGGTAAAAAAAAATGTGCAACGGTATTTTTAAAGCCGCAGTTTCCAAAATAAAATAATTGATTTTACAGTGCCTTATCTTTAAATTAGCATGATTTTAGTTTTACAGTTTTTCTCTTTTCTTATTCCTATTTTTGGACTGTATCTTTATTGGATAGTTTGGTTCAGGGCACAATCTGTGGTATTTCATAAATAACTTATGTTCAAATGGTGAATTAGGTTAAAACCATCATGCAGAATTCCTTGTTCATTTGGACATTTTGCTGGGGTTGGTTTGAAAGGGCTTGGTCCAGTATAGTTCTCCTTAGTTCTCCATGTGATCAGTGAGGGGCATTGGTAACGTAATGCCATGAACGTAGTGCCATTGATAACAGCAAGGGTTGTCAAGGGGGAAGGAGGCGTTGAGTGACAGTATGTAGAAAAGTAAGAAATAGTTTCTTCTTCCTTTTCTAAACACTTGTTTATTTTGGTGGAGAGGTGGCCCAAAGATGATTGGACGTCTAGCAGGTACCTGTATATGAGTGACAGTCAGATACAAGTGATTAAAGGAACATAACCGGAGGCCTAACTTTGTCGTAAAAATGTTTAAATTATTTAAGTAGCAACCGATAGGAAGTAAGGGATAGGGAACAAATGTATAAAAAGTAATTTTTTTGTCTGGACATGCCCTTTAACAAGGATTAAGTCTTTCTGGGTTTTCTCACAAACTCACTTGTTCTCCACATTTGATTATTTGTGTTTCTGTATAGGAGGCCCCATCTTCCCTTTGTTCAAGCCTGGTTTTGGGCTGTCTGGTTGTTAAAGTGAGATGGTGCTAGGGGGAACTGACCCTATCAACAGATTGCAGTTAATTTCTAAAGGAGGGGTGTCTAAACTAAAAATACATTAAAAAAAATTTATTTAAATTGTCTTAAGGACAATGTAGGTCCAAGCTGCCTCACCTCAGTCAGGGATCTATCCATGTAAAGTGCATCTTGCAGAGTGTGACTTACCATTGCTAAGGCCCTGGGAAGAGAATGGGGCAAAGCAAAATGCTTCAGTTGTTTCTTAAACCCCCCACAAACCATATTAGTAAAAATTGTGTATGTTTTTGTTAGACGATGATAAGGGCAAAGTATCCAACAATCTAGAGGCTCTAGGGAAGTTTTTCCCCATAATGCTACTGGTTCAAACTCCTCAAATAAACCTCTATGATATTGTTAATATTTTAATACTTACAATGTGATTTATTTGCTCATGCACGTGGTGGCCCAGATGCCCAGTATGACCGGTTTCTACACTAATTATTGATCTATATATAAATATAACAGAGAAAGGCAAAAAAATGTATGACGATTTGTCATTTTTAATTTTGTGTGTCACAAATTCTACAGCTGGTATCATGGCCTGGCCTATGGGATGATGCACCAACAAAACTGATGCTGGGCCAGTTAGTGCAAACATTAGGTAAACCCAGGGGTGATGACCATATTTAGAACGTTTCCCTGGGTATATATTACCTTCTCCCAGCTCCTCCTCTTTAATCTCTTCTTTGCTATATTTTCTTGTTGGGCTCCTCTTATCTTGTGCTGCTTCTCTCTAGAATGAGTTTTCGTCGGCCGATGGTTCTTACCTTCCAAGCTTCACACCTGTCCCTTTAATTTTGTAAAATAAAATTGGACAGGCAGTTCTTCGAAATAAGAAACTTTATTGTACTGTATGAGCACTTTAACCATCCTTCCCTTCGTTTGACCCTCTTTGGACCTCTTATTGATTGTCAAACCTGTCTAATGTCTTTAGAATGATTTGCTGGTGGTGGTTCTTACCTTCCAACTTCCCCACCTGGTTCATTTATTTTTTGCAAAAAATTTAGGCCATGCGTTATTTGGACATGGCAAAATGTGATGAGGATTGGAACCTTAAGCACCCATCTCTCTTTAAGATTTCATTAGATAGATGTAAGGTTCAATTGACACTCAGGGAAAATTCAATAAGTTGTTTTTGTTAATAATTTTGCCTCAACCATCAAATCTTATTTAATATTTGAAATCTACACTGATTGGTTGGGGCAAAATTAGCACCATTTTAACCATAAGAACTTTATTGAATAACCTGTGTTTTCAATAAAAAGGGAGTTTTGCTCACCTTACCAACATTCCAACCTGGCCCATTTACTTTTATCAAAAAAATCAGGCACTTCTTTGGATGTTACAAATTGTAGGGCACCTTAATCATCTACTCTTTTTGGATTCTCCTCTTCTTTGTCTACATGCCTGTATGCATACAAACAAAACATAATATTCAATACAAATCGGGGAATGCTTCCCTGGACAAAGGCTGGCAACCGGACTTGAAGGAGTATGTGTAGAACTAAAATTCAAAGCTTTATTTCAAACAAGTTAAAAGCAGAACATGCAGGTCCAGACACATGCCCTGAGGTACACACACAATACTCCTCCCAACGCGTTTCGTGGAACTCCTTCCACTTCCTCAGGGGCTAAAGAGGGTGTGTACGGCAATGCTATATACAATCAAGTTTAATCCCTCGTCCATCAATTAGTTAAAACACACTTAAAACATCCATACACATAATACAGTGATAACATAAACATCAACCATATTAAAAACATATATATATAAACCTCCATTCACATACACAATAGTAGGAATAAAGAACGTTCTAGTTAATGAAAAATGTACAATGACAAAGTACAGCGCAAACCAGATCAATATCTAACGTGTAAATACAAAAAATTGTAGCAATACTTAAATGGCATACCATATTCTAACAATAAAGTTATATGTAACAATGAGTAAATATGTTGGTATAAATACAATAGAAACTATCATAGTACAGGATATTTTAGTTGCAAAACAACTCAATTCAAAATCCCTATTGAGGACCATGGGGAACAGTGGTACCTATGTATAAATCCAGAACGCTTCTTTTTCAACAAACTGCGTTCTCTGTCACCCTCTAATGTTTCGAGGTGTATGATCTAAATCTGAAAGGAAATCTTTAGAGTGTTCCCATGACAGTCCATAACATGGGCAGAAAATTGCTGTATCCCGCGTCCTCTAGGGCAGCATTCACGTGTTCAGCTATCTTTTGTAGGCTGGCCTTATCGTTTTGCCAATATATTTTGTTTGCCACAAAAGCAGGTTCGCAAGGTAATATGATGTAGGATGGATCTACAGTTGAGATGTCTATTGATCGTGAATTTCCTCCGACCCTGCTGTCCGTAAAGGTACTGGCTATGTGAATATATTACACATATTGCATCGTGTTAGTCCACATTTATAGCATCCTTTATAGTTAAGCCCAAGTAGGGGTGGCTTTCTCCAAAGTGCATCCCTAAATAAACTCGGGGACACTAAGGAACCTATGGTTTGACCCTTCTTGTACACAATCCTAGGCTAAAGGGTAACAATTCTTTCAGTAAAGGATCCTTCTTAGAATGGACCAAGTTTATTAAGTTATATCCCGAATTTTTTACTATACCTTATTAAAGGTGGTGACAAAACTCGGGCTGATAATATTTTGATTCCATTTTACCCTCCCCAAGATAGAATTGCATTTGTTTTTTTTCTATTAGTCCTCATAGTAGGGGACTTTCTGTCATAGCCCACTGCTCGTTCATATGCCGCTTTAATGTTTACTGTGGATATCCCCTTTCTAGGAGTCTGTCCCACAGTTCCATGGATTATCTTGGAACCTATCCCAGTTGAACAGATCGCCTTAGACGCAAAAATTGCCCAAATGGTATAACCACGAATGTTGGGGCAGAATGGCAACTATCTGCTCTGTGTAACAAGGTATTTCTAGTTATAGGTTTTGCGGTAAATATCAGTTAGTTACTACTTTTCCATTACATATGCTAAAACTCAATATCCAAGAATTCCATGTTACTTTCTTTTTTTTTTTTCTCTTTTCTATTGGACGTAAGGTGATTCCCCAACCTGTGCTATTGCAATATTTCATAAAACCATCAAACGAGGTAGGGTCACCAAATCCTGCCATATCAATATCAGATCAATATACCTATAGATGATCTTGATGTTACTCTTGTATGGATTAGATTGGTTAAATAAAGTGATGTTTCCAAAATTCCCCGTATTTGTATAAATCTGCATGCCTATCGGAGACAGGTGAATTTAGGATGCATGTAGCACTGGACGCACAGGTGTAGTAGACGCTCCCACACGTGCAGTATGTATTTATTGCTAGCGCTTGGATGTTTTCATTCTCCCCTGCACCGGCCGTGTTGGTTTTTGAGCGCTCCCCACCTATATGGATGTTCACATATGTTTTTTATATATACCCCTACTTATAATTATTGGGAGGAGTGAACATTGGCGGGTCACGAAGCTGAGCATATTGTTCTCTTGTGGATAAGTGTTCGTTTGGTAACGAATGGATTTTCACGGCTTGCAGTATTCTAATACATACTGTTTTACTTTTATTCCTATGGAGTACACACAGCACGCAACACATCGAGTACAGACTACAGATACAAAGTACGCTGAGTTGATCTTTTCAGACACATCCAGATGGGGATTGGGCCAACGAGCTTGGACCCATGATAGGATTTTTGGTCTAAAGAATTAGAAAGGAAAATGACTACTGAATTAAAACATGGTGGGACATTTGTACCTAGAGAATATATTAAGGTTAAGAGGATACCACGTGCCTCTATAAGAAATATCCCACATTTAACATGATCTCTAAAGAGTCTGATGCTTGGAATATGGTTCCTCTCTGATTGTTCATTCAAATTAATGGATTTGATCATCACTTACTATAGAGAACACATACCAGAAAAATTGTTAAGGATATCCAATGTAGAACGACAGTATTTTAGAGAGAGACTGCAAAAACGGAGAAGAGTTGATACAGTCATTAAACAAAAATTCTCCAAAATGGAGTAGATTAAAGAATTAAACATGATAAGTTTCTTCGGACAAAATTGACTATGATCTGGATAAGGTAATGTGTTGGAATAACGAAAATAGAGGTCGATCCCGTAGTAAGGATAATTCGAGGTTTTCTAGGAGGCAAGGATCTACAGACAAAAAGTTCATTTTGCCACACATAATCCTACACATCCAGGCAATAAGAACATGAGGGAACAACCTTTGTCTCTCTCCCATTGCTCCTCCCCTTCCCTCTTCTCCCCCTTTGTCTTTTTTAACACAGGATCTGGACAAATCTATGGATATGGGATATCGGAACAGCCCACGAGATTGAAATACAGGGACAAATTGAGAGGAAGAACCGATGTAAGAGAAGAAGAGGGACGTGAAGAAACTTCAAGAAACTTCAACCTCAAAACAACGTGCACAATGCAAAGAGTTTTACACGAAGATGTGAGTCCTCATAGGTGGGATGATAAGAGCAAGTTAAAGAGGTGTATTGCTGCATGTAAAAAAACAATGTGATCACACTATCCAGCTTTACTCGAGTGATGAGGAAAACGGGCCTTGAATTGGGACTTAACTTTGTGTTACCTAACCATCTGGTGTTTTCAATCTACTATAGTATTTGAATCGTTTTATCAGGAAACTTACCTTGAAAAGACATTTCACACCAGCCTATGGAAAAGAGACTCTGTTCATCCTAATTGGGGACACTAATAACACAATTCTGTTTCATTAAATGTGGGGTTCGCTTTTGATGTAAATACATATACTAAGGGTGATGTTTACATTTGGTGACCAGTGCAATCTAGATACTCTTATGTCACTGGTGGAGAGTAACACTACAGTAATGAACATACCGGCAGTGACCTCGGGTCTTAGGAACAGATCTAGCTTTTATCCCATTCAAATTAAGGGGAGCAGCTTATTGTCTGTTTCCACAAACTTGTGGTTCTGAATTTAATAAAATTGAACTCGGGCGGAGACATAGGACCCACAGGGGTATTTGATAACAGCCTTTATTTTCGGCCACGCTCACTGCCCTTAAAGGGATTAGGAATATCCAGACATTATGGTAAGAATGGCGACAAGGGGGGTGCCATAGTGTCGTCTTAGACACACAAGTATTATCTTAAGGAGGTGATTAGACAGCTGTCAGATAGAGATACTTATATGATTCTGAAGGAGGATCCTACATACATACATGTTACAACTTCAAGATCTTTTGAATTTTGGTCTATCTGAAGGGGTCATTGATATCTGAATAGGAGTTTTATTATAAAAAACCTGTCACCCCCATTTTCACATACCTCCCAAGGTTCAATAAATCCTTGGAGGAAGTGAGGGACGACCTAAAGTGTCGGGTATAGGTTCCCTAAATGAACACCTCTCCAATATGTAGATGCTATGTTGTTACCTATGTGGTCAATTTACCTACTTACCTCCAGGATACCACACATGCCATAATGCCTGTCTAATATTGAATGGGAACCCAATTTTATGTGGTTGACCATGATGTTTCATCTCATATTCCTCTATCCCTCATGATATTGGTCTAACTGTCTGTAGAATACTGTGTTGGATAAGTATAACAGATACCCTAGTCATCAAAAAAGTTTATTATGAAAGCCCTTGAGTTTTGCTGCTGCATACCAATTATTTTATGTTTATATTACTTACAGCAGAAGGGGCATCCATGGGGGGGAAGTTCTCGCCCTCCTATTCGAATTTATTTATGGGATTTTGGGAACATCACTTTTATATTTTATATATATATTAACCAATCTATCCATACAGAGTAACATCAAGATCATCTATAGGTATATTGATGATCTGATATTGATATGGCAGGATTGTGGTGACCCTACCACCGTTGATGGGTTTTATGAATTATTGCAATAGCACAGGTTGGGGAATCACCTTTACGTCCAATAGAAACGAAGTAACATGGAATTCTTGGTATTTGAGTTTGGCATTGTAATGGAAAAGTTACTACTGATTTATACCGCAAACCTATCTAGAAATACCTTGTTACGAGCAGATAGTTGCCATTCTGCCCCAACTATTCGTGGCATACCATTCGGACAATTTTTGCGTCTAAGGCGCATCTGTTCCCACTGGGATAGGTTCCAAGAAAATCCATGAACTGTGGGACAGACTCCTAGAAAGGGGATATCCCACAGTAACATTAAGCGCATATGAACGAGCAGTGGGCTATGACAGAAAGTCCCTACTTATGAGGACTAATAGAAATAAAACAAATGCAATTCTATCTTGGGGAGGATAAAATGGAATCCAAATATGATTCCGCGCGAGTTTTGTCCCACCTTTAATAAGGATAGTAGAAAAATTCGGGATAATACTTAATAAACATTGGTCCATTCTAAGAATGGATCCTTTACTGAAAGAATTGTTTACCCTAGCCCTAGATTGTGTACAAGAAGGGTCAAACCATAGGTTCCTTAGTGTCCCGAGTTTATTTAGGGATGACCTTTTGAGAAGCCACCCTACTGGCTAACTATGAAAGATGCTATAAATGTGGACTAACACGATGCAATATGTTAAATAATTCACACAGCCAGTACCTTTACGACAGCAGGGGTCGGAGGAAATTCACGATCAATAGACATCTCACTGTAGATCATCCTACATCAAATACTTGCGAACTGCTTTTGTGGCAAACAATATATGGCAAAACGATAGGCCAGCCTACAAAAATAGCTAACACGTGATGCTGCCAAGAGGACGCTGTGATACAGCAATTTCTGCCCATGTATGGACTGTCATGATGGCAATCTAAAGATTTCCTTCAGATTATAGATCATACACCTCGAAACATTAGGAGGTGACAGAGAACGCAGTTTGTTGAAACAAGAAGCGTTCTGGATTTATACATTAGGTACCCCTGTTCCCCATGGTCTCAATAGGATTTTGAATTGAGTTGCTTTTGCAACTAAATATCCTGTACTCATGTATAGTATTTCTATTTATTTATACCAACATATTTACTCATTGTTACTAATATAACTTTATTGTTACAAATAGGTATGCCATTTAAGTATTGCTACAATTTTTTGTATTTACACGTTAGATATTGATCTGGTTTGCTCTGTACTTTGTGATTGCTACATTTTCATTAACTAGAACATTCTTATTCCTTACTATTGTGTGAATAGGAGGTTTATATATATATGTTTTTAATATGGTTGATGTTTTATGTTATCACTGTATATATGTGTATGGATGTTCTAAGGGTGTTTTTAACTAATTTGTGGACGAAGGTTTAAACTTTGATTGTATATATCATTGCGTACACACCCTCTTTAGCCCCTGAGAAGTGGAAGGAGTTCCACGAAACGCGTTGGCGGAGTTTTGTGTGGTGTACCTCATGGTGCATGTGTTCGGACCTTGCATGTTCTTTTAACTTGTTGAATAAAGCTTTGAATTTAGTCTACACATACTCTTCGAGTCCGGTTGCCGGCCTTTGTCCAGGGAAGCATCCCCGTATTTGTATCAATCTGCATGCCTCGGGAGACAGTGAATTTAGAAGGTGATCGTAGCACTGGACGCACAGGTGGTAGTAGACACTCCCACACGTGCAGGTTGTAATTTAAAACATAATATTAATTGACATCCAAGTCAAATAGTTTACAATCTATACTGCCATTTTTACTGCATTTTAGCCAGTCCTCTATATAGATAAATAAAGCAAGTGATTTATAAAATGACTAGTTACATGGAAAGAAAAAATGTATCAAAAACTATAAATCACAATAGGCATTTTAATGGAGTACACTTAAAAACAGATGGCAGTTTATTCCTTTAGAAATTTATCATAAAAATGTCACCCCATTGTAAAATTAACAATGGAAATGCCAACCATTCTAAACAACATTAGAAATCTTGTTGTGAGAAAATTCCACCATTATAAAATAATAACAATAATAAAATAGCAGGTAAAATATTTGTAAAGGTGCAGGCTCAAAAACGATTATTATCCATAAATAACAGAATGTTTGTAACAAACATCCCCCCCCCATAGACACTATTATATATACTACAAGAAGAAAACAACATAAAAAAATGTAAGAACACTAGATAATGTTAAGGGAAATGATTACCCATATCTAAATCTTAGCTAGATGACCAACAACACCTATTTATATGCTGATCATTCAAAATAAAAAACAAACAAACCAAACTAATTGTACCTTCTTCCCACAATAGCTACTCTATTATCTAAATACTTTGACTAACTATTTCATTCCTGCAATAATCATTATTGTTCAATGAATAAGATTTCATCAGGAGGCAAATTTGTTCTTGTTCTAAGCCTGTCCACTTCTTCTTTAAGGTTTTCCAATCTCACCAGGTACTTAGGATCTTGGTGAATATGAGGCTAATGTTCAAGCATCACGGGGTCCAATGGAGACTGATGGTCTGAAACATGGTTGCTGGAGTTTTAGGATACCTTTGCTGTTTCATCCTCATCTAACACACGTTGGCATGTTTAAAACTTTCAAATGGATACTTGAGTACAGTGGTTGGCTGCAATGTACTATACAGCAGTTAATGTCTGAAACCACATGACTCAGTAGAAATACCAATAATCTATAAACTATATGCAATAAATTCAAACACTAGTGAGCTACCAGTACAAACCAAAACTTAGTCTTTATTACATGCAAAGTATAAAACACTCATGCACATTACCGCTCCAGTAGTATGTGCCATGAATGTTTTATACTTTGCATGTAAATAAAGACTTAAAGTTTGGTTTGTATGTGGTAGCTCATAGTTTTTGAATTTATTGCTATTTGATGTGCTGTGTCTTGCTGAGACCTGTATACTATGTACGCTCCGTACTTCACTTCAGTTGGTAGGTGCATGCTCCCTGTGTGGCTTTTATTCCCCATTCTGCGCTATAAACTATATGGGCATGATGTTAGAGAAAAATAATGCCATGGCAAATAATTGGATTATTTAACGCCCATTCAACCTGCTGTACCAAAGATTGAGGACTTAGATATATTCTTTATCATATGGAATTTATCAAATAGATAAACTCTTTGCCCTTTCTGCCCCCTGTTCTGGGCTACTAGCCTCTATATGTGTTTCTTGTCGGAGGTGCACTCATCTTCCCGTTGGCTGTCTACTAATCTTTTTAGGCAAGACAATCAATTCTGAGATTCCACTAGATGGAAAATCCATAGGTGACTATTGGTACATTGGTACGACTGTTCACTGTATTTACCCTGGAATTAACTAATTACTAATATCTTGATATCAAACAATGTTAACTGTAGTGATACATATAGAAAATCAAAAGTTATTAGTATACACTGGAAGAGTTAAAAAAAAGCCATTCAACATTGAGTAAGTATTAAAAAGTATGAATTGTCTAAATATTAAATAGCAATGCGTAGGTTTCTACAGTATGCGGGCCACAGATATTTCACTCCTGCTGGCTGCACAGCAACATCTTTTCAAACATTTGTTCTAAGGTTAGTAGTGCAAACATTAATGCACTGCGATTCTCATTTACATCATAATTCCTAACATCTGAATGCAGAGAAAATGTTACATATATAATTGCTATTATTTAACAGACCATTGTCCTTAAAGAAGAGGACATATAAATGCTTTGATTTCATATTTTTTTATTTTAAGATTGTACAAAATTTACATTAGTGTATAAATGTTTTTGGAGGATTCATAAAGCATTGAATTAGAAAAGGAAATTTGGATCAATGACTATTGCTGGTTCATTGATGTAGGTTTTGTCTTTAAAGAAAATGTTTCAGTTTACGTAGGACAAATCAAGGACAAGAGTAATACAGTTTTATCTTCTAAGATATATATGAGTAAAATTCAAAAGAAGTCTCAAACAGCACCTAAGCCTAAAGTGGCCGCCCAAAACATGTGGGGGCATATTGTTAACAGTTATGTTAACATACCGGTACATTTAAAGTCATTATACAATAGATACATCCTCCTGATTCTGTATTGTTTTGAGGCATTGCTGTATTACTGGACAGTAATCCATACAGTAACCACCCCAAGTTTCCTTGGCACTCCAGATGTTTGGAAACTACAACTCCCACTTGCTTTAGTAGCTGGGAGTTTGAGTTTTTAAACATCTGCAGTGGTACCCTGCACCACCAGTCCAGTGGAGGAGAAATTGCCCCAGAACTATTTCCTGTAAATGAACATTATTGGTTTGGTCAATGTAAGTACAAAACTGCAATAAATAATGGTAAACCACTGTTAACGTTGTTAACTTGCCTGGTCACTCATCTGTAGCGGCTGCTGTTGCTCAGCATCCACTGCTAAGCTGCCTGGTGTCACTACTAGAGTAGTGACGTCATGGGATGCAGAGTGAGCGGCAGCCGGATGCAGAGTGAGTGAGGTGAGTGACCCGAGTATAAGTATTGAGTATATAAGGTAAATGGTCTTAAATTTTTTTTATCATGAAAAGAGATTTGATTGCACACCACCAACCAGACTCCACTCTAAGCTAGGTACACACAGTAACGATTTCTGAAGATGACAGACAGGATCTGCAAGATCCTGTCTGCCATCTTCAAAGATCTGCATACACACAGTCCCGAGCGTTCTCCCTATAGGGAGAACGCTCAGAACTGTTGTTTCCATCGGCCGCGCTAAGACTCCCTATAGGAGTTAGCGCGGCGATGGAAATTTTCGGCCTTTCCGAACGAGCGTACGGCCAACCCGATCGTTCGCGGCCGCGTGCTCGTTCGGGAAACGAACGTACACACAGTAATGATAAAGCCCCGATAACCGTCGGATCCGACGTATCGGGGCTTTATCGTTACTTGTGTACCACAGCTTTAGATTTGCTATCAGACAGTTCTTCATAGGTCTTTGTAAAGGTCATCTCCTGCCTCCAGTTATTAAGCTTACCGAGTGTAATGTCCTTATACCTTTCAAAATAATTACTTTGTTCTAACATTAACCCATCTAAATTTCAAAGTTACATCATGTGTCAAACACATGCTCTCAGTCATGAGCAAATCCTATGTCAGATTCACAATCAGAATTTTGTTTAAAAATCTGGAGATGTATAGTCAAACCGGGGCCTGATGTTTGAAGTTCAGATTTGGACACTGGGTCAAAATGAGCTGGGCGAAGAAAGCGATACCCAGAGCACTTCACAGGATGAAAGAGATAGATAAGTTGCCACATACCTTGCTTTTTTTATGCATGTTACTGACCTGATGCTGGAAACACTTACAGGAGATTCAATAAGTTTCTTATCGTTTAAAATGGTGCTCATTTTGCCCACACCAATCAGATGATATTTAACATTTGAAAGCTAAAATCTGATTGGTTGGGCAAAATTAGCCCTTTTAACGATAAGACCTTTTATTGAATAACCCTGTTGGGTCTTACATACATTTTGTTTTGCAATTTTGAAGAACGTTTTTGCCATTGCAGACTATTAGAGTATAGTAGTTATACTACTCCAATGAAGCAACTGTATATTGGGATGATTATGTGCTGGCTGTTCCTCTCTAGCCTGGGTTTTATTGCAAACAGGGAAATTATTTGTCCAAAATGTGGAAACGTGTTGCCGACACCTGCGTATGTTGTGAGCCATGCCACATGTGTCTCAAAAGTATTTTGTATGTTTGTAAAACTTTATTGTGCTAAAATAGAGACTCCTATAATAGTGAAGAATAATAAAATATTAAAAATAGTCTAGGTATGGTCTTAAATAAATTGTGACTATTTACACATCCATCTGGCTAATTATTAATGTACAAAACTTTCACCCTATGCTGCACCTTACATTTCTCCACAGTAATGTCAATCTCTCATCCAGAACACATTTAAATAAACATTAGTCATTAAGACTATGTGGTTTTACAGTATTTAATGTTCTGATCCAAAAACCTTGTTTGTAAGAGACTTTGATTCATTACCACCCCTTTTATTAGTGGTACTTGATCAATGGCTATGGCTTTAAGATCAGCTGCCGGGTGTCCTTTCTCAAAAACTGTTAGTCACTGGCTTATATGTTTTTTTATCTCTATAGGCAAGTTTCATGTCCGATCTATGTCCGTTCATCCTCGTCTTTAACATCAGGTCAGTTTTTACCTACATAGCCAGTTTACAGGGACAGTGAGTAATAATTGACAAAATTGTTGTACAGGAGATGAAATGTTTGATATCAAACTGTTGATTGGTATGGGGATGTTGGAATGTAGCACAGGGTGTGATGTTCCGGAATGTGATGCATTTTGCGCTCTAAAACATGCATTGGGTCTTTAAATTTTCCATAGTGTTTCCTTCTTATAACAGTCTATGGGATCTATCTAACTAAAATGTCTCTCAAACTCTGTCCCCTACGGAAACCAATTGTTGGGCGGTCTGGTATTTTTCTCAGTTGATCATCAGCCCTTAACATATTCCAATTTTTTGTTAGGGTATTTTTAAATCCATCCGCAATATTAGAATAGACCGTTGAGCAAACAAACTTTTTATCTTTCACTTGGATCTCTTCCTTCCTTGGTAATGTTTCATGCTCTTGTGAAAGCTGGTCCTAAAACCTTTTTAGGTACCTTTTTGTAGGAAGCATTCAGTCTTTTCACTAATCTGTTTTTCCATACCGTCAACCTCAGATTGTGCGGTGCGTGAATGATTAATAACCAGAATGTCCAGAAATTCAATTTGAATATTACTAAGCTTGGTTGTAAATGTAATCATCCCTTCTAGTTCATTCGTGCTTTAACATTTCCACAGAACAGGGATTCTTCAGATCCTTTACAGATCTAACAGATATCATCTGTGAATCGACAATAAATCAATTGATTAGCATACACAACAGATGTGATTTTTTTCATATTGATGCATGATATATTGCATGGCAGGGGCTATGGCCGCACCCATGGATGTCCCTGCCCTCTGCATATAATAAGATCCTCAATCTAAAAAATTCTGGTCGAGGTCACCTCATAATAACAATATAAATTTTTATGTACCACAGTCATTATTTTGTAACATCTTTTAATCACTGTAATCACTGTAATTCCCATTGGTGTGGTGGATGTTTGTATATAAACTTGAAAAATCTTCATTGGAGGCACCCAGGCTGGTCTGAAAAGAGCCAGCAAGGTAGAGTGCCAATGATTGTGAAAATACTTACCAGATTAAAAAGTATACAGATATAACAAAAAACGAGAAAAGAGTTTCCTGCCCTAGGAGCTTATATTTTAGGTGTATACCTACAATCTAGGGTCAATTAATCAAAATGTACCTGTGTTTTTCATTGTGAATTAGCTGATAGATGTAACATTTTAAAGGAAATTCCACCTCAGAGTAAAATGAATATATTCACTAGGACCCCCCAAAACATAAGATCGCAAGAGCTTTACAGCCTTTATGAGCTTGTGCAAGCACAGAGGAGGTGGCTCTGAAAACATCTGTAAGTCTTGGCTATGATGTCACAGTCATGGCTGTGACTAGCATCCTGGAAGTACTGTGAAAAAGAAAATGTGGGTCAAAGGTATATTGCAATCTTGGGGGGGTCCAAGTGCAATATATCAATTTTACTGTTTGGTGGGGAGTGCTTTAAACAATACTTGGGGACAGTTTGAATTGCTTAGGGTGAAATATGTTTATTCATTTCCAGTGGTGTATAAAGAATAGTCATTTTAATGACTTCATAAGCCAGAAAGGTGTTTAATTTGAATTAATACCTGTCATGAGCACTAAAGACTTGAAAATGGTCTTGAAAACTGGTTGGATAGACAACCCTATTGGTTTTTGCAAGTTTCTATAAATTAACTTATTAATTGTTCACAGAATCTATAAATATAACAACAAAAGTAACCAGTGAGACATTTATATCTATGAATACCAATCTAAAGTATAGCAGATCACTGTACAGTGACATTTGTCTAAATTACCTCGAGTGATGCATCGTCTCCTGTTTACACTGACTCTATACTGGTTTCTTTGAATGGTCTTGTTGTAATTAGAATGTTGTCTTATCCAGAGGCGATGTGGATCAGAATAGTGAAACTGTTATTTCAGAAGGAAGCAGCTGTCTCTAAAAGAGTAAAATGTCAATATGGTTTTAACATCATGATTATATTAACCTGTCTTCAGAGCAGTTATGTTTTATTCAAATAAATAGGAACTCTATTTAACGCAGAATGTTCAGACATGACTTAAAACACGTTATATATACTGTATATTGTCTATTTATGATTATCCATCATGTGATTAAGTACCTTTTAATGTTGAAAGACAATTTTAGTGGCAGTCCCAACTTTCACTTTGATGTTTTCTTGGCAACAGTTTAATTCAAGACCATTACACTTACACTCTTAGAACGTGAGAGGCAATCCCTTGGGATAAAGTGCTTGTCAGGATAAAAACTAGAATGAAAAGGAGGAATAATCAAATGCACTGAAATAGACAGAGTCAGGAATATTTTACCTGTTATCCTTGAAGCAATCCCCTATCTATTCTAAAGGAAGTAATTTCTGGATGTGTTGAGTCTAAGATCAATGACTGAGCAGCTGCATGGCATAAAATGCTGCTTCATCGCTTTTTTCTACAAAATAACAGTTTACCAAATAATTTTTTTTAGCAGAGTGGACCTCCTATATCAATGTACTGCATAATATATATGACCCAATATATACTTAAGAGACATAAGGGTACTACTGTGTACACAATTTAGATTTATAACAAATTAATCGCCGGTTCCTTCATGTTTTTTGTCTCACCTTGAAATGCCCCACCAGACTTATCAGGTTATCAACAGTCTCCAATTACATCAGGATGCTTAAGGAAACTTCACAGAGCTAGTGACCTTAGCTATTGTACTATGCCTAGTGGGTAGATACCAAGGCCGATATATGAGTATTCCCTGATAGGAATATTATCTTTAGTACACTTGCTATCCTATAAACACCACAGCTGAGTGAACAGTCACGATATCAGGTTTATTGCAGTTAGACTATATACAGTATAAACCGATATGGACATATATTAAATGCCTTCTCTGTTTTGGCAGAACCATGGAATAAGTCAGTTAAAATCTAAAAGGAATTCCATTACATGTACAGAAAATCCAAGTGGCATCAATTTTGACATCACCATTGTATGCAGCAAGATGCAATGGTATAAAAGAGGGTAATGGTTAAAAGGATTGTGGGGTTGTCAGAGATGACACTTTCATTTCAGGTGTTGGTCAAGTAGATAAACTGTTAAAGGCCCAATAAAATTAAAACAAAGTTTTTCATTTTATGGTAACTTTTTATTATCACTTCATGCTTATGTGTACACACAGTTCTAGGGGGACTTTAAGGGGGCTGATAAGAAAGATTACTAACAGTATATTCATAAACAATATAAAAGTCACCCCTCACGCCACATCTTCTAAGGTCAACACTACTTCCTCCATCATTCATAGATTCACCTCTGCACAATATCCTCAAGTGTTCACTGGTGTTTCAGTAGGAATGGTGGTAAATAACAGCCGATTGTATCTGTTGTGGCAAACTGTTGGGCCCCACCAACTTTTGCCATGACCATCATTGATTCGTCCAGGCTGAATGGTCGCCAGGACTAAAAATTGTATAATGTTAAAGGGACAGTTCACCCAAAAAAAGTATCCTACTTTAAGGGTATGTACACTGTAAATCCAACTTAACGTCACTGATAAGCTTAGGCTTTAAATGTAAAGTGTTTCTTGTTTGTTGTTGTTCTAGCACCCTGCTATACCCAACCTTACCTCCTTGAAAGTTCTGTCTTCCACCTTATGTCTCCTCCCGTTTTTAGCTCTGCCACACAGATTGTGCAAATACCTTTGCCAAGCAAATACTGTGTCTGGTCACAAACGCACACCTGCCGACAGTGTGCATGCAACGTGATGTCAGTGTGCACATGACGTGTAAGTCAGTGGTGCACATGACGTGAAGTCAGTGCGCATTTGTGGCATCATGTGCATTTGTGACATCATCATGCTGCAACCGAGGAAGTCATGGTGTAATGACATCAGTGTGCACATGCTTTGCAGCGACGTAGCCCACTGCATGCGCTTGACTTTAGTAAAAGTTTTATAGGTCGGAAAACAACCTATTAAGTCAATGGGAAAAAAAATTTAAAAGTTCTATTACGGTTAAAATAAAAATGGTAACTTACTGTAAATGGCTCTGGCACCTGGGAAATGGTCTGGGGACACTGTCACTATCACCAAAACTTATTTAAAAGCTAACTTCTCCCATGACAGGCAATTGTCAGGTTTCCACATGCTACACTTGCGGTTTATCGCCAAGCCGCTACATTCGAGGGGTACCGAACATTCGAGGGTTAGCGAAAGAACCGATACAATCGGGTTTATGGCCAAAATCGAGGGTTAGTAAACGAACACAAAATACTTCCTTGAGTTCAGAAAACCCAAACTAGTTTGTAGCTTGGAAGTTCTAAACGTCTGAGCACGTTCCAAGCGATTAAAGTTCGGGTTGAACTCACCAACAGAAAAGGATTTTGGAAAACATAGAAGAGAGTGAAAAATCGTATGCATTATTCACTTTCATTCTGTAATTGAAAGCAGTAAAGCTATGCTTACACGTAGCAATGGTTTAATCAATCATATTTTCAATCAAAATATGATCGAAAATGAACGAAAATCTAATGGTAAAACCAATCAAAATTATCCACCTTGCGCTATAGATCGTCCATAGATTTAAGCTGAAATATGCAGAAGCTGGGTTCTGGAATATGGGTAGATGTAAAAACTTTGTTTTTTTTCAATATGGTCAGTTTACTGGGGGGGGGAAAAGTAAGTTTCTAGTTAAAAAAACTTTGGAAACAATACAATGTACATAGTAATGTACCTTTCACACTGCTATATTTTGTCTGTGAAAAACAAATGAACCTTTTCAGTCTCCATTTTCACATGTATATTTATGTTTTTTTTTTTTTTTTGCTGGAGCCTCAGGTACTAGAACGTTATCTGGGTGCTGTGCAGAGCTGTGAGGAACGGCATTTACATTAATTCTCTAACAATAGAAACAGTGTGATAATGGTGCTTAGACATTAGTCAATTAAGTCCTTTTCTTTGCAATAAACATTCGGTGCTCTGGGCACAATTCTCCCTTCGCCTTATTCATATCAGTTTCTAACAGCTTGGGGGTGCACAGAGGATTAGTTAAACTGTGTAATTCCTGCTTGTGCTCCTCTACTTAACAGAGTCTGAAAACCCACCACCATGATTTAATAAATCTGTTTGATAATCCTTCCATGGCACACTCTTCTGTAAACTGAGAACTGGGGGGGGGAAATGAAACGTTCTGCTTTTTACTTAGTCAGAAAAGTTAAAGATGTGATAAAGCCACCAAGCTGAATGATTAGCGTGTAAGTTCTTTGTATAGGCGAGCATGTGTGATTGGAATTGACACATTACCCACATTTCTACAGTTTAACTCGGTTCAGGAAACTCTTCAGTCAGTTTTTTTAATTTTGTAATTTATTGTGAAAAGTATGCCAAGATCTGAACATTGTACGTGGATCATTATTCTGTTGCTTCTAGGTAAGAGTTGGTACATGCAGGTACAAGTATGCAAGTTTTAAGGTGGCCATACTCACAATTCGATTCTGATGGATTAAGGTCATGAGTTTGCCGATCCGGCCATACGAAACAATCTTCCATTCAGGCCATAAAGTGCACATCGTTATCGGCGCTGGTAATGAAGGAACTGTAATTCCCCCCTTGGCCCAATAGGTTGCAATGCCAAAGGCAGCAGCTTGTCAGCATCAAGACATATCCATAAGGGTGTGTGTATGTGGGAGGGGGGGTTACATTATCCAATAATATATCACCCACCAGGGTGAATACATCGGGATTATCAGAATTTAACTTTTGCAATGATGGCCTATAAGCCATTACCCACAAACCTAATCCCTGACTGCAGCTACATTACTCTATATAAAAGGCATGCTAAATTTGGTACAGCTTTCTGAGTGTGAGAAATATGTACTTCCTAATCAATGCTGATACTGCTTTCCTCCTGCTCTGCATATGACATTGAGGGGGTGTTTAAATGAATTGATCATACACCATGTCAGGAATGGCTCCTGTTATTCGAAAATGTGCTGTATTTGTACAATGCAAATTATATTTGATTCAGCCCAGATTGCCTTATGTTTTATGTGCACAATTGCACAGAATTGTTCTGTGCTGCATTCTACTGTATATTGCCTGGCAGCAGCAAATATTTAGTGCATATTAAAAAAAGGTCCAATACTTTACTTGATTATTTTCTTTGCTGTACAGGATGACATTTATTTCACCATGAATCTCACTTGCTCTGTATAAAAATCCTTTGCATTTATAATGCAATACTTTACATTTTAGAGCTGCTAGGGAATTGTCAATTGAAACAACATAAAGATCTACATAAAAATCTCTCCACTGGCCAAAATAGATAAGTACAGGAGTACTACCTTTCTGGCACCTTACAACAAATCATTGGGGTGATTTTAAATTATTGCTATTAGAGAAAAGCTTGAAAACCCATGTAATAAGAAAAACGTGTTAAAATCTAGTGAAGATAGTCTAAGTCTGCAAAATGTTCCCAATATGGTACATCATTTTGTTTCAGTAAATCAATGTAGGGACCAAGATAAATGAGGGTCATGCTCTATTTCAAATATGCAACACCACCCACAGAACCGAATTAGAACTTAACTTGAAGAAAGTATGCAAAATGCTAGTGGGAGGCTTTTGAAGTTTTCCTTTGTTCCACAATGAATAGTGAATAACTCAACCATGAATAAGAATTATAACTTTTCTGTGTGGTATCCGCTTTCTCCCTGTTGTAACCTACTTATAAATTTATGTCAAGCTAAGACATGCTATATTTGCTTATTGAAACTAGCCAGTTGCAAAAAGAAATTAAATGATCCAAAAAAAACCCAAAACAACAAATGAATCATTATCATATATAATAATTTTTTAATTTCAGGGATTTTTCAAGTTTTCAAGGATTTTTTTAAAATTATGTAAAAAATTATAAAGTAGCTTACTGTAAATGGCTCTGGGACAATGAAATGGTCTGGGGAACAGACCAATCTGATTGTAACCATTTCTGATTGAAAAAGAATCTTATTGGTTAGTTTACCAATCAGATCTTGATAAATAATTTTAATGTATTCATTCAGAATTTGCTTACAAGTAAAGGTAAAATTTTAATACCCTCCAGTTCTTGAAGCCCATTGTTTGAAGTGCATATTTTTCAAGGACTGCGGCACCATGCTGAAAGGCCACAGACTTGGAGCTCCGCTAATGGGGGATAAGTAACAATCCCCTTATCTATTTTCTGTATAGATTATGGAGCGCTAAAGTTGAGGAACATCAATTTGAACGTTCGATAATTATCGAAAATCAATAATCATTAAAGTTCAAAGTTCAAAATCCAGAATATTCGGATCCGTTCAATTGGGTCTAGTCCATCTCTAGTCATGAACCAAGTGTGCTTTTTCAGAAATCCTTAAAACTCTGCCCATGCCCCTGGATTTGAAGCATTCCCAATGGGCACCAGCACATACAGCCAGAAGTGCACTATAAAGGAGGGGCTACAAGCACTGGCTGGCGCATCGTTTTGGCGTCTAGACCACTGTCCTGGCCCTCCAGAATTGGTGTGTTATTAATGAACGTTCTGCGTAAATGTACGGCCGCACATTATTGATAAAGCACGGTATCGCTAAATTGTACACACCCCCACTTGTACCTGTATGTTGTCCCCTCCACTAGATTGCATGCTCTTCGGGCAGGGACTCATTCCTAACGTTTCGAGGCTTGTTGCACTTATATCCATTTATACATATTAAATATATGCTTTCTTAAACAATGTATGAAATTGTTTTAATTTAATTTATATTTATCTGTATATGGCTTGCACTATCCCCTTGTTTATACTTACTATACTATACATTGTATTTTATAATGTACAGCACTGCGTACCCAAGGGGAGCTTTATAAATAAAATTATACATATATACATACCACGTGTTTTTATAGAGGGCCCTTAACCTCTAAAAGACTAACACTAAATTTGTCCAAAAAACTTATAGGGGATTAGTCCTTAAAAGGACTTTTGGATCCCAAATTGTGTGAATACAGGGTGATTAACACAATGCTAATCCACCATACTAAATTCACAAACAGAAAGCTCAAAAAGCAGGAAAAACCCTCTCTCCAACTCCTACACTGTCAGGTCTCCATTATACTCACTTTAACACACTGACAAAATGGTGCCTGTCTAGCTGCCTTTTTATCTAGGGAGTTGGCACGGATAAAAATAGTTGCCATTGGTGAGTTTGAAACATGAAAATCTTGAAAATTTTCAAACTTGGGTTCAGAAATCCGAAAAGCGGAATTCTAGAAAATCTGCAAGTTCCGTGGATTCACAGATCTCGGAGATCCGCTGTAGAAATGGGTTTGTAGAAATGGGTTCGGATCCGCAATCTGGTCCATCTCTAGTTAGTATGCTATCAGATTATTTGTGAAACAATCTGATTGTATCTAATCAGACTTGGTTACAATCAGATTTTCAGAAAGAATCTGATTGTTAGCTTTCTCGGAAGAATCTGATTGTACCCAATCAAATTGGTTACAATCAGATTCACCAACTCTGACAGGAAAAGAATGTGATTGGTTAGTATACCAATCATTCTTTCAGAAAATTTTGATTGTAACTAATCAGAATTGGTTACATCAGATTCTTTCGGAAAGAATCATCTGTTCCCCCGGACCATTTTCCAGGTCCCAAGTATTTACAGTAAATTACTGTATAATTTTTACCAAATTTTCGAAATTCCTTGAAAATGAAAATTTTCTATAAATTTTTCTTAAATTTTCTACCACAGTTCGTAAAAAATTCGGAAAACATAATTCCAGAAAATCCACAAAATCCGTGATTCACAGATCTCGGAAATCAGCACGAATACGCTAACCGGCCATCTCTAAAGCTAACTAGTTATTACCTGGGGAGAATGTATCTACAAAGAATCCAGATCATCTATGCTACTAAGTTAGAATCAAGCACTCACATATTAGTTTGGCAACAAAGTAGAGCTCACTTTATATTGTATAGTATTTACGTCTGTTAAATACAACTCACAATTGGTCTAACGTTTACACAATTGGTCTAAAGGTTCATACACACGTGCGATCATGGGTGCCGCCCCATGACGCACGATGTGTACGTACAGTCATTTTGCCCAATAATTGGCCAGTGTATGGCACCTTTATCAGCCAAAACGGCCACTCGTTGTGAATCGTTGCCCGGTCCGCCGTGTGATCTCCGAACGAGCGCCCATTTTGGACGATAGTGCTCATACCGGGCCGGCACCTGCGATTGCACGTGTACAAAGCTTAAGACTAAGGGAAAGTTAGACTTTTCTGTATATAAGGAGATAGGATGGTTGAGTTGGCATTAACAATGTGCACCCAGTGTACAATTAATCTATACAATTTGTTATTTAGTATCTGCTAAATAACAACAAGGTTACCATTGATCTGCCAATACTTATGATTGCATGAACACATCTTGCATTATACTTTAAAGTGTATGGCACCCCTTTAAGAAAAATTCTATATAGGTAAATCAGTTTGCTTTTTAGTAGGGCAATCATCTATCATTCTTAACTATATGAAAATTAGCACCCGTGTATAAATGGTTCTACTACAGCCATAAACCATGTGGGCTGTATTTATAACAGATAATATCTCACCCAAATTTCCCCTTGTGGCTATTAAGTTTTTATATTGATAACCTTCACCCAATACTTAGCACTATTATTGACAATCCCTGTAATGGTTCACGTACTTCATGGAAAGTATAACAATGTAAATGTTAAATTTACCTGTTAGACAGCTTAGGGTTTAGTGGACATGTGGTGAAGCCTCAAATGACAAATTTGAGATTTTGGGAGTTTATTCTATTTTAACCAGCAGTCACTGCTACGCCAAAGGGAGGCCAACCTAAACTGGCAAAAATGTAAGCTGTTCTATCAACCTCTATTCAAGTTTTATTATTGGGTGTAGTATTCAAATGATAAATTTAAAACGGCTAGTACCTATCAATGTACATTATATAATGAGGTATAACCTTCACAATCAGAAATCAATAATTGTGTTTCCATTTTGTAAAAATTCTGTACCAGGTCTAGATTTACTATGCATAACGGTCAGACGAATTTCACTATTTTCCATCACTCCCTTTTGTTGAACTGCTAAGCATGGCTTGCAATTCTGCTGCTTTTGTGGTATTTTATCGATTTGATCCATGATCTCATTTGTCTCATGTTCCCTGTAGGGTGTACCAACCTCTGCTATCTAGACAGCTTTTATCATTTCAGAGATCTAAATGAAGCAGTGCATGAAAAGTTCTTCCTCAAAGATTTATTTCCACATCAGTGGAGTTTGATGCATGTGTGGTCTAAATACACAAAAAGAAAGTTCAGCAAAAAAAAATCAAACTGACCTGTAAAGTGGATGTTTCTATGGGAATTATTCAGTTTGTAAGAGAAACTATATCCCAGTAAGCATAATCAGGTTAACTCAACACTTATATAAGAATATGACAACTGGTTCCTTGCAAAAAACATACCATAATATGTTTGCGTATTAAACATACATTCCATAATGAAAGATTTATTACCGTATGCATTATCTTAAGCACAATCCAACTCCCTATGGATCACGTGTGATCTAAAATGTAAAAAATAAAGATAGTAGAGGGGCACTGTTGATAACCTGGAAGAGATAAAACCATGAACCTAAATTGTAACCAGCGAGCAAGCTTGTCGGACTTCTGTGAAGCACAACATACTGGTATGAAATCTAGTCAGCCGCGGGAAGTGCTGCACACAACACAGTGATTTTAGAACTGTGTGTGTAGAGAGGTGCCTGATGATCACCACAATTTTCTCACACCTAATTACATCTGAGAAGGGGATGGTGGTGGCTGTGTCTCAGAGATTAGTGTCTTTAGAAAAGGGGAAATGGGGAAATGTATTATTTCATTCACTTTGCCGGCACTGCTTAGGTGAAAATTAATCTTTTGAATTTTTAAGGACCTGTCTCCTTTTCCAACTCTCCTTTCATTGGCTGGGATTTCCTATAATTGCCCTCTCTGTCTTATCTTCCTGCACTTTTATATTCATCTAGCCTGTTGCTGGAAGTTCGCTGGAGGAAAGAGGTAAGTTTAATATAGCGGAGTTTCTGAAAAATCTATTATAGCGGTTGGGGCTGGGGGAGGAAGCCCTTCTATATAACAAATTTTAAAGGGTGGACATGCCCTTTAAAGTTACCTAGAAATAAAAGTTCTTTCTGGGCATGTCAAAAAGGTAAATATTTTTATGGGCTTAATCTTAAATATTTTTTACATGTCTGATTAGAAAGCCCCATCCCCCTCGGGACAATACAGGTAAGATCGGTCAGTCCCAGGAAAAATTAGATACCTACCAGAGCGAAATGCACATATATCTAATAAAGTGCAAAGTAGTTTGAGTGTGCATGTAGAACATGTCTATTCAGTTTTAATACAGACATTTTCCATTATCCATATATCTGGTTTCATGTATTTTCACACATTGTTTTTATACCATGCTCTATATTTCTAGCACAGTTTTTAAAATGTGTATTCAGTATCTCGCCTCATAACCATTCCTACACAGTCAAATAATTTCTCTCACACTAGGGGACAGAAAGATTTTACAAAGTAGAAATTGAAAGTCTGTCTGTCTTTCCTACGATATATATCATTGCACATGTCGCTGTCACCCGAGTTAATGGAACAGGGAAAGCGGAAGGTGTGCCAAACCGATCCTCCTTCTGGGAAAAAAAGCCACAGCAACATTTCCAGGCTCTAAAATAACATTGACTGTGTCAGTGTGAGAAATTCTCTACTCACTATGTAGATTCTAAATTTGCATTTTAGATGCTACTTTTTTTCTCAGGTCTTTGAATTGCTCCACACCCAGGGCCGGATTTCCCACTAGGCCACCTAGGCCGCGGCTAGGGTGGCACAGCCCACCAGGGGCGGCAAAATAAAACAAAAACATTTTTCAAGTTAGGCAGTATTGCATCCCCATACTAAATTTACACAACGCACATTATTTGGCACACACGAGCCTTACCGGTCTCTGTTAAATGTGCAGCGATTGCTGATTTGCTATGGGCAGCAGTCCCTCTCCCACTCACAAACTCCGCTCAGCCAATGAATTACCTCCGCTATGGGGGGGAAACAGGAAGTATAAGTTAGCTGGCCTAGGGGAGAAAAAAGTATAATCCGTCCCTGTCCACACCTATGTAAGAGCTAATTAAAGGAAGCCTGTAATGCCAGGTGGTGAGAAATTAGAGTAACAGGGACTTTCTAAAAGGGATTTTGTATTAGTATTAGCATTTTAGGTGTTATATTTAAAATATACACACTCCCTGCGCCGTTGGATATCCTTCTTAATGAAACCTTGATATCACTATTGTAACCTTTCCAAAATAGCAACTTTTCCATCATTGCTGTAACCAAATGAAATATCACAAAGACAAAACTTATGAAATGCTGTTTGGTGTAATAAAGCCAACTAAATAGTAACACATCCGATATAGTTTCTTTAGTAAAATACAATTAAAGACAAATATATTTTTCTTGACTCATTTATCAGAAGGGAAATTCAGCACAAGTAGGTGGTATAACCAGTAGAGATTGCCAAACTCACTGAAATCCATTCCAGATTCACTTATTTTTAAAAAAATCCAAAAATCTGCATGCGGACCCATTGAAGTCAATGGGAGTTAGAAAATCCCAAAATTCTGCATAAAATTAAAGGAATAGTTCACACAAAAAGTGAACTATTCCTTTAAAGTTGCGATTCTTTACCTTCCATACTTTAATCAAGTTTAACTGTAGCGCATATTATCGGGCATTGGCTCTATAGTTACACTAATCCAGGAAGAGGTCGGGACTTGTCAACTGAACTGGCGATGGATCATGCGCAGGTTAATATAGTAACCTTCATTCCTGGCTTCTGGCTCAGTGAGTGAAGAACAGAAGGTAAGAATTAGGTCTTTTACCTCCTGGTCTTCAATCACTAATTTAAAAGAATAGTTCACTTTTTGTGTGAACTATTCTTTTAAAATAAAAATAGCAATGGTAAGTTCTCCCCAAATATATCCAAAATAGAACTTATACCCAAAACCTAATTATATTCCTTCTTCAACCCATCATCCTGAGGGGTCAAATTGTAAAACTGTTTATATTTTAGATTATGTCAGAGAAGCTCACGTTCTGGTAAAATTGCTCATGCTTTCACAACTAAAATGGTTTACATTAGCTTAGCCTAAAATATAGAAACTGAATTTGTAAACTGCTTGCAATCAGTCCTGCCTCATGATCCTGATCTTACTCAACATAAATTATAGAAATTAAAGAGAAAATAAAGTACCACGTGTTTACTTCAAGGAAGGGGAACCAATAAAAACCATTAAAACTGATACGATCTAAAACATCACCAACCATAGAGGAAACCTTGGAAAATGGAGATAAATCTGTGTAAATCGGAATCCAACACTATTTTAAACATAATGGGGAACTGTGGTCCAAAAATGACTTAAGGTAGATTGACAGGAACTGCTTTCCTGTGTATTTTTGCAATTTACTTTCATTGTTTATTTTACATAGTTTTGAAGATATTTACATTTTTATGTGTGACATGGTAGCAGCATCACCAGATGCCCTGCACTTTCTGCTTCCTGCTCTGAAAACATGTGACAATCCCTTTGTCTCCTCTTCCTTGTGGGCCCCCATGGCCCCTCCCCTTGAAACCCTCTCTGCCCCCTCACATCTCCTTAAGTCACTGTAACTCGATCTCTTGCTGGTTTCTTATGCTTTCTCCTGCACTGAACATGTGCAAACCACAGATTAGAAGTAGGAACTAGTATTTTGACAGCAGATTCAGAATCTCCCACCCCTAACATTGTGATCAGTGATTTCTTCATATCTTGGGCTGTGCAGCACGTAGAGAGGTGTTTAATGGCTCATTTTAAAGGTAGGTACCTGCTCCTTCATTTAAAGTCAACTTGTTTGGAGACCACAGTTCCCCTTTAAGACTGGGATTTTACACTTTTTTTGAGAGAATTATTTGAATGAAATTTTAATTTACAAATATAACTTTATAGCATTTCTGAAAACTCATTTAAAAATACTATTTTAAATATTTATTATAATTAGATAAAAAGACCAGCTGTGCAGTTTGGTAAATTCCCAATAACAGCATATTTTCTTTCATAGAAATAATAAATATATGACATTGTGTGTGCCTGTATGGGAATAGAGCTCAGCCAACTGTAGGCTACAGTTCTACTATAGATGGAACAATCACTTTGAAGTGCTATACAAAGCTTTAAAGATTAATTTGACATGCTCAGGGCAATGATGCAAGCTAAGATGCAATGAAACAGTTCAATCAAAGGATCAGTCTTTTATTTAAACAAACGTACATTCAACTCTTTTATCTTTACAGATTATTATCCCTTCTACTTCATGCTACTATATATAACTATTTATTTGGAACAACGGTATTAGGTAACACAATTTTAACATTTTATAATGAGCAAAATTATTTCACTAGATCCAAATTGTCCTTAATGCATTTTTGGGTACTTTTTGTTATTTACGTTGTCGATAAATTACTACTGCTAAAAATTTCACATGGTATGTTGACCTATTGAAGGAGAACTACTGTATAGTGGGAATATCATTTACCATTTTTTTACATAATTTAGTGGTCTATGCTCCCCACAACCTTACCATGACCATTTTTACTTTTTATATCCTTATATTCAAAGAAAGGTGCAATGCTCCTGTGTGGAGTTAATGTACTGTATGGGCCTTTAGCCTATTCAGTCTTGGGATGGGGACCGATTCCCTCAGTTCAGGATGCTGTGGTGTTCAATTTTCCCTCACTACAGCATCCCTGGCTTCTCATTGATCAGCTCCCCTAGGTTTAAAAAATAACCAGGTCCGTGTAGACAGGTGACAATTGGTTCAGCTCCCCAGGGACAGATTACCTCAGACCCCAAGTGATGTTAGGTCATTGGTTAGGCAGGTAGAAGGGTCCGGGTTACAAGGGTATATATCCCACAATCTCTCCCCACTCACCAGCCAGTTCCCTGTCAGCCTGATCAACGATATGCCGATATCAGCTAACGATTGTGACACTTTTTAACACCAGTAAATGGCTGGCATTATAGTGATGCAATTATTAATGCCACTTTGCGATGTGCCAAGTGCCACTATAAGCTGATAACATTGCCAACACAATTGCCCTGGCAAGCTGATAGCAGCTCTTGGTGCATCGCCCTATGAGTCTGGTCTGTGGATGTAGCTGCTTTCATATGCCACATTTACAACTTTCACATTTACAAGCTCTGAAATTTCACTACAAATTCTAAGCGGAAAAAAAGAAACAACTAAAAGTGCTGCTTTATAAATATGCCCTTCCTGTTTGTGTGCAAATAAAGACATATGCAAACCTTGAGTGCTATTCATGAACCGCATTGTATATAGACAACCATCAACTTTTCATAATCAGTAATATGGATACGGGTAACTGCAGTCTTCAATTCTTCCAAACAAGTTAGGATTTGTAAAGCCTTCTGTCGTACCTTTAAAATAAGCCCTAAATTACATCTCTAGATACAATTTGTAAGAAATTATTGCTAGAAACTTAGCTATATTACTTCCTGCTTGAACACCTTCTGTTTACAGTCATGTGACCATCATCTGCCTGCATTAATAGGCTCCACATCTCAACTGTCAATTTTATTCCCAGGTACTTCCTATTTTCCCCAGCATTATGTCTTAACTGAGCATGCTTCTCCCCTGGGGTGGAGGGGCAGGGCAGTGGTAAGGTGATGTCACTCAACCAACTAGAAGCAGGAAATTCACCCCAATATTTCTCATAGGCTGCAGCCAAAGATGTGGTCTAGGGCTCTTTTCAAAGGAGACTGTAGGCTTTCATTTAACCGTCACTAGTTTGGAGACCACAGTTGCCCTTTAAGTGATTATTCCATGAATAAATAACTGAACTTTAAGGGATGATAAGAAATTCAGCACCCTGTTTCACTTCTCCTATACTTTCCAAAGTTTTTGGATACATACTTTTTGGATAATAATTCAAATGCCTGATAGCACTGAAGGAAAACACTTTTTTCACTATGCACACTTTATTCTGCTCCTATCAGTTACTATATTTGCAAATTATAGAAATCTGCTTCACATTAAACAGAATCTCAGAATCCTTGGGGAACAAACATTCCATGTTATTGTTTTTTCCCCCAGTACCCTGGAGATGTTTCCAGACAATTTTAACATTCCAGATAAATAAGCCTATACAAATGATGAATTGGTTCTGTAAAAATGACAGACAGTTAAGAGAATGAAAGATCCCCCTGACATCATCCAGACCTGCAGCATTATGCAGGAAATAAATGAAGAAATATATTTAGGAATTCTTCCAAAATGTATTATTATTGAACCTTTTATTTCAGCTTATTAATTACTTTCAATTGCTGCTTAAATACAAAGAAACGTTAACAAAATAATAATATTTAAGGACTACCTATTATTGTACTTAACTGCAAAAAGTATTTATAACCAATAGCACTTTTGCTTAATAGACTAGACTAGTTCATGTCCAAGAATTATTGTGGAGAAAATACAAAGATAAATATTTATATTCAGTATAAATATGTATCTGTGGCATTCAGTTGGAGCAGCTGTAGTTTAGATCTTCACATCCAGTTGATCCAACTGAATACCACAGACATAAAATGACCTGGTTGAATGAGAACCTTCACTAGTATATCTGTTGTATTCAATTAGATCAACTGGACTTGAAGTTTAGTTCTTGAAGACGTTTCGCTAGTCATCCGACTGTCTTTCTCAATTCGTGAAGTTAAACTTACAATTAATGTGATACTAAATGTCACTGCTAACAGGGTGTCTAGTTCCCTAAAAGATGGGACATTTTTTATTTTAATATCCTACCCTAGTACAGTCAGGAACTTAATTAATTGCATTAGCTTTTCTAGCTAAACCTTAATATGGATATATGTATGTGCACATATTAACATCACAATTGTAATGCGCTTTGAATGCCGTTTGAGACATAGAAGGGTGTAAATAAGCAAATAGTAATAGAAATTTACATTTAACAAAAATGGAAAAATAATGCTGCATCTATGAATTCAAAGCCTCACCCCCTATCCTAAGCTGGAAAGTACCCAGGCTTTGATTCAAAGTGCTTAGTGTTTATTTACATAGAGAGGGTTGGTTTTCCCACCTATTATCTGCTTGGTGCAGTCAGCTGTGGTGTAGATTATTTTCCTTTTCCCCCCCAAATCTGTTGCATTGTATATTGATTTTGCAGAAAGAAAAACCACAGAAGGCTATTCATTACAAACAAAGAAGAGACAGGTTGCCACGCAGAGCAAAATACAAGAAAGCAGATTACATATTGTTTGCAAATTCACTCAGAATTACTCAACAGCATGGTGTAAAAAACAGATTTGCTACTTCAAGGATCTAAATAACAGAAATCCAGTAATGGGTTTACCAGCAGAGAACTTCACAGCCTCCAGCATGATAAGAGTTAATAGCCTTGAGCTCTTTTTCAATTCTTTATTGCATTGTCATTTTTAAAACTACGCACACCTAGCGATTTTTCCTCCTGACCGACCATTCGATACTTTCGAACGGTCAGCCAGGAGGAATTCGCAGCAAAAGAAGCCACGTCCGACAGTTACCGCGACCGATCGTGCGGTCCATAGAGGACCGCACGATTGGACGAGGTTTTCCACCATGTCCGATCGTCCTTTTGTCCGATTCGGACGAACGATTGGTCGGACATGTCTACATTCGGATGCGATAATTTCAGTCAGATCGACCGATACACTGAACTATCGGTTGATCGGACCAAAATATCTCATCGTGTGTACCCAGCTTTACTGTCCCAATAGAGCACATTCACAAACATAATATAAGCTCAAGTTTCCCTTTGCTGTGGCTGTTGGGAGTTTTCTATAATTAACCTGTGGGTACTAGGGGTCAACTCCCATAATCCACCTTAGCTGGGTAGACCCCAGCTAAAGGTTTGTACACATCTACGATTTTGCCAAAGATCCACGACCCCCAACACGAGTGCTACATGCCCGTTTTAGCCGAGAACCGTCCATGTGTATACACACATACACACGGACAATTCTTGCCAAAAAAGCCGACCGAAACGGTCAGTGTCGGGGGTCGCTCGCAAATTGATCGTGTGTACAAATCTTAAGTGTTACAGCCTTGTTGCAGCCTTGCTTCATAGAAGCTGAAAGCCAATCACATAACAGCACAGAGATCCTGCCTCTCCCTAACACAGAACAGGTATTTTAGTTTTTTGTATTCAGTGCTCCTGTCCAAACAATGATAAAATCCTTTCATACAAAAAGAAAAGTAAGTAATTTTTGCAGTGTATTTCTAACATGGATGTAAGAAACAGAATATTAACATTTCAGTAAATATAAAACTAAGTCTGGGGAATTTAACCTGCAACTTGTACATTAACACTGTCTTGCTAAAAGCAGAGCTTACCTCTAGCATAACAGAAAACCTATGCGGGTTACTAGTACATATAGGAACTCAATCTTTTACTATGACCACAATGGAAACAAAATAAAGTGGGGGGGGGGTAAGTCTGGGGATTCAAACTTGTGACCTTTTATTTTTAAAACTGGTGCCTTACCAGGTGCGCCACCACTGACATAAATAAATATTTGGAAGATTTATGTTTTGCTAGGATCCGAAGAATAATAAGTCCCTGGTAAGACTTTGAAAGGTGCTTGTTACCATGAAGATTATTTTCCAGCAACTCTCACTGACTGGTAAATGAACTGCAAGGTTGCAAGCAGCTTTCAAAGTCTTATCAGGGACTTCCATATTGGTGTGGAAACATCTGTATAGAAAATACTCAGTGCATAGAGACAGTGAATACTGGGGTCAGGGGGCGTGGTTCTTTGATGACTACATGGGTTGTGAGTTGTGGCAACAACATGGAAGCCTTCTTAGCTACAGAATCTTTTTCTCACATGTACTAAATGCAACTTACTAGAGAAGAATATTATAATATATAGGTGTTCTGGGGAGAAAAGCTTTCCCATTAGGGTTAATAAATGTAAGTTTAGTTTAAGGAATCTGAATCTCATTGTTAGATGAAACATTTTAGGAAAAATTGAAGGGTAATGATGTTAATATTCTTGCAGTTTGTGCAGATGAAGAAATTAAAGATGTTCAACTAGCTATATTGAGACAGTTAGAGCTAAAATTGTACATATTCCCCTGCTGTGTTTAGATCAATAATTTATGATGATGTGGTATGTTGTTTGTCGTAATGGAACATTTCTAACCTTTGAGAGTTGGCTCATTTAGAATATATTTATACAAATTGTGTGTGTTTTAGTTAACAAATGATCGAATACTCAAAAACATTATGCATAATGTAATAAGATAATTTAAAATGTTTAATGGTGATGTTATCATAATAAACAAAAGAATTGAGTGTATAGCAAAATGATTAACTATTAACTATGTGGGGAACATGAAATAAATTTTAAGACTAAAATGAGAATATCTCACACTTATGCAATCTAATTGTATTAATATTTGAAAAAAAAACAATCAAGGACAAAGTGAAGAACCTAAAACTGCAAAACAAAACACAAGAAACACAACACAGTAAGGGGCATAAAAGGCAGTGAAATGTCACTACTGCCGAAAGCACTATTTTAATTATCACTGTGGTTACTGCTCAACCATACCATAAAATGTCGATAAGGGTGTTGTTGCATTAAGTTTGGCTATTTAAAACCGGCAAGTCTGATGTGGCTGAAAATAGCTATGCATATAGCACTGTGTGTGTGGGATTTCTGGGAAGGGGGTTTGTCCTGCTTGTAATGCCCCCCCCCACCTCCATAGGCAGGAACCCCACACCCCACCAGGGCCCTTGAAAGAGCCTTTCAGGGCTTAAGGGGTCCCATAGCTGGAAAACCCGACTCCCTTCCCAGGCAATAAAAAGTTTCTTTGGGGCTTTAAGGGTCCCTCAGCTCGAAACTGAGACCCCCCTCCCTGGCACTAAAAAGTGCCTTTTCAGACCCTACAAGGGCCTTTGTTGTGGGTCTCCAAGCTCAAAACCAAGACCCCAATTGGCTCTTAACAGAGCAATTGCGGCCCTCAAAAGGTCCTTCAGCTCAAAACCAGGATCTCCAGCTCTTAACAGAACCCTTGCGGATCTAAAAAGAGATTTTAGGATAAGGGGGTCCCACAACGCGAAACTGGGACCACCCCCATCCTAAAAAGTTCCTTTCCAGGTCTCTGCCATTTTCTTTTCATCTTCACCATCATCTGTGTCATGTCATGTGTCAGTGGCACCTCTTTATATAGCATTTCAGAAATACCAATTCCAAATATAATTGGTTAATATTCCTGCGATAGTGAAATGGCGAATATATATATATAAATATGCCCCTCAGAATAGCTATGTAATTGTAAAGGGCCATGGAAGATATTGGTGCTAAATAAATCCATAATTATAATAACAATAATAAGCTACTTTAACGGGCACTTACCGTTTGCAATGCTTTATAAATTCGGCCCAATGTTGGTTATAGGGTAAAAGATTGTCTTGTGTTTTTTTTAATAGATATTGTATTGTTGTATGTTGGTGTATCTTTTGGCATTCAAGATTTATTTCCTATAGCCCATACAGTTCTAATTCCTACACTTTGCTGGACTTAATAGCTTGACTGCTTTGTTTATTGTGTTTACAGTTTTTATTGCCCTTTGTGTTTGATTTTGCCTGTCAATAAGTCATCTGGAGCTTACTAGATTTAAATTTATCTCCTGGGATTTTAATGGACAAGAAATAAATTGCATAGCAACTTTAGCATTTGTTCGCAAGATGCACTATTGCCTGTAGTTACAAAATTTTCCTGCAAATTCTTCTTTTAATTACAAATGCAAATTTTAACTAAACAAAATTAAGTACTATTGTTCCATGAGCTACAGATTTCAGTAAGGACTGATCTCTTTCTAATACAATGATCATATGATAATTTTCCTACATATAACTGTATGCATTTTAAATTAGTAAAAATGTTAAAAGAAAAATATACAAATGTTCAATTATTTTATTCACTTATTTCTTATTAGTATACCTATTAGAAAGTAAATTAAACCTTCACTATCTGAAGGTGAAAGAAACCTTGAGAATATCAACCTGGCTACACATTTTTGTTAATTACTCAATTAAGCAATGACACATTGACTAAAGGTTCATACACACGTGCAATGGCGGGGGCCGACCTGCGATGCACAATGTGTATGAATGTTAGTTTCGGGCACGATTATGTAGGATGCGGGCACTTAGTTAATGATCCATGGAGCGGATCTGTCAATGAGGCATGACCAAATGGTGTTTCAGCAGATGATGTGCCCACATACTGAAAGATTGTTGTCCAAAAGAGGTGTTTGCCCCGCTTGGGCATAGAGCCTTGTCCTTGCCTTTGGGTATGTGAATGAAGCTTTAGCTAGAATGAGAGCTAGCATGAGATCTTATTGTAATCTAGTGGGAGGAAACTCCTTACTAAATGTTGAAGTTAGACTGGAAAAATTGAAAAAAAAATCTATTAACAAATGACAGGGAAAAAAATGAACAAGGCAAATGAAAAGTTGGTAGAAAGATATAAAATGAGTGACAAAAATGGTGTACACATCCATTAAGGAGATTTATGCTAAAGAAAGTTTAAAAGGTTTTAGTAAAAAGGTGATTTTGCACTTGACCAAGCAGCCTTGAAATTAACACATACCTGTTTTTAGTTCTAAGGCAAAGGCAGTTTGCAAAGGGCTAAATAAACTGAAATAAACAAATAAATAAGTAAATAATTACAATAGTTTCCATTTATGTTGTCTATTATAGATCAGCATTAAAAATGAGGAACAATTAATTCCTTTTACAAAGATTAACAAATACACTAGAGATGGCTTTTTTTCTGCCAGCGAGTTTGTACAATTTCTGTAAATTCTGACACCAACATTTTCTCCTTAAAATCTTGACTTTGAAAAAATTAAATTTCATGGTAGAATTTGCATTTTGCAACAAATTTCAGCAAATTTCGTAAGAACCAACTCTACAATAAACGTAACGCTTTGTAAAGTTATGAAGTATTGCTAATGACATGAGTTTTCTACATTTTATGCATTGCGAGTAATTAAAATATGAGTTCCAGAGAGATGAACTGATGAAAGCAATTAGATCTCTTGTGATAAAGCAATGTGTTGTTTTGGGCTTTAGGGTAAACAACATTATATACTATTACCGTGGAATATGTAAGCATTTGACATTTACTTTCTGCAAAGAACTTTGTTTAAAAAAATATGGAAAAAAAAAACAATTGCAAAGAACAAAAATAATCAGTAGATCTACACGTGCCAAATCACTTGGTTTTCAGTTGTGTATTCTCCAGCACAGGTTATTTTATGTTTTATTTATTACACCAGGTTGTGTAATTTGTATGTTTAGGTTGGAGCAGTGTGAAGGTTGGAGACATTAATTCCTGCTTATCAGCTCCTTGCAGGCAGAGAAGGACAAGATTGTTAAATACACAGATGAACACAGAGGAGCCAAATAGACATTTTCACAAAACAATGCACTATGCATTACATATAATTAATTATTAGTAAAAATATAAAAGGTATTATAACATATAGAATCCATATCCAGAAAATTTCTGTAGGAAATTATAGTGATTCCCAGGTAAAGGTTCTCTGTTCTCCCTATTGTGCCTAGGCTTGGTGAAATCTCTTCAATTACTAACAAAGTCCAGTTTAATTGACTTGATATTAAGATTGTATTCAATACTTAATACTTAAGATTAGATTCAATCAAATCTGGCAATAAATTTTTTCTTGTTCAATAACCCCCTATTTATTTGGCGGACAGTTCATAAATTGAAACGGAGATTATAACAGTTGAATAGCATCAAGCAGAAGAAATATGCCTTGGTTGACTCTTGCAGAAACCAGAACAAAATTGAGCGGCACAAGGTAAAACAAAGATCACTTCTTTCCAAATAATTGTCATTTAGGGAGTGTGCAATTTTACTATCTGTCATACATCTAAACATGTAGGGCTTAATTTAGGGTAGACTAGAGATCTGTTCAAAAACTAATAATAATATATTATAAAGGAATAAATAGAAACATTGTTCTAACTTTAATAGATCCACATCTAGCTTTTTTTCAGATTTCCTACCAGAAAAAATGCACTCTCAAAGACCTGCAGTCTCATCACAGTGAGGATCAGTTATCCTGTATATAGATATTAAATAAAGGTTACAGAAGGAAGGTTTCCACTAAAGAAAATGACTGCTGGGTTCAAGTAATATAAAGCATAAATACATAATGGGCGTGATTACACCTTGGTTTAACAATCTGTCTGTAATGGACCAAGAAGCTGCTAAAACCAGGTATATGGAAAAGACAACAGTTGGTGCTCAACAAAACAATACAATTCAAATATTTTATCTTATTTAGAACTGCCTTATAAGAAATGGACTTTAGGATTGGGGATGTAATTTGGCACTTCTGTCATTAAATTATTAATGTTTAGTGAGTGCTCCTAATTGCCCCCACCCCCTCACTGCCTTCTTGTAGTGTGTACGACACTTATAAGCTCTGCACGCTCACCACAGACCCTGCTCTGCTTACACTTATCGCCCTCCCTCCCCCATTCTTTCTTTTCTGCTGATTCTCTTAATTGTTGCAGAAAGAAGAAGATGCCGGCAACCTGTTCCCCAGGTCCCTGACCCATTTACACTAACTTACTATTACTATTTATATCTTAAAATTAACCAGAGCTTTCAGATTTTTTAACTCCCATTGACTACTACGGGTCGGTTTTCGGAAAAATTTGAAAATCCGTTTTCGTAACAAAACTTGACGGTTTGTAACATCTCTACTAGGGAGTAAAGAGACCCATGATTGAATCTAGGAAGTTTTGTTTTGCTATCGGATAACTTCAAAAGGACCATTAGCCGCTCATCCAGAAGATATACGTCAACGCTGCAGATACACTTAACTACACTGAGGGAGTCTGAGGCTGTGCTCACCAGTGGCACTGTGCAGGAGAAGCCTTAAGCTGGGTACACACGATGAGATATTTCAGTCCAATCTACGATACTTCAGTGTATCGGTCGATCGGACCGAAATTATCGCATCCGAATGTAGCCATGTCCGACCGATCGTTCGTCCGAATCGGACGAAAGGACGATCCGACATGGTGGAAAACCTCGTCCGATCGTGCGGTCCTCTATGGACCGCACGATCGGTCACGGTAACTGTCGGACGCGGCTGCTTTTGCCGCAACCGACAGTCCTTCCTCCTAGCCGACCGGTTGAAAGTATCGAACGGTCGGTCAGGAGGAAAAATCGCTAGGTGTGTACCTAGCTTTAGGAATGTCACATGTCAACCTCCCACCCATTAACTTTCTGGTCAGTCATTTATTTATATCTTGGGCTGTGGAGCACGTAGAGAGGTGGTTGATGGCTCGTTTTAAAGGTAGGAAACTGGTCTTTCATTGAAACTCAACTTGTTTGGAGATCACAGTTCCCCTTTAAGGTGCAGGACCAGCTGTTGTACCAATGTCCATTGTATTATATTCTGAACACAACATATACCGTATATACTCGAGTATAAGCCGAGATTTTCAGGTTCTAAAATTAGCCTGAAAATGTAAGCTCGGCTTATACTCGGGTCAAGTTCCTCCCAGGAAGCAGCAAGTGTTATCTTTTCTGGGCAGCAGGGCCTTTTGGGCTGGGTAAACTGGGCAATTGCCCAGGACCCTGACATCTTTAAGGGGCCCCACAGGGAGGGATTCCTGCATGGCACCGCTTTCAAGTTTTTCTCTGCCCGGCTGTCACGATCCCCTAGCACCAGCTGCTGCTCTCTGTGTGCCTGTGTCCATTCCATACAGTGTGTTAGCTGCCTAGTTCACTGAACACTTCTATGCTTTAGGTCTGCTGCCCACTCCTGGTCTCCATCCTGGCGCAATGCAGGGGGGCATTTTATGGGTTTTTCTGCCCATCACGATCCCCTAGAGGTTTAACGATCTGCTGTAGTAAGACACTGACTTTCCCTTCAGGCTGCGGTAATAGCAACATTGTTTCATCTATTACAAGTGCTGATTAGCAAGGTGAATAGATGAAACAATGTTGCTATTACCGGCAGCTCTGAAAGGGGAAAGTCAGTGTCTTACTACAGCAGATCGTTAAACCTCCTAGGGGATCGTGATGGACAGAAAAACCCATAAAAATGCCCCCCTGCATTGCTGCCAGGATGGAGACCAGGAGTGGGCAGCAGACCTAAAGCATAGAAGTGTTCAGTGAACTAGGCAGCTAACACACTGTGTATGGAATGGAGGCACAGGCACACAGAGAGCAGGAGCTGGTGCAGCCAGGAGAGACTCTGCTAGGTACAATAACATGGCATATTTGGTACCGAACGATGTAAGGAATTACTGGTAACCTCTCCCTACAGCTGTGGGTAAGAAGCCACGACAGGGCTCGGTTAGGGAGCGGGGGCTCTGCAATGTCACTTTTTGATAGACTGATTATACATTGCTAGCTGGGAAATTACAGGAGGACGTGCCCCTTGTTTGCCCACCTGCCCATGCCACTAGACCCAGGCTTCCTTAATGGCAGAGTCATAAAGTGTTTGACTTTCTTTCTTCTGCTGTCCATTTAAAGGGCAACTTAAGCCTCAAAAAAATACAGAATCAGAAGGCAATAATGGTCATAATTTCTACCCTCGGCTTATACTCGAGTCAATCAGGTTTACTTATTTTTCAGGTAAAAATAGGTACCTCGGCTTATACTCGGGTCGGCTTATACTCGAGTATATACGGTACCCAGGTTAGACAGGTTGTTTCTTGTTTAGTTGGTCTGAACTACATTTTGCTGTCTGCTGTCTTGTAAACACTGAAAAGAAATTGTATTAAAATGTCACATTTTCCTTCTTTTGCCTGGCTGATCTTCTATGTGCATTATGTTTTATTTATACATTATTTTATTCATGTCTTGCCATTTAAGTTATTTCTCTCCTACTCTTTAGGAATTATTATATTCTTCTACCAGATTCCCGTTTACACATCTAATACCCTTAGCTAAACATTTATATTTATTTTATTCTAAGTTCCGTATTGTGTTTTTTAAAATGTCTCTTCCATTTAAAAGTTAATTATACTACCGCTGGTGAAATCCTAGAGATTTTTTATTGTGTTCCTTTATATTTCAATCTGTTAAAGGTCAAAAGGGACAAAAACATGAACAAGCCAAGAAGCTGCTTTTCAGAGGAGAGATACAGATGCAGCTGTACAGAGAGAGTGTTATGGCAGAGGCAGACAGATGTTTTGAATACATATTTTAGCAAACTGTCCTCAACACTTCAGAGCATATAATATGCTCCATATCATCTGTCTAATCTAAATTATAGCAATTTCCTTGTTTATCACTGTGGTACTCCCAGTGGCATTAAGCCCTTTCATTCTACAATGTATTGAAAACTATTAGCATCCTTATGTAGCAGTCTATAATAAAATATGCATGTATTTCACTGCAGAGACTCTCATGTGACTGGGGCATATCAGGAGAAATAGCTGCTCTATAACTACGATATTCAATTTCACGTACAGATAATATTAAAACAAACAGGGTTATTCAATAAAAGTTCTTATTGTTAAAAATGGTGCTAATTTTGCCCCAACCAATCAGATGTTAACTTTCAAATGTTAAAAAAGATCTGATTGGTTGGGGCAAAATTAGCACCACTTTAAACAATAAAAACTTTTATTGAATCTCCCTGAAAGTACTTTAAGCTAGGTACACACAGTCCAGATTTCTGAAAGATGACAGACAGGATCTGCCATCTTTCAAAGATCTGCATACACACAGTCCCGAGCGTTCTCCATATGAACTTCATAGGAGAACGCTCGGGACTGTGTGTTTCCATCGGCCGCGCTAGACTCCTCTATAGGGAGTCTACCGTGAGCGATGGAAATTTTTGGCCTTTCCTGAACGAGCGTTTGGCCGACCCGATCGTTCAGGGGCAGTGCGCTCATTCGGGAAACAAATGTACACACATAACGATAAAGCCCCGATACCGTCGGTATCGGGGTTTTATCGTTACTGTGTGTACCCAGCTTTAGTTGTGGACTTTACAATCATATTATTATACAATAGTGAAAATAATTAGAATGCATTTTTAGGGTTGGAATGTTGGGTTTCTATACAACCCTTAAGAAGTTTTTAGATATGATAATGGCTTGTACTGTCCTTTACAACTTAATATAATAGAGCTAATCCACAGGCCATGGAGAGTGACCTGAATTTTAAAACTTCTGGACACATTTCTACTTGTGAACCTCCCAACGATGGGAATTCATAGCTGCATTGTGTAAAAAAAAATCTATCTTAAAATATAGCATATATATGGTCCCTGTATGAACTAAAGTAGAAATCATAGCAAAGAACAACTAGAATTCTGCACATTAATTGCCCAAGAATCTGCAAATATTTAACTTTCAAAACCCACCAATTTGCCTAAACTGATTACCTCATTATAACCCCCTTCCCATCCTCTTAGGCTTGACATCATCGCTCCTCCCTGTTTTTAATGTGTTTTTTTATAGAGATTACTACTCACTGTTAAATGGAAATATCTGTGTTGTAAAGACGATACCCAGTCAATACCAGATTTATGGTTCTTTTAAGTTTAAAGTTTTTTTTTTGTTGTTAAAAATGATGTTCGGTATCCATTAAGGTTAAAAATCATCAGATCTTAAATTGTCTATTTACTTCTTTATACTACAGTCTAATCTAATGTAACCAGCATATGCAAATTATTTTGCCCTCTCCATACATCCTCCTAATTAGATCACATTTCCAGGATGTCAACTTAATTTTACAATAAGAACATTTCCTAACAAGACAAAGCATTTTTTTCTTTTTGTTTATAGCTAATGATATAGGATTATTTGTTTCTTTAACTAACATGATAGAAGACATCTGACCACTAGGAAGTTAATCTATGAATCTAAATTGATTTTGCGAACTGCCTTTTGCTTACACATAGAAAATAATTTTAAATGTGTGCACTTTGTATATTGTTTATTTACACACCCCAGTCTTTGTTCCGGGGGCAATTTATCTGACATGACAGAAATGCTTTGCAGTCATTATGATTCTCTTGTTTATTATGATAAAGAATCTCCTCTGTATTTTAATCTAGTGTAAGATAAAACTAACATTAAGGAAAATAAATGTTCTTTTTTCACAGATTATCATTCCACCTTTTATTTATTTTAAGCAGTAGAATTCACCCCCAATTTTATGTATTAGGGTAACTTTATATGGCTTGATGGCTGCACGATAAATAATGTAAACAACTCTTAAGGTTCATTCGGGGGTCGTTCATTCAGGGCTGGCCTTTGATATGGGTGACATGGGGGCGCCGGCAGGAAGTGATAGGTTACGGAGCTGTAGGTCAAAGTTGGGCATCCATGCTACAGCCATTAAAGTCCTGAAGATCAAATAAATGTCGCAGCACCACCCCACAGACAAATGCAGCACATATGTATGCTGTATTTTTCTCTCTTTGCATTTAGTGCGTTACGTGTTATGTAATGATGGACGCACGATATATACAAGCACGCAGGTGGCAGACTTGATTTTAAGCAGGTCAAGACGAGCAGCATTCAGCAGTGTATTGTGTGTGCCATGGGCGGTGTTTTGCAGGGGGTGCTAGGCGCCAGTAACAAATCTTGTACAGGGTGCTATTAATCCTAAAGTCGGCCCTGCGTTGGTGCATACATGAACGCAGGGCCGACGCATACACACGGACGATTCTCAGGCGAAACGGACGTTCGTCATGTGTAGCGCTCGGCCGTCGGGGGTCATTGCTTGCTCGCAAATTGAGCATGTGTACAAACCTACCTAACAAAAATCTGATCGGAAAGTATTGATTGATGTAATCCACCTTGAAGAGTCATGCGCGGGTCTAATTTTCCAGATCTGTACCTAACCCGACTTGGAAAACCCGTACCCACACCCAACCCGCATTTCTGTCCACTTAAATCCACAACCTGACCCGCAAATTTTGGACCCCGAACCCGACCCACTTTTAGTCTTTCGGGGAGATTCAATAACGCAGCGGTGTTAACTTACCTTAGCCCGATCCCGCGATAAAATAACTGACGTAACCGAGATTACGTCAGTTATTGCATCGCGGGATCGGACAAAAGTAAGGAGCAGCACTTTAACGCTCCATAACCCGTAGCGTTAAGTTTCACGCAACAAAGTAGCGCAAAACTTAACACTACAGGTTTTGGATTGTTAGCACAGCGCTATTTCCAAAAACATTCGGAAATGGCGCTGTGCTCGAAAATCTGTCCAAAACCCACATTAACCCAAATTTTTTTAGGGTTAACGGGGGTTTTAGATGGAAAAAGGGCATATTGAATCTCCCCCTTTATTTCCAAAATTTGTACAGGGAAGTTAAAGGGTATGTCCACATGAAAAATTAACATGTGGACATACAAATTAACAAGTAAAAGAGCCCATTTAAATATGCATGGTACCTTTTATGGATTTTCTCTGTGTGCCCGTTTCTCCGATCTATGTGCCGTAAGATCCGCTTGGCACATTGAATATTCATCTCGCAGCCTTCCCAATAGCAGCCATCCCGCGCATGCGCAGATCTGCCTATGCTGCGTCGGACTCCTTGACCCTGCTCCGGCTGAGGGAGTCAATCGGAACATGCGCGTCCCGTTCCCATGGCTACAGAGACAGCCGTGAGAGCAGGGAGAGGAGAGAGGACTGTCATGTCATGTGATCTGCCCTCGTGGCTGTTTTGGCAGATCAGCTGATCCACTGCTGCTGCTCACTTCCTTATCCAGCACAGCTAAGGCCACACCCCCAAAAACGAATGGAACTTCTAGAGACTGCTGCAAAGGTAGGGAATGGAATTTTTTCAAAAGAAAGGCAGGAAAAGGCCTCTGGGGATGGGTACTACCTTATAATGAAAAAAATTTTTTTTTGATTTTGGTGAATAGACATACCCTTTAAAAAAAATCTAAAAGTTAAAATAAATGTTTAATTATAACCAAAAATGTTCATAGAAAAAAACCTACCATACCATTAAAATATATAGCAGGGGTCTTCAATTTCCAAGCATCCAAATGTCTGAAAACTACAACTCTCAGCATTCCCTGGATGCCTTCTTATATTGTAAGTGCTGTAGTGGAATGCTGGGGGTTATATTTTTCAAACAAATGCAAGCCAACAGGAAGGAGATCCCTGGTATAGAGTACAATGTACACTTTTTATAATATATCCCCATTGTGTCCAACTACCTACCCATGGGCCTCTACTGTCCCCAACTCCCACCTACCCATGGGCCTCAGCTCATTTTAATCTGCATCTTTATCTGCAACTATTTAACAAGTTTCTTGTTGATTTATGACAGGGATAGGTAATCAGTAGTTATATCGATAACTCACAGCATTCTCTCTATACCAAAGGAATGCTGGGAGTTATAGTTTTTAAACATCTGAATGGTATACATATACATCTATGATTTTATAACTATGTCCTGCAGAATATACATTTTTATCTCCACCCACTGTCTAAACTTGCATTATGGGAGACAGTAAAGTTACTATGAGCAGGTAGAGCTGCAGTGAAATATCTATACCTTTATATGGGTGCAGATATACAATGTTTTGAAAACTACAACTCCCAGCATTCCCTGTCTGCACTCTGCTTTTTTACAATGTAGAAAGACCTATGGAATCGCATGTCATCTGTTTCCATGCAGACACTTGCTTGGGTCTCATGCATAAGTGCAGGTGCAGATAGAAGTTTGTTACTTTGTTTGATGGGAGGTTGTTACTTTGCTGGCTCTGACCTCTGCTAGTAAAACCAAGGTCAGAAGTTTAACCCCTGCCTTTCCAGTCTCTGCAGCATTAACTGCTTTTTTGCCCAGTAATCTCTGCAAAACTTACCCAAGCACTACAAGTGTTAAAGTTCAAAATAGCTATCTGTATACCTACAGTATCCACAATGGCATCATGTATAAAATACTAAGTACATTAGAGCTGTTGATAACTCAATATTTACCCAGCCAAAAACACAGTAAAGGTTTGTACACACGTACGATCGCGTACAAACGTCCGTTTCAAACGATAAAGTGCCCATACACGGGCCGATTATTGGCCGAAACGGATGGGTCGGCACCTGCGATCACACGTATGTACCAAACTTAAGAGGCTGGGAGCTATACACACTGCACATTGTCTTGGATTGATAACAATGTATTCTCAGTTTCAGTTATTACAGACGTATATCTCTTCATAGACAAGAAAAAAAGTTTTTTGGTTTTTTTTAAAACTGGAATTCTTCTACCTGACTGGAACTGGACCTGCAGTTCTCTTTACCAGAACCTGACCCACAACCAATTCAAACTCAAAGAGGGTTACTTATACATTACCCACAAATCGGGTAATTCGCAATGCAGAATTCTATGGTGAGTACGGTATATAATAATCCAAGTAGATTCCACATATCAGTGCACCAGACCATACCAGTGCAAAAAGCATTTTGTAGCACATAATTATGCTTCACATATGACATTTCGGTGTCAATGCCACTGGCCACTAGATGGCTGTATGCAATTTCCACATCCTATCCAATATAAGGATCACTGTTTGAACTTTATGGTTTGAGTCTAATCAAGGTGCCATCTTGACACTAAAACGTCACATGTAAAGCATGATTATGTGCCAATAATATGTGCTAAGTCTGCTGTGAGCTGATATGTGGTACTTGGAGTACATACAACAACGGCCATGGTGTGGCTGCGGCATCCAGCAAAAACACTTTTAAAATGGTTGGATGTGATTCTGTGTGGGACAGTCATAGAATGAAACTGTTCAATAATGACACAATCTATCCAACAGAATTGTTTTTTCAATTGAAAAATAAATCAACACACGTACAGTATGACAGGCCTTAGCATGCCACTACTTTCAGAAGGTTAAAGGGTAACTGTGGTCTCTATACAAGTATCCACTATTTAAAAGAGCTCTCTTATAAATGTCAAACAAGTCTAGGATAATATGTGTGTGATGGAGTGATCACCACTATAATTAAATGAGCAGCCGACAGTCCAAATATAGACGGTGCTGGTGGAAAAAGGTAAGTTATAACTAGACTCTGCGAGGAGGAAAGACTCCCCTCGCTCCAAACAGTAACCCCCTGATAGCACTCACGGCTGGTTTCTCAACCTAATAGCTGCTAATCGCTCGCAAATTCGGCCGCGTAGCGAGCGCTCGGTCAGGACAAAAAGTCCCTCCATGTGTACCCAGCCTTATGCAATCCCAAAAATCCACAAAAACCATCCTCTGGGATGCCCCATCATGTCTGGCATTGGGGGTCCTACTGAAGGAGCCAGCAAATATGTGGACTGTTGCCTAAGGGAATTCTTAGACACTCTCCCATCGTTGATGTTTTAAGGAGGTTGGAGGACATAGAGGTGGATGACAACACTTGGCTTTGCACAATTGATGTTGAAGCTTTATATTCTTCAATTCCCCATAAGTGGGGTCTGTTAGCGTCCAAATACTATCTGATGAGTAGAGGAAACCAATTTAAACCCCACACCGATTTTGTGATTCGGCTTTTGGAATTGTCGCTGTCTCACAACATATTTGTATTTAATTGTGTATTATTAAAATATGCTACTTTTGCACTTTATCTTGTACTGCTATTATGTGGGTTAACTGGTTATTGGGTTACTATGGAACCTGACTCTAGGGGGATATTAACTCTGGGAGTTATTCAAACTTTCCTACAGACTTGGATTGCTTCTTAATTAGTGACTTTGCTGCTATTTCACCTCCACCAGTACATTACGTTTATGAGAGAGGGGGTTAAATGTGATGAACAGTTTTTTAACTTCTCAGGGGATCTTTTATATATGTATATTTCTTTTAAAAGAGTTTTTATATATTAAATTTTATATAATTCATTTATAGATTTAGAGCTTGCCAGCCTAGATTGTGTGCAATTATAACGTACATTTAATTGGGTTAAATAAATTATTCTGTACCTATTTATTTTTAGTGTATGATATTTGCACTGGTTGCTCTTTATTCTTGTATTTTTACCAGAGGGGGTTCATTTTGACACCTCCTCTGTGTTTATACCTGAGTAGGGGACTATAGGGCACTTATGAAAGGATTACCAACAACAGACCTACAACTATTTTTTCTCCTTTCCTCTCCCTATGGGCACCTTAGTGTGAGGAGGGAATAAATCCTGGAGTCATTTTAGGTAAATAATAGGCCACTTGTATGGGGAACACAGTTTCCCTTTAATTATAAAGCGCACATTGTGCAGTACTTCTGTTGTTGTATCTCTCTTTACAAACTCTGTTCTTGCATCTTCCCAATAAAACCCTTCTAGTAGTTTTTAACATCTCACCATCCTGTTTAGTAGATATTAAACTTTCTCATCCAGCAATGTTTTTGCAAGTTTGGTTCTTTATTGAGGTTCTGGTTGTCTTTGCATAATGATGCATTATGATCTTCATGTTATGCTATTTTTAAATGATACCTATGTTATTTTTTACTATTTTGTTTATAGGGTAAGATACCATGACTCATTTCCAGAATTGCTGATTTTCAGCCTAGATACCGTATATTATTAGGATTACACATCATGACAATGTATCAATAGTTATGTTAATGGCACATTTCATGTACGAAAAGTACCAATTACCATATGAAAAATACTCCTAAAATGCATTTTCACCATCTTGGCAACATTCATTCGATAAATTTTGTGACTATTTGCTACTTTATAATCACCTTTCATCAGTTTCATCAAAAAAATCAAAAAAACGTTTTGGAAAATTCCAGCAAATAGAACATTGCCTCTTTATAAGAATTTCCATCTCTTTGAATAAAGCTTTACACAACCCCTCCAAAAAAACAAACAAAAAAAAAAACAAATTACAGAAAATGTTGTGCTGTAATGACTTCACTGCTTTATAAATATGCCCCGGTACCTTATTCTCACTGGAAAATATTCACATCTTGTATGAAATTGGCTGACTATAAGAGGCTGATCAACTTTAATTCTTTACAGAATATGCTCTGAGTCTCAAGTAAAAGATGCTAGTTTATCATTCATTTTGCATATTAGGTATAAGTAGTTTGTACTCCACAGCAAAGCTTCTTCTGCTGCAGTTGGCACGCATTATCATTATGATTAATAGATAACAGGACAGTTTATGGCCAATTTTAAGTCTATCTGCCCAATATATCATTTAAAATCATGGGATGCTCTATCCAGTGTAATATGTCTAAATAGCTAAAGCTAGGAACTGTTCAGAATGAAACGAAATAAAGACAGATGCACATCTATTAAGACAAGGCTTTGACTTTAAATAATACAGTATAACAATAACAAATGAATAGGGAAGATACTTGCATATTTCTAGAGAACATTCAGGGTTATTCAATAAAAGTTCTTATGGTTTAAAATGGTGCTAATTTTGCCCCAACCAATCAGGTGTTAGCTTACAAATGTTAAATAAGATCTGATTGGTTGGGGCAAAATTAGCACCATTTTAAACGATAAGAACTTTTATTGAATCACCCTGATTGTATTTCACATAATGTTATACAAAGAAAAATAGATTCAACAAATATAATCTGCATAATTTTTCTGTTTTCTAATTGGTTTATTTTGCATAGTCTTTTATAAAAAATAATCTTTAATATTCGTTTTTGGAACTAAATATTGTATTGTATAAAAGTCCACTCACGGGTGCCGTGGCCCTGCCCACTCACGGGTGCCTAAGCCCCGCCCACTCGCGGGTGCCGTGGGTTACTCAGAACCCCCCCTACAGAAAAGTCTGTGGAATCAGCATTTTCAGGCAGAGTGAGGACTCTGCCTGAAAAGGCTGTTTTCACACAGTGAAAGGGAAGGGCTGTAGATTCCCTTACCTTCTCTGTCAGGACTTCACACAGCAGAGAGGAGGAGGGACTCACACACTGAGGGAGTCTGAGGCTGTGCTTGCCGGCGGCACTGAGCAGGAGAAGCCCCAGGAATGTGACAAGTCAGCCTCCCACCCATTAACTTTCTGGTCAGTCATTTCTGTATTTCTTGGGCTATGGAGCACGTAGAGAGGTGGTTGATGGCTCATTTTAAAGGTAGGAAACTGGCCTTTCGTTTAAACTTAACTTGTTTGGAGACCATAGTTCCCCTTTAATAAAACACTACCCAGCTTTGCATTAGTGCACACAGAGAACAGCCAGCAAATATCCCCAAAGAGAAGATTTTATAAGTATACATTGTCAGGGCTATGTACCAAGAGTCGCTGTCTATTGCCCCCTTTAGGCAATGCACAGAGTCGAAAGTGTCTCTCAGTGCATTGCTAAAGGAGTTTGCCTTTTGCATATCTTTAATGACAGCTATCTGCTGGAGTTAGAGGTTACGTCTTAAAGAGCTGTCATTGGCTCGGTACATTGGTTGTGGCAGTTGCGCAACACAGTTTTTGCATACCACCACAACTGCCGTTAGTTGTGTCGTTAAGTCACATTAACATTTGGTACATTGGTTAACGTGATTTTAAGACACAGACAGCCGATAATGGCTCTCAGTACATAGCCCTGTGTGTATCTTGTTACAGTCTTCCTGGGTGCTTCAGCACTATTTTTAAGATTACCTCCCTGCTCCGGGTACTTTTCATTTTTAAAAAGTAATTTTTACAGTATAGTTCCTTTAAAACCTCTTTTAACAGTGAAATTCCCTTGAAAGAAATATATATTTGGAATATGAAAACCTTTATTAAGTTAAGAGTACCATTTTTGGCTTTGTACATGCAGGAAATCAATAAAATCAATCAATTAACATTATTGAAAAGTCTTATTTATAGCACTGTCTCAAAGATAATTAAATTACATGGTTGTACACCCAACATTATCTTGTTAATCTTGACAGCTTCTGAGAATTATGATAGCCGTATATCACCTGAGTAATTTAATACTCCATATATATTTTACATAAATATGTGGCATCAAGAGGACACGCAGGTATAAAAAAACTCACATTTGCCAAAATATACTTGGGGAGATGCTGTAATTGGTCATTCACACAAATAAATAAATTTAAAAAAACCTTCAGTACCTTGCTTGTGATGGTTCTCATTCATCCAGGTCATGGTATATCTTTTGTATTCAATTAGATCAACTGGACTTAAAGTTTAGTTCTTGAAGACGTTTCGCTAGTCATCCGACTGGCTTTCTCAATTCAGAATGACTTGTACAAGAATCTGTGACAATTATGTACCCTGGAAACTCCCAATTAGCATATCACAGCCAAGTGTTTGATTGGATAGTGGCTAAGAGGTGTTATAGGAACGCCCAGAGTAAGGTGTCAAAACAGCATTGTACATGGCAGACAGTTGGTGTTGAACCCCCCCCCACCTCTATTTAGGCTTGGTTTCTTTATTTTCACGTTAATAATGCAACTATCCAATCACGCCCTTAACACCTGGCTGTGATATGCTAATTGGGATTTTCCAGGGTACATAATTTCCACAGATTCTTGTACAAGTAATTCTGAATTGAGAAAGTCGGATGACTAGCAAAACGTCTTCACGAACTAAAACTTCAAGTCCAGTTGATCTAATTGAATACTTCAGTAACTTATGTCATATAGGGTTAGTGTGAGTTTTCCAGTACTTTTGAAGTGGTCATTTACGAAACAGCGCAGCAGACTGTTCATCTTATATCTGTTATATTCAATAAGGTCAACTGGACATAGTTCTTGAAGACGTTTCGCTAGTCTATCCAGTGTAATATGTCTAAATAGCTAAAGCTAGGAACTGTTCAGAATGAAACGAAATAAAGACAGATGCACATCTATTAAGACAAGGCTTTGACTTTAAATAATACAGTATAACAATAACAAATGAATAGGGAAGATAACAAATGAACCCCCCCCCACCTCTATTTAGGCTTGGTTTCTTTATTTTCACGTTAATAATGCAACTATCCAATCACGCCCTTAACACCTGGCTGTGATATGCTAATTGGGATTTTCCAGGGTACATAATTTCCACAGATTCTTGTACAAGTAATTCTGAATTGAGAAAGTCGGATGACTAGCAAAACGTCTTCACGAACTAAACTAAACTTTTGAAGTGGTCATTTACGAAACAGCGCAGCAGACTGTTCATCTTATATCTGTTATATTCAATAAGGTCAACTGGACATAGTTCTTGAAGACGTTTCGCTAGTCATCTGACTGGCTTTCTCAATTCAGAATAACTTGTACAAGAATCTGTTGGCAGTTATGTACCCTGGAAAGTCCCAATTAGCATATCACAGCCAGGTGTTAATGACATTATGCATGCAAGGCGTGATTGCATTGTGGCTAAGAGGTGTTATCATCAGATTCTTGTACAAGTCATTCTGAATTGAGAAAGCCAGTCGGATGACTAGCGAAACGTCATCAAGAACAACATTTTATGTCCAGTTGATTTACTGAATACAACATATATACCATTACCTGGATAAATGAGAACCTCCACAAGCATTTTGCACTATCTTGTAGTGTGAATTGTAGCGGAAAGATAGAACCTTGCAAGCCACAGCTCCATACAGACATGCCCTACTGAAAACACTACAGGGTCGTGGGTCTTCCGTTTCTGTTATCTTGGCTAGTAGACGAGGCCGGCACCATTTTGTATTTACAGCACAGGCACCTGATGTAATACCACATAGCGTTGGATTTTTTGTGCTACATAAAACAAACGCCTTTAAAATATAGGCGTTACCCTCTTCTGCCTTTAATGTTGTCTAGGAAATAAACTGCAAACAAGACTTTTCTCTTAAGTGTTTAAGAGAGACTGTGTGGGATCTGCACAGTGTGGGATCTGTTAACAGACTGTGAAATCTTAGTTCTGTGCCTGAGAGTAGGCATGTCTGTATGGGTACCTTCACAGCTTTGATCCACTGTGTAGGAGAGAGAAGTGCATGTGCTGGACACAGTAACTTAACATAGTGGGTTAATTAGCTATTAATGTCCTATATTGTCCAATATTGAATAGGCTGCACTGTGCAAAATTTCACAAATGTTTTGGTACAAAATGAATGTAAAAACCCCAGTAACACGATACTGCATACAGTTGCAAGGTATTTACACTTATTTGGCCAGATAGCATCGCCCTAACAGTGTACAGATGGAAAAAAAGTATTTCTAACCACTGTATTATTTATCAAAAATAAAAGTACAGTGATTTCTTATGGCTCTAATGCCCTATCATTTTGTCACATGACTCTGACTTAATCAAATCATTGCTGTCTTGTTGGATTGGTGTCCTTGCTGTGTGCTTAGTTTTGACCTGTTATGTTTTATATCCATTCCACTCGTAAAAAAGCAACAGATTTTGCATAATCTAATAGAAAAAAGTCTCCTCAAATGGAAATATTTCAGTAAAATAGGCATAAAAAAGCTACCCAAGAATAGTAAATTACATTTTGCTACTGTGTACACCTGCTAAACTGTGGACAAAACCAGATGCATCCTGAGAATTCTTGTAGCATTTCCTAATATTGGATAGTTTTTTATTTAAAAATTATACAATCAAATTAGGTTCTGACACAGAACACATTATATGAATTCCATGGATAAATCTTACAGTGCATTTACTTTGGGCATTGATTTTCTTTGGTACAATACTTAATTATATATAGCCAAAGCCCATTAACAGTCAACGCGTTTGGGGCCCACATCAGTTAAGGTTATTGGCAAATAATACAACAATATACATGTAAATATACACATAAATTAACCATCTCCTGGGTTTGAATGGGTCGGGTGGAATCAGCCCCTGGCCCCTTTGCATGTACAAACTCCCGGGTGATAGCTTGAGGTCACCAATATGGTGATCGATTGTCCCGACTCTCAAACAATGATAAACATTTTAGTAATGGACTCACTTTTGACCTTGGTTGACTCGGGTGCATTAAGCCCCGAGCCCTTTGCTTGGCTCAATATTAATGTGCAGAACCTCCCCAAAGAGCAACGTTGCAAAAACAATAAAATAAACCTTTATTATTGGATTAGAAAATCTCACAGCAACACACTTGTCCCACCTGACGGGTTTCATGCTACAACTAGCACTTCATCCTGTCTAATATAGGGCTAGTGGTAGCATGAAACAGACTAGTGTGTTGCTGTGACGTTTGTAATCCAATAATATCTGTTTATTTTATCGCTTTGAGAACGTTGCTGCAGGTTGATGCGTTGCTCTTTGGAGAGGTTCTAACCCTTTTGTTTGGTACCGATTTGGCAAATGAGAATATTTCTCTGTTCTCTGATATTTATTTGACCTTCTGCATTAATAAATGTTTAAAATACTTGCAAACATTTCACAGATCACACCATTTATAGCGTTGTAATGTTTGAAATATTAATTAGCTGTCCATCTTATTTAAATATCCTAAGCTTCTCAATATTGGTGCTACACTTTAGCCATTGGAGACACATACTAGACTTTGATGCTTGGACAATGGCAAGTAAAGCTGTACTGACATAAACCTTTCTGGCTAAGAATACCCTATGGCTTTCTCATTAACTTCCCTTTACTAGCTTTATTTTCTGCCACCATCTGTCTTAACAATACCTCTCAGTTCTAAGCATGCATTTACTTTCTGACAGCATTAACAAACCACGGGAATCTTTTTTTCTGCCGAAGTCCAACAGATTCAGACTGCGGAGATTTAACTAGTCAATTTATAAGGGGTGATGCGCCCATTGCAGTGTAATAGAAGGATACCGAGGAGTTCCCTGACCATATATAGCGCAGGGAACTCCGAGTTGACGTAATATCCGACGTAATATCCATATATTACAATTATTTCTTATAATACATAAGGCAAATTAATGTTTTTATTAAACTTAAGAGCTGGATAAAGCAGATAGACATTCCTGAACTGCAGCTCCCATTACCATTAACCACCCCCATTCTGCCTCGTAACATTTCAAATAGTTAAAGACATTAACTCTGATCCAAGCGCTTTTCAAATTTGACAGGTAATAAAGAAACCCCAGTTCATTACAAACTCCCTCCACACTGCCTGTACACTTTTCAAACTGTTAGAGACATTAATCCAAAACACAGCCACTTTTTATATGTAACAGATAGAGCACAAACTCCTCCACACTGACTGTACACATTGGTGCCAATGACAAAGCTAGAGGAGGAGGAGAGGTCCTTAAGAATGACTTCTGAGTTCTAGGGGCAAAATTAAAAGCAAATACCTCCAGGGTAGTTTTCTCCAAAATACTACTGCACCCAAGTGCTAGGCTAGGGAGACAGCGGGAGTTTTAGTATGCATTAGTATTAATGCATGAGTAAGAGGTTGCTGTAAGGAAGGAGGTTTTGGATTTTTAGAGAACTGGTAGACTTTTCTGTCGGCTACAGGCTCTTAAGTAGGGATGGCTTGCACCCCACTGATGGTGGTGCGGCTGTTTTGGGGGAGAAGATGGCTAGAGGGTTGGAGGAGATTTTAAACTAGGTTGGGGGGGGAGTTAATATTAGTCTCACTGGGATGGATAGCCCAGGGGGTGAGCAGGGTGTAGATTGACCAGTGGTGGGTGGAAAGGGGGGTGGGGCTAGCATAGGGGGGAGCATGTGTATTAAAGAGTATAAATAAATTACAGGCCTCTTATCTAAAATGTTCCCAAATGCGGGAAGCTTGGCTGGCAAAATGGGAGAATTGGATTTTGCCAGCCAAGTCCATAATGGCATGGACTGTAAATTTAGAAGGCTTCTCCTTGTTTAGACAGGATAGAGAAAGTAGGAAAGGTTGGAGGTGTATGTGTTTATGTTAAATAAGAGTTGAAACCAAATTTAAAGAAAGAGATAGCCGGACGACTATTTAAAGCAGAGGCAATATGGGTGGAATTGGGCAACAGAAAGGGGGGGAATGTTATTGTTGGTGTCTGCTATAAGCCACCAAATGCTAGCAGGGAGGAAGTGAGTCAGCTTCATATGCAGTTGGCAAGGGCTGCAAGTTTGGGGAGAGTGCTCATTATGGGGGACTTTTATTACCCTGACATTGATTGGTGAAGTGGAACTGCCAACACAGAAAAGGATGATGAGTTCCGGAATTTACTGCAGGATAATTTTCTCTCACATTTGGTTGAAGCTCCTACTAGAAAAGGAGCTCTGTTGGATCTGGTAATATCTAACATTGTGGAGTGCACTATAGATATGAAGGTAACTTGAGGCTTAGGGAATAGTGACCATGAAAAAGTGTAATTTAGTTATCAAAAGAAAAAGTGCACTAGGTTAACAAAGACTTTTAATTTCAGAAAAGCTATTTTTTTCAGGTTAAAAGTAACTCTTCAGCGTGATTTTAAGCCATTTTTACATCTAAATTTATACCCTTGGGAAATAAATGTGAAAAAAATAAGCCCTACCCATGTGGCTTCATTCTGATGTAAAGAAGGAAATGGAAAGGAAGAAAAAGGCATTTAAAACCTTTATGTCAGTGTAGATTGTAAGAAAGCAATTAAGCTAGCTAAAATTAATAATGAAGTTATGATAGCTGAACAAAGCATCACTAACCCTAATCAATTTTTTAAAGAAATATTGAACATTTCCTTTAATGTATTGATTGAATCCCATGAGGTTAAGGAGCTATGCCTTACCTCCCGTTCTTTCATAAATATCTCAGGAGCCAGGGACGAAGGGGAGTATATTTACCTTTAATGCGATCCACCGCTGCAGAAATGACAGGTCCCGACCACTTCCTGGTTCTAATTCACTATAGTGTGCATGACCGATAATGTGTGCTATAGTGGATTAGAATCAGAAAGCAGTCGAGAATTTTCAGCTCTGCAGCGGAGGATTGCGCAAAAGGTAAATATGCTTACCTTCGTCCCTGGCTCCTGAGATATTGATTGAAGAACAGGAGGTAAGCTCCTTAACCTCTCGGGATTCAATCAATACATTAAAGGAAAAGTTCGCTTTTCGGGTAAACTATTCTTTTTAAGCATGTTTATAGTAAGAAGATGAAGACTGAAAGTATGGAACCATTAATTGATGGGGATAAGTAACTTACAGAGGATGGCGATAAAGCAAATGTCTTGAACAATTTTTTTTCTCTGTGTACACTATAGAAGATCATACAGATAGCATATAGTATAGTATAGTAGCAATAATGGTGTAGAAGATGCAAGCACACTTTGGTTAACCTAGGATATTGTGCAGAAACAACTAAATAATGTTAATATTAATAAATCCCGTGGACCGGATAAAATACATCCTATGGTCCTTAGGGAGCTAAGTTCAGTTTTATCAAGGCCACTGTTTCTTATTTTTGAAGATTGTCTTCAAAAAGATGTCTGGAAGTGTGCCTCTGGATTGGAAAAAGGTCTGTTGGGCTGGGGTGGCACATTCATACATGTATAGAAAGTTGTTTGAGTAGTTGTTAATGGGGCTTCATCAATATGGACTAAAGTTCTAAGTGGGGTGCCACAGAGTTCTGTGTTCATTAAGGTTTCTGTGTTTGCTGACAACACAAAACTTTGTCGACCATTAAAAACTTCAGAGGATGCTTACAGGTGGATCTACCTATATGGTAACATTGGGCTGCTATGTGGCAGATGAGAGTCAATGTTGATAACTGCAAGGGTGATGCATTTTGGACTTGAAAATCCTTGTGCTGCTTATACTATAAATGGCTCTGTGTTAAATGAATCCCTGTTGGAAAGGGATCTTGGAGTTTTGGTGCATTACAAACTTAAAGGTAGCAAGCAGTGCCAGGCAACAACAGTTAGAGACAGCAAGATATTGTTTTGTATAAAGAGAGGTATGAATTCAAGGGAGAAAAGTGTTATTCTCCCTCTTTATAAAGCATTGGTAAGGCCCTTATTTGGAATATGCAGTGCAATTTTTGGAATTCTGTGTACAAAAAGGACATTTTGGAAATGGAAAGGTTTCAGAGGGAGCTTGAATATGAAGATAGATTGGATAAGTTACAATTAAGTACGCTAGAGAAAAGGTGTTCGTGTGGGGATATGATTACTGTGTATAAATACATTAACAGGTCATACAATAAACTATCTGGGGCATTGTTCACCAATAGAACATGTCAGAGTACTCATGGACATCCCTTAAGGCTAGAGATGTAATGTGGGTTCCAATAGAACCCGGTTTCTAATCGAATCTGAGAGTTTCGAAGTCCCAAAGAAACTTTCGGAACTCCTGAATTTCACGGAACATTGATTTTCTGAATTTTCAATTTTTAGCAAAATTTGGCTAATCATCTAAATCGAAAATAGATGATTATCGAAATCAAAAATCGAAACTGCGAGACGAAAGTAATGATTGATTTCGGTAACCCTCGAAAGCAAGAAACGATTTCAGTAACCCTCGAAAGTAGCGCTCAATTTAGGTAACTCTCGAAAATAGAATGCAGAAGCTCGAAAACAGCCCAATCGTCAGGAAAGAGTTTTAAAATAAGTTTTGGTAATATTTACGGGTTCCCCAGACCATTCCTCAGGTCTCTGTGTTATTCACAGTAACCTACTATTACTATTTGTCCTTCAAAATGCACAGAAACTTTAGATTTTTTTTCTCTCATAGACTTCTATAGGTTCGTTTTTGAATTTTCAAATTTCTAAGTTTTCGAAAATTTCGAAAATTCGAAAATGGAAAGAAACTCAACAGTTTCGAACATCTCTACTTAAGACTTCAAGAAAAGAAGTTTAGTCTTCCATTGGACGTTGTGATTGCAGGTTCATTGGATAGTTTCAAAAGAAAGCTGAATGAGTTTCTGAAAACAAGCAGGGAGATTCAATAAAAGTTCTTATCGTTTAAAATGGTGATAAATTTGCCCCAGTCAATCAGATCTTATTTAGCATTCGAAAGCTAACATCTGATTGGTTGGGGCAAAATTAGCACCATTTTAAACGATAAGAACTTTTATTGAATAACCCTAAAGGAATGTTGCATGTTACTGGTTTTGATACATAAGGTAGAGTTGATCCAGGAATATTTCCGATTGCCACTTGGAGTCAGGAACGATTTTTTTCCCCCTTCATAACTCTGGTATTTTTTTTTTGCCATCATCTGGATCAACAGTTAGGCATAAAATTTGGGTATTGCTAGATGGGTTGAACTGGATGGACGTATGTCTTTATTCAACCTCAAATACTATACTATACTATACTATACTACAATGTGCTAATTCAGATCGGTTTGGGTTACACTTTATGAGAATACACGCAGAGCATGTCTTTTTATAGTGGCTGGACAGTATCAGCTGTGTCACAGGTCAATGTTACATAGCTGAGCAAGTGTAATAAAGAAAAAAAAAACACTGTTGATATCCATTATTAAGATATGTCCCATGATTCATGTAACCTGGTCTCATTTTACTATGAATTTCTTTTAATTGTCCTATTTACAGCTTTATAAAAAGTGCTGCACCTTGTCTCCAATTGGACCAGGTGCAGTGGAAGCTTGTCTGCATAAGTGCAAGCTTCCACCATTAACTGGTGAATGTTGTTTTACTCTCCTTTATTGTAAACCCAGGGTGTATTGCAATATATGCATTCAATTATCTAGAGTACACATGGATTTGCAGTAATGTCATATTAAATATTAATATACTCCATTTAATCCATTGGTTTGTTTTCTTCTTTTTCAGTTAAGGAACAGAAGGGAACATAAATGAACTGATAAAGATATTCTAAAGGGAGCTATAGAAACTGAGGATATTGTACCGAGAAGTTATCTGCTCAATGGCTACAGGTCTTAAATTGCTAACCTGTACTTGTTCTTTATAGTGATTTTCTTAACTATTTGTACCATCATTTTCATTCAGTTGTACGTCAAAGAAATGTCTTAAGAATATGGCTTTTAGAAAATCAATATATGTCATAAAGGCTGTCAAACTGAACTGATAAATTAGATTTTTTTTTGTAGTTAACCTTGAAGCCATAACTGTGGATATGTAATTTTATATATGTATGCAACTGCTTATGTCAATAACATCACAGGGAGCCTGGGTAAGCTGTTCAATACAAGCGTGGATTGGAAACTACTGTAAGCTGGTTATCCTATGCTATCACTAACATGAGCATTCTGGGGACTTTTTTTTTTCTCCTTTGGTTTCATTCTATTTTTGTTAGTGACTAGCAATTTGCAATATTTGAGCTACTAAATTATGAATAAGGGGGTCAGCTTTAAAGATGGCGCAAAGATGGTCCGTGAGGCCCGTCAACACACTGGCAGAACAAAAGTACCGGCAACATGAAAGCACTAAATGCTTTCCAACACAAACCACACCCCTCTCGTGAAGCACATAAAGGGGAGGAGCCAATGGCAGCTCTGCTCTCCAGATTCCAACACCTCACAAGAGCTACTACATCAAATACACTCTATGCTCCAGGATGAACTTCTTGGCCTTGGCCCCAATACAAGCAGATCTCCACGAGCTGGGTCAGAGAATTGGGGAGTACAGACTCAAGCTGATAAAACTGCATTACAGCTATAAGACCTAGAAACAGATCTAGAAAATGTAATTTAAGAATAAAGGGTATCCCAGAATCATTCTCAGACACTGAGGAAGTGGTCCAGGAAATATTTCAAAATCTACTGCCAGATGACCTGGAAGCCAGATTGGAATGTCACCATGCACATAGAGCATTGGCAAAACCACCAATAGAGTCACTTCCAAGGGACATAATAGTAAATGTCCACTATTGTACAACAAAAGAAAGGATCCTACAAGAAGCACGTAAAGAACAGGGCCTGCTATTCAAGGGCCATAAATTAAAAAATTATATGGCATATAGCACCACAAATTTTAACCAAGAGGAAGCAACTAAAAACAATCACTAAATTCCTTTCGGACCACCAGATCCGGTCCTGCTGGGTATACCCCTTTAAAGGGTATGTCCACCCTTAAAAATTTATTTTGCTAAATCATTCCCCCTGTCCCCCCAGCCCCAACCGCTCTATTTATTTTATTAGAAAGTTCCCCAAACTTTACTTACCTGCCCTCTTTCCTCCACCGCGCTGCCAGGCCCTCTGCTTGTGAGATAATGCAAGCAGAGGGGCGGGACCGGCAGTCGTGTCTGTGATTTTTTTGAAATAAATTGGAATTTTGGCACCACCCTCACCTACCACTTTGCATAATACAACTAATAAATAACAGCTACAAAGATCTTAGAATACAAATACCCCAAACAAGACACCAGGAAAAAAGCACCTGGACACCAGATATAACACTCCCATCTCTGAAACAGCAAGAAATACTTGATACCCCGACTTATGTTACCAGGGAACAATAAGTATCATTACAATTCATCTTTTGCCTGTCTTGCATACAATAAGACTATATTTCCTCTTTATTCAGGGCAGCCAAAACTAAAATATTATATACAGCCAAAACTAAAATATTATATACAGCCGAGTATACAAGTCACCAACTTATATATATCTTTGTAATCATATAAAAGGGAGCTGGATGACCAGGAACCACATAGCTTCCCATACATCCTCAAAATTATAAACCTTACAACATCCCTATCCTTCCACTCAAAAAATCCCTCCAGTTCTGATGGGTGGGCATACAATTTTCCCCCCAGACTAAGTCTCCCCTTGCCCCTTATGATACGGGGACAGGTGACACTTTCAATGTTCTTACTATGTTATATTTGTAAATGTTCTTGTTTTTGTTGTTCTCTTGATAACACTTATACCCTACGAGATAATTTGTGTGAAGTATAAGGGGTATATGGGGTTTGGGGCGGATAGAGGTGAGACTCTGGATCCTCATGATGATTGGAGGATCGAAATCTAAAAATATATTAACCTGTATATCCAATAATGTGAGGGGCTTTAACTCATATTACAAAAGAACTATGGCTTTTAAAGATTATGCTAAATTAAATCCCTAAATTATATTTCTCCAAGAGACACATTACTCTCAAAAATCAAGCCCAAACTTTCTACATAAGAACTACTCTCACTTCATTTCGGCAGAGGGGCCCTAAAAAAAAGGTGTTTCTATTATGTTTCATAATAAATTAAACATTACTACGCACAAAGTAATCTCTGAACCAGAGGGCAGATTATTAATAGTTCATTGTCAAACAGAACAAGCCACCTCTTGAAAATATATGCCCCAAACACCCAACAACACGCATTTGTGATAAAGACACTATAACTACTGCGTGATTTTCAATCCTTCAGACACATAGTAGCAGGACATTTTAAAGGAACACTAAACTGAAAAAAATGACTTGCCTTTATCCTTTTCTATATTTTAAGTGCTGTCAGAAACGTGATCCTTTTTGCTTTCAGTGCTCCCTGTCACTAGATCTCCTCATGTCCTGTTTAGCTCACTCCTAGTTAGTATGCATGTCTCCTCTCTATGTATCCACCCCCTCCTTAAACTGAGGTACAGCGAGTGTAGCATGTGCAGTGAAGATGATCCGTGCCTCACTTCAGCCAATAGCATTCACCCAGTGATTTTTTTGTTATAGTGAAAGTGAAAGCAAAACTGCTTTGCCATAGGAAGGTAAGCAGGACTGGGAGATGTAATCCCTGCTTGAATCAAGTTAGATTTTCTTTTAGCTCTAGGAGTTTAAAGGGGTGTTTTTTTGCGTGGGGAGTTTGTAATTAATTTCTTTAGGTTTAGTGCTACATTGGGACTTCAGTAACTGCAGGATTGGGTTTATCTGCACAGAAAGAGCACAGAGAAACAGACAATGCTTATTACATTTCCTGATCTTAATGCTGAATCATTAACCTTGCAGTGACAGAGAAATAAGCTTTACTTTTTTAGAATTGGATAGTTTTACATGTAGTGTGCCAGGGGGAGGGGCTGGGTGATTGACATTTCTTTACTAACTAGCTGTGCCCCGCCCTCTTTAAAAAGTAAAATTCCCAGAGCAAAAAAACAAGAAGGTCAGAGAAGGAAAAACAAAAAGAAGCAGATTTAAGATTGGTGATAATTAATCCTTATTACTGTGTGATTAGTTAAAAATAATTTGGCACATTTACAGTCATTTAAAGGAATAGTTCATTCTCAAAGTGAACTATTCCTTTAATATATTGATTGAAGCCCTGGAGGTTAAGGAGCTATGCCTTACCTGCCTTTCTTCAATCAATATTGCAGGGTCAGGGAACGAATATAAGAAGAAAATTACCTTTTGTGAGATCAACCGCGGCCACACTGAAATCTCTGACCACTTCCCTATTCTGTACAGTTATAGCACGCATGCACGATAATATGTGCTATAGCTGTAATGAACAGGGAAGCAGTCAGAGATTTCAGCGTGGTCGGGCCGCGGTGGATCGCGCAAAAAAATATGTTTCATAGCTCCTTAACCTCCCAGCCTTCAATCAATACATTAAAGGAATAGTTCACTTTGAGAATGAACTATTCCTTTAATCTCCCTATGGAATTAAAGTGGGACAGATCTACCCAGGGTAAACTCCACTATAGCAAATGTAAATTATAACGTGTCCTTAAGATGTTGCAATAATTATCTTTATCTGATTTTTGGAGAGAGTTAAATTGAATGTCAAAGATTCTTCTTTTTTTTTTTTTTTTAACTGTTTATTAAAGAAATAAACAAACAATATATAACAACATAACAATTGTGTCAGTGTCACTTCAATAAATACAATTTATACAGATTATAGCAGATTATAGTGAATTATAACAGTACCTCCTGTTGATTTATCTCTTTTAGCACATAATATTTGTATATTGGGTTTAGTATTTCATCTCTTTCCCACTTACCTGGCTGTCTCTCCCATCTCACCCCACATTTGGATCTATAGAGTCGTACCATGGAGCCCAGATTCTATCAAACTTTATGGTGTTACCTATATTGTGGTATATGGTTCTCAGTTTGGGCAACATATTATTTATTAAAGATCTCCAGACAGCTAGTTTGGGCGATTTAGGTGCCATCCACACCATGACTATAGTTCTCCTGGCATAGTAGAGGGTTTCTCGAAGCAGTGACAGGTGGCACCTGTCCCAGGAGTCTTCCGTGGGGACCCCCAGCAGACAGAGCTTGGGTTCCATTTCAACTGTGAGGTGTATAACGCCAGAGAGATAATGTGTGACTTTAGCCCAGAAACGGTGTACCCGTGGGCACAACCAGATTAGGTGCCAGAAATCGGCGGGTTCCATATTGCATTTGGGGCAAGATGGTTGGAAGGTAGGTGACATATGGGATTTTCATAGGGGGGTCATGTACACCTGGGGGCATATTTATAAAGGATTGTCTTTTTCGCCAAATATCTAGCGCAGCACATTGCAGCCAAAATAGCGCCATTTGGGGCTTCGTTTCGCCTTATTTATAAAAAAGCGGAAAAAAAAAACTTCGCAGCTGAAAAAGGCGAACGGGCGCGATAAAGAGCAAAAAAGTATCGCAGCGAAAACTTAACGCATCTAAGAAGACTGCATTGCGAAAACCATTCGAAACCAGAAAAGCCCACTAGAAAATGATGTCAAGTTCAAAATGGCCACCTCACATTTACCAAGAAGTCAGCCATGTTTTATTTAGTCAATCTTCTTAGAATTTCTCAATTGGAATACAATTTTCTTTTGCACTGCACATTCGCCTTTCTAATGCGCGATCGCTTTTCCAAGGCATATTCCATTATAATGCGCGGTCGCCTTTCTAATGTGCGTTCGCTTTTCCAAGGCATATTCCATTATAATGCGCGGTCGCCTTTCTAATGTGCGTTCGCTTTTCCAAGGCATATTCCATTATAATGCGCGGTCGCCTTTCTAATGTGCGTTCGCCTTTCTAATGTGCGTTCGCCTTTCTAATTTCGCTTTTCCAAGGCATATTTCATTCTAATGCGCGATCGCCCTTCTAATGCGCGTTCGCTTTTTCAAGGCATATTACCCATTAGAATGCCTTTTCGCTCAAACAATGACTTTTCACCACCTTCAGGGTTGCACTAATCTTTCGCTCTTTTTAACGCAAAAAACACCTTTCGCTCTTTTATAAATCGCGTTATGCCTTTTCGCCCCCTTTTCGCTAAAATTACCATTGCGAATTAAGGCGAAAAGGGTTTAGCGATAGCTCGCGGAAACGGTTTCGCCATTCGTTAACGCTACCTTTATAAATAGCGTTAACTGTATTTTTGGCGAAAACCCATGCGAAAAGCGAATGCGAAAACATTTTGCTACTTTTCACTCTTTTATAAATATGCCCCCTGGTGTAGAATATAGAATTGTATCAGCTTATTCGCTGCTGCGGGGGAAACATGTAGGTGTGATTCCGCTATCTCATTCCAGTCTGAGTCCTCCAACTCAGGAACAGTCCTTCCATTTCTGCAAGATATCTACGGTTCCTGCCCTGAGTTTCGCATATATCAAGCAGGAGTAAAGTTTGGATGTACTGTATTTCCCATCTTGCTGTTTCGTTAGTTCGATGATTGGGTGGGATTGTAGCGGGACATGGGAGCCCTGAAATTCAGACATTAAACAGTATCTCAATTGGAGGTATCGGAACATAAATCGATCCGTTGTTTGGAATTTGTGTTTGAATGTAGCAAAGGGGATTAGCTGATCATTTTGTATGATTTGTGAGAAGGAGTAGATACCTAGGGGCATATTTATAAAAGAGCGAAAAGTAGCGAAATGTTTTCGCATTCGCTTTTCGCATGGGTTTTCACCAAAAAGGCAGTTAACGCTATTTATAAAGGTAGCGTTAACGAATGGCGAAACCGTTTCCGCGAGCTATCGCTAAACCCTTTTCGCCTTACTTCGCAATGGTAATTTTAGCGAAAAGGGAGCGAAAAGGCATAACGCGATTTATAAAAGAGCGAAAGGTGGTTTTTGCGTTAAAAAGAGCGAAAGATTAGCGCGACCCTGAAGGTGGTGAAAAGTCATTGTTTGAGCGAAAAGGCATTCTAATGGGTAATATGCCTTGAAAAAGCGAACGCGCATTAGAATGAAATATGCCTTGGAAAAGCGACATTAGAAAGGCGAACGCACATTAGAAAGGCGAACGCGCATTAGAAAGGTGAACGCGCATTAGAAAGGCGGCCGCGCATTATAATGGAATATGCCTTGGAAAAGCGAACGCACATTAGAAAGGCGAATGTGCAGTGCAAAAGAAAATTGTATTCCAATTGAGAAATTCTAAGAAGATTGACTAAATAAGACATGGCTGACTTCTTGGTAAATGTGAAGTGGCCATTTTGAACTTGACATCATTTTCTAGTGGGCTTTTCTGGTTTTGAATGGTTTTCGCAATGCAGTCTTCTTAGATGCGTTAAGTTTTCGCTGCGATACTTTTCCGCAAAGTGTGTTTTTTTCGCTTTTTTATAAATAAGGCGAAACGAAGCCCCAAATGGTGCTATTTTCGCTGCGATGTGCTGCGCTAATTATTTGGCGTAAAAGACAATCCTTTATAAATATGCCCCCTAGTCTTTCGAAGACGTTAGGTACTGGGAATGCAGCTAAGTTGGGGAATCTGGGGTTATGCCAGAGTTGTGTGTCGTGTGATATTCCCTCCCAGTTTAGGTGTCTCTGGACCTTTTTCCAGACTTTAAATTGTTGGGTATGGAGGCAGGTGCCTCCGCCTGGTATTGGGTTGGAGCAAGAGTCCAGAAAAGTTAGGGGGTGGGACGGGAGATAGGCATGCAGCATACCCTCCATATTGTTTAGCGGTAGTGGTTCTCTCTCTGGGAAGGCTGGTGGCGAGTATAGCCATGTCTCATAGTATTTAAGGTCAAAGATTATTCTTACTACTCCATCCCTCATATCTGTTGTATTCAGTTAGATCAACTGGACTTAAAGTTTAGTTCTTGAAAACGTTTCCCTAGCAAAACATCTTCAAGAACTAAACTTTAAGTCCAGTTGATCTAACTGAATACAACAGATATACCATGACCTGGATGAATAAGAACCTTCACAAGCATACTCTATCCCTCATAAATGTTACACGAGAATTGATTAGATAATGGTCCAATACTCAGCCAAACATGGAGAACTGTGTATGGTCAGACCTTAAAATAATCACGATAGAACTTGATATTGGGAAACAAAATAGATGATTCCAGCAATGGCGTTAAAATGAATCCCTATTAACAGATCAACGCACCAAAGAACAAATTATCCAACACCTCACAGAATATTTTACCATTAATGCTTATATTACTTCTCCTTTGGTATGGGCAACCCACAAACTCTACATTAGAGGCATAATAATACAAATTGCATTCCAAATTAAAAGATCCTGGTGATAGGCCAACATACTTAGTGTTAAGATTGCATTTATGCATTGCACCTGAACCAACATGGGCAATGCACAAGATGTGCAATAATGCAGGAAATGTCACTTATGGGGAAAAACTGAACGACCAAGCCAGGAATAAATGAACAAGGCAATTTATTAACAAATGCAAGGAATATAAATAATAACGAAGCAGATGTAGACATTAATCTCATGCACTACAACATGCAAACACACAAAAAGGTAATGCAAGACAATCTCCCTGCAGGCAAGTGTATTTAACGAGCATACACCTGCAGTCTGGAGTACATACCATTAGCCTACTCTGCATAAGATATTAATGCAGAGTAACCCAGTGTATATACAAGATGTGTGCACACAGACCCAAAACCCAGGAAGATATAATAACAAACAAATAAATCGTAGTAAGAAGCAGCAGGCAAACGTAGAAGCGGTAAAGGAAGAATATAAACCGAAAGATAAAAATAAAACAGGATGAACGCTAGGCAGAGAATAGAAACAAGGAACACAGGTAAAAACGCAGGTGGGCAACCAGAAACAGGACACAGGACTCGAGAACACGGACTGCTAACTCCGGCTAGAAGGGCTAGGGCACAGGAAACGAAGAACAATGACCTAGCACTGAAGCAATGGTCGTGCTGGCCTTAAATGCAGACATGGAAGGTCAGGTGACCGATCTCCTCCCAGCAACAGTCTGCAACACGCCCAGTTCCTGAGGCAGAGAGCCCTCTGCTGGTGGGCAGCTAGAAGCTCCAGACGCGAGATCAGTGAGGAGAACAACGACATCAGCTGGTGGAAAGGAGGAAGTTCACATAGGCAACTGATAAAGTCAGTAGCAGATCGTGACACTTAGAAGTTCAATTGGCCAAACAACAACTTCACGCTCTCTTTTTACAGGAAGTCGAGAAAAATATTGGTCTGGGCAAAAAATTATTTTATCGTAAAAAAGATAAAGCTGACAGACCACTAGCCTGACTCCTACGTCCTACCATCGACACAATTAAGATAACTAAATTTAAAACCAAACAAAGCACATAATTAATGATAATTAATCCTTATTACTGTGTGATTAGTTAAAAAAATATTTGGCATCCCTAAATGAATCCCTGTCAACAGATCAACGCACCAAAGAACAAATCATCCAACACCTCACTGAATATTTTACCATTAATGCTTATATTTCTTCTCCATTGGTATGGGCAACCCACAAACCCTACATTAGAGGCATAATAATACAAATTGCATTCCAAATTAAAAGATACTGGTGATAGGCCAACATACTTAGAAGTTCAATTGGCCAAACAACAACCTTACGCTCTCTTTTTACAGGAAGTTGAGAAAAATATTGGTCTGGGCAAAAAATGATTTTATCGTAAGAAAGATAAACTTACGACACTAGCCTGACTCCTACGTCCTACCATCGACACAATAAAGATAACTAAATTTAAAACCACACAAGGCGCATAATTAATGATAATTAACTCAGCCAGACATTTCATTCATATTATACATCTCTATATAATAAAACTAATAAATTAATACAGAAACTATTACCAGATTCCTTCAAGATTTCACACCCAAAGCAATATTAACCCCTGCCATGACCAAAACAATAAGTAAAGAAATCACAACTCAAGAAATATTGCAAGCAATCAAACAGTTACAACAACTTCATAAGGCTCCGGGCCCCTGATGGGTCCACATTTGCTAAAAGTTTTTAATCACTTGAAGGGGGGAATTATACCACCAGAAATTAATCAAGCCTATATAACTCTCCTTCTAAAGCCAGGCAAATCCCCATCAGATCGAGGAAGCTATTGACCCATATCAACTATTAACTAAAATTTTAGCCTACAGAATCAACACTTTCCTACACCAACTGATACATGCAGATCAAGCGGGTTTCACCCCAGGACAACAGGCATCTGATAATATTAGAAAACTTTGTAATATATTCTCCCACATGGACTCCAAAGGCCTACATGGTTGTTTTTTATCCTTAGACATCAAAAAGGTCTTCAATAGCCTAGACTGGCAATATGTGAAAAAATATTTGAATTTCTGAACATTGTAGAAGTTAATTACACACACCCATAAGCAACCAGCAGAGAAATGGGAACCCATTACTATAAAAAGGGGCACAAGGCAGGGATGCCCATTGTCCCCAATACTTTTTATATTGGCTATGGAATCCATAGCTCAAGCACTTAGAACTAATACATCTATTCCTGGAGTTATAATAACAAAAGAAGACTATAATTATATTTAATTATAAATTAAATCTTTTCCCAAATGATATACTTTTGACGATCACTTTTCCTTTAATTGCCTTACCAATTCCAATTTACAATTGATTTCCCATGTCTCTGGATTAACAATCGATCAAACAAAAACAGAAATTATGGGCCTGAACCTCCGTGCACCTATTCGACAACTGATTGCTCTGAATGTCAATATGAAATGGAAAGACACCAGTATGAGATGTTTAGGAGTTTACATTACACCTAAGCTGAATTTATTATACACTGCTATTTATAACCCTCTGTTCCAGAGTATATGCTCAGAAATGGACAAATAGAGAAAGTTGCATATTTCCTCACTGGGCCGAATTAAATCCTTTAAAATGAATATTATCTCTAGATTATTATATCTGTTCAGATGTCTACCAAGCTGGATCCCCAAAAAACTGCTAGTGCCCATACAATCAAACATAATAAAATTTATATGGACAGGCAAACCAGCAAGGATACGAAAATCATTGATGTATAAATTAAAATCATATGGTGGCCTGGGTACCCCATGTTTATATAAATATTATATTGCTGCACAGCTAACCCAACTTGTATCCTGGCACAAGATAGATGATATCCCTAGATGGGTAACCTTAGAATCCTCCTTACCCTTTACACCTTGATTCAATAGCTTGGAAGCCAAACCCGAAAAGGAAACTTCCAAGGTCCGTTAGATTGCACCCTGACTTCTCTAAAAATCTGTGACAGACAAAAATATACTTACGCACTAATGATACAAAATTCTTTGATCACGATCACGATAACTCACTCACCACAATACAAACCGGGATATTTATATAAGGAATATAGTTGGTGGCGGTCCAATGGATACTTTACATTTTTATAGAAAAAAAGAAGCATCTACACTAGCTAAATTACGGATTAGGTGTCCTATCTCCCCTACGAGGACAATTTCAATTTGTACAAATTGCCAAATTCAGCCTAGGCCAGGGGTGCCGAACCCATTTGACCTCAAAGGCCTCATTTGCGGCCCCTGACCACCTTTGAGGGCCACATAATAGATTTATAGGCCTATATAAATTAAGTATGTGGCCTCCTAGAAAATACTTATTCCTTTAACTGAAGAAAGAGGTCACTCAGTAGTTGCATGGCAGATCTGGCAGAGGCAGCTTCAGAGCTCACCGAGCATGCCCATATTTGTATAATAATTACAATACATTCCACCAAAACGTTCTAATGACTGACACACAAACTGATCAATAACCTGTCCTCCTATTGGTACAATTGGTCACCTGCAGTTGTTAAATCCCATTGGGCGTAATGAAAATCTTGTAATAGTTAAGTTACAGGTGACAAAAATGGGAAATTCTTAAAGATTAATCAATATCTAAACTTTCCTAGAGTCAGGCTTACCATGACTGCAAATTATAACACTATAGATTTTCTCGATCTCTGCATTTTTAAGGCAAATAATAAGTGGTGCTCCACACTGTTTACCAAGGAGACCGGTCGCAATACCCTGATGCACGCAAAAAGCTTTTACCCTATTACACAAAAAAGGGTATAATATTCTCTCAGAGTCTCAGGGTGTTAAGAAACAACTCAGATCCCAACTTGGCCCTGGAACAACTACAGGAATTGCAAAATAAGTTCATGGCCAGGGGATACTCGCAATATGTGGTGAAGGCACAAGTTGAACGGGCCATACAACAATGGCCTGAGTGGACAGTTTCTACTGGGGCTAAAGATATCCAAACAACAGATACGATGATCCCTTTTGTTAGTACCGTATATACTCGAGTATAAGCCGACTCGAGTATAAGCCGATGCACCCATTTTTGCCTCAAAAATTAGAAAAAATGATTGACCCGAGTATAAGCCGAGGGCTGGGGGGACAGTATGCCATGCAGACACCCACATTACCTTTTTCTAATGACTGACACACAAAATGATCAATAACCTGTCCTCCTATTGGTACAATTGGTCACTGCAGTTGTTAAATCCCATTGGGCGTAATGAAAATCTTGTAATAGTTAAGTTACAGGTGACAAAAATGGGGATTCTTAAAGATTAATCAATTCTAAACTTTCCTAGAGTCAGGCTTACCATGACTGCAAATTATAACACATAGATTTTCTCGATCTCTGCATTTTTAAGGCAAATAATAAGTGGTGCACACTGTTTACCAAGGAGACCGGTCGCAATACCTGATGCACGCAAAAAGCTTTTACCCTATTACACAAAAAGGGTATAATATTCTCTCAGAGTTCAGGGTGTTAAGAAACAACTCAGATCCCAACTTGGCCCTGGAACAACTACAGGACTAATGACAAAACATAACTGATGGCAACTTAACCTAGGTCTTCTTGTCACCTCTGGTTATCCATTCCCAATAGCAATATGATAAGTAAGACTCTTATGAGCAATTATGCGAATTTTTTTATTTAAAAGAATAGTTCATCAGAGAAACAAACTATTTCCTTTACTGCCAGTAATTGAAGAACGGGGTGGTAAAGGAGCACTTACCTGCTGTTCTTCAAAATTTAGATGGAGCCGATACCGAAGGAGTTACATTTACCACCTTGCGTACGATCCACTGCCGCCGGCTCCACTGAAGGTCCAAACCAGTTCAAACTGAAAGGCAGAGTGGTTCGATAACCTGTCATATAATATATTATTATAGATTTAAGGACCACTTATGTCTTCTCTCAGTGTCTTCTTCTTATTGTTCTGCACTATGCAAAGCTTGCACACAAAGGAAGTATTGTAGGTAAGTCAGAGACGACGAAGTGACGCTACAATGTAGGTGATCCCCTATTTAAAAAAAGGTGTTAAATGACACACTATATAGGTAGCGCAAAATTAACACTAATGCTTTTGAATTGTGTGCCTATGCAGCTTACAAAAGTACCAACAACCGGAACCACAGTCTATGTAGAACACCTAGAAAAAAACCCCATGCCTAACCCAATAATGTGGTTTGCATGCATTTGGAAAATAGTGGTGATTTTACATCTCTCCCTTTTATTTTATGTGCTTAAAACAGCCACAACAATAGAAGAAAATATACCCTTGTGTCTGCCCTTATGAAACATACTGTACAAGAACTGCAGGAAACTAACTGGATATAGGTGAATATGAATAAAATGTGTGTATTGTGTTATAAAGTAAGTAAACGCTTCAGTGTCATACAAGGTAAACCCTCTTCCTATTCATTATTTCTCTATTAAGTGCTGTTACTGTTTCATTGTCAGTTTGCTTACACCATTATATGATGCAATCAGTTATGTTGCACATTTATTCACTATCTGGGGTGATCACTAGAGATTGGACCCGGATCCGAATCGTTCTGAAACTGCAAGGGGAGGTAGAAACAGGGCTGAGTGCTTGTCACATGGTTCATCAGGCAGAAAGCAGGAAGTTCAGGAGATCTGGTGATGCTGCTACCATATCACACACACAAAAATTAAAAATCTTATAGTAGTAAAAAAAACAGTAAAAAAAAAATTGCAAAGCAATTCCCTGTCCATTTACCCAAAGCCATTTTTGGACCACAGTTCCCCTTTCAACACACATTTTTATTTAAGCCCTTCATTGCATTAATCTATTTTACCTTAAAGGAATTGTACACCCAAAATTACTTTTTCTCATTCAGTCTATAAATGAATACATGTAGCAGCACTTTGTGTGTGATGGTGTTTTGGTGTTGCTGCATGAATTCAATCCAGAACTTGTTTGCTTAGGCTCAGTCCCCCTCAGTCACCAAGCCCCCTGGTAGACTATCTCGCGCTCTCTGTGAGGGCCAGCTGCTCAGTAATCCCTATAAGGCAGCATTGGGAGAGGGAATTTCCCACCATACAGTTCACATACCAACTGCCCACCTTCCAGCTACAGCAAAAATTAACAGAAGAGTTAATGATACTAAAGCTGGGTACAAACAGGAAAGATGAGTGAAGATGACAAACAGGATCTGCAATCGGATCTCGGATCCAATGGTATCGGGGCTTTATCGTCAGTGGTGTGTACCTTCTTTAGGCACTTGATTTATAGCTGAAATGTAAGATGTTCAGACTGGATATCTAAAAAAACGGACAAATTAACAAAAAATGGTACAGTGATAGTTGGGAAGAATTATAGTTCCAGTAAAGGGCAATTTAAAAAAAAATTTCCCAGTATACAGATGCTTTTTAAAGCTTCTGTAAAACACATTTTTTAACCCTAAATTATAAAAATAGCCTGGTATATATCCTAATGGTGCATGACTGATGCAAACACTTAATTGTGTGTTAGAATCTCCATTGAACTACACCTAACCTCGAGTGGGACTTTCTTCTCACTGCTAGCCGGCAGCAATCACAGGTGCAACCTTGTGTGGCTCAGCAGTGCAACATCCCCACCATCAGGCATTCTGGAGAAGACTGGCCATACTTAGATTTTGTGGGTATTCTTCGGCCTCCGCCAAGGAATCAGGTAATCTGACAAAAGTTCATTGAATAGCTTTAAAAGTGGGCTAGATAGTTTCTAAACTAATAATATTGAGAATGATTGGTAATTAACAACTATCATGTAGTTTCGGTTGATCCAGGGATACTTTCCAATTGTCATTGGAGTCAGGAAGGAATTTTCCCCCAATTTTTAGCTTTTTTTTTGCTTACCTCTCAATCATGTTAGGTAGGGTTAAGAGAGTAGGGTGTACAGGTTTTACTAGATGGACTATGTCTTTATTCAACCTCAATTACTATGTTACAGTAATCATATCTGAATGACAGGGCCCTACGAGATGTAAGTTATCAGAAGGGTAAAGGTCTTAGCAATAGCTACTGAGGAATATTTTCATGTGATATCAGAAAAGCAAAAGCAGAGGTTGCTTCATGTTAACGGAAAAAAAACTGACCATGAGAGGTAAACTATTCTCTTACACAATGTTGAAACTAGAAAGAGCTATTTTCACAGCCACAAGCATGTCAGATCCATTTAAATTATAGAGATTAATTACAAGCAGAAGCCTTGGGCATAAGCGATGACCCCAGGTTTTAAACCAAAACCTGCTTTTCAAGGTTGAATTATGGTTTCCAAAATTCAGGGAAATTTTGTAATTGCACATAAAAATGTCATCATGTCCTTGAAGATTAAACAAACGGTATCTAAAAAAATTTTAAATATAGTGTTGAAAAGCCAAAATTCAATAATGAAAAGTGGAAAATTCTACTCTTGTTCACATTCAGTAGGGCTGGTATTAAAAATTTTTGGTTCCACCGGTAGAAAGAAAATCACTGGTTTTGCGCAACACTGGGCCAGTTTACAAACCATATTTAAACTTTAGGACCCTATAGTAAATTAGTAATTAATAAAGCTTGCTTACTTTCATGTGTATTTTTAATGTTATAATTAAAAATAAATGTATTAATTTAAATATATGTTTTTAAATTACAATACACTTTTGTGTAAATAACACTATTTTAACAAATAGTTATTTAGAAATACTCTTATAGGGAGGTTTCAATAAAAGTTCTTATCATTTAAAATGTGCTAATTTGCCCCAACCAATCAGATGTTAGCTTTCAAATGTTAATAAGATCTGATTGGTTGGAGCAAAATTAGCACCATTTTAAACAATAAGAACTTTTATTGAATAACCCTGTTAATCTCTTAAAATATTGTGACAAAGAATTAAATCAGTAAGTACTAATGCTAAAAAATCCAAGGGTTTATTTCTCTATCCACTATAGTATAATATTAAGCCTGCTATGAAAGCTTTATATAAAAATTTATTCTGCACAGTATAACATCTTGTCAGAGATCTGTTGTTTTCCTCTCTATGAATAAGAATTATCCTTACAAATGCAACAGGATTGTGCTGCTAATAAGGCCACGGACTGAAAGCAAGCTGATCAGGGATATTCAGCCTTCAGGATACCACTAGACAATCTGCGTATTAAGTAAAGTCTGTGCTGAGAATGTGTTAGGGTAGGTAATAATAGGATGGACAAGGGATTTGGACTGGATTCATCTATAGATAACTATAACTTTGAAGTAATGTAATACAGAGAAGTCAAAAAGTATAGTAATACTAAACAATGCATTTATTTTTTAACAGAGAGTAGTATAATGTAAACTGTAGGATGTAGGCAAGTTCCCTTTCTGGTTGAAAACTAGCTGTTCACCACATTAAAATTTAGTTGGTCAAAAACTACTGTCGAAATGTGGGACGTTGGAAATCTTTTGTTTCTCACCAGCCAAAGACATACATCTTTTGTTTATAGTCTGCATTCCTGAGTGATCATGGAAAATTCAGTATAAATGCACTGTTGGAGATTATACTTCTCTCTAAGTAATTACCTGGTTTAGTTGGAGGGCATGTTGCTTAGGGGCAGTGTGTTAAGTACTGACTGGTGGTGTAATGGAGTTTAAAAAACTGACAGTGTCTAAGGAAAACTCAGTGGTGGTACAGTGGAAGTAGTATCACTACTCCTTACATACTGGGGAATGAAACCAGGATGTGTGTGGAGCCTATCCATGTCCCTTTCAATTTCACCAGACCAATAGCCATGTCCCTTCCAACCCTAGTCACACCACTAAAACTCCCAATCCCTGTCCATTAAGGGTCAAAGCATGGTAGAAAAAAAAAAATTTCCAACTGAGATTGGGATGTTTTGGGAGTATAGTAACGTGAAAGAGTTAATATATCTCTAATATGCTAGGAAATGTTCCTACCAACAAGCTGCTAATCAATCCCAGTTGAATGTGACTTATTAATATACAATGTACTTAATCTAAGGGGTTTAAACTAGGTATCAGCATGCAAGATTATACATTTACTCAACTACTACATCACAGTTAAACATGGGAATTCCTATCCTCATTTATCCCCTGCCAGGAATCTCTTTGCAGGATTATTTATTATTGTCCCCACCTCTCTCTCTCAATCCATACCATTTCCAATACCTAAAATTTTAAACCTCCCATCTTCCATCATGCTCGGTCCTTATTCGGTTTTCCCCACATAAAGGCCCCACAGTGTCAGACTCTATCGCTTGATTACTTTCTTTCTTTCACAAACGGACACACACTACATCTTCCACATTTTTCTGGTACCTTTATAACGTTTCATATAATTCTTTGTTAGATTGTTTGATGGATGTTATAAATAATTGATAGATCTGATTTTAGATCGAAGTGAGATACTGTTAATAGAAAAAAAATATTGCATATTACAGATGAGCTAAAACCTCATACAGAGGTAGAGGATTTGTTTTAATTTAACTATACTGTTAAAGAAAAGATAGACAAAACATACAGTCAGAAATAAAGGAAAAAGAAAAAAAAATCTAGAGACTGATGCTTATAGAAGTGGTATGTGTCAATCAACGAAGAGGAATAATTGTTAGAGAAAATAAGAGACAGAAGTTGGCCTTTAGGAGAAGGAAAACTAGAAGGGAAAAAAAGAAACAATCAGTCTGAGGGTCGAAGAGGTGGGCATATCAATAAAATAAAGGAAATAAAGAAAAAGGGAGCCTGAGGGTGCTGAATCTAACAGGAGAGAAATACCAGCAACAAATTCCAACAAGACTCTTGGAATTTGTATATAAAATACTATATCCAGTTTGATGGACGTATTACAGGCAAAAAGAGCACTGTGATGGGGGCAAACGTGTGTCCCACATATGCTTGCCTCCATCTTGGAAGATGAGAGCATAGAAGAGTATTGAACCAATGGACATGGGGGTTGGGGTGACAGTGTTCTTCTATGGCCTCGGATGTGGATGACACCTGATTCTATGGAAGGGCACAGTCGACAATCTCATGAGTTTGTGTCCAGATTAAACCACAACACTTAACATCAAACTCTTGATAATTGGAATGAGGTGGAAAATCAATTCCTGGATATACACGAAAAGATCCTGAGGAAAACCTGCTGATGGCAAACATTAAAACCAGACTAAAGAGAATGGCAAAATAAGGCTCATAACAAGATAAAATCTGCAGGAGGAAAGTGAAGAGAATCCTGTATAGATATTGGCACTGATTAAGTGATGACAAAACACTGGTGAATAAAGTGAGACTTAGACCTTGCAAGGACAAGAACTTAAAAGAAATGTTAAGCCCAGCCATTACACTTATAAGGTCAATATTTGTAGATAAGTTGTTATGACAAAACGAGAAAGATATGAAACGTTATAAAGGTACCAGAAAATGTGGAGATGTAGTGTGTGTCCGTTTATGAAAGAGTGGAATCAAGCAATAGGATCAGAAGTGTGGGAAAATTATAGAGAAATTGTCAAATTGTCAATTTGACATTTGTCAAATTGTCACAAATATACTACATTGGGCATTGTAGTATATTTGTGAGTCTGCCCTTTATGTAGGGAAAATGTTAAGAAATTTTACGCAAAGGGTACAAGTCCACCTAAGGGCCATAAAGAAAGGTGCCCTGGCTAATCACATTTCTCAAGAACATAGTTCTGGAAGGTTTAAAATTTCTGGGGTTGCTAATGGTATGGATTGGAGAGAGAGGTGGAGATTTTAATAAAATAATCCTACAAAGAGAGCTAAATGGCTGTCCACCCCCAAAACTATAATTTTAACCGCACACACAGGCCTACAATACAGAAAATATTTATAAATGGGGTGAACAGGCCCTTTAACAGGAACTATAAAGGTTGTGGGTTTTCTCCCCTCACAAGTGAGATATTTTTTTCAAACTATATCCCCTTCAAGGTTTCTAAGGGTGAGGTAAGTTTTTATCTGAATTCATTATTAACATTATTTTACACTCAATCTATGGGTTTTTCCTTTCCATTTTCTTTATTGTATAATATCAAATTACAAGTTCCAATCCAACACAAATGTATTTTTTTTTCACACTGAACACCCCTTACCCCAGAATAACACATTTTTGACATTTACAACACCTTTTGCTACTTAGCGCTGTCCTTATTTTATTACTAACTTGCAGAATTCTCAGCACCAGCCGTTTATCCTTTCAGCAGATTTCCTGAAAAGGGAAGGAAAGGAACAAGATTCCATTACAAATCAAACCTAAATGAAAATAAGGGCATTTTGCAGCCTCTCTTATTTCTAGGTTAAAGAGTTATTTAGTTTTAAAATAAGTTTAAATTCTTATTACAGAGATGGTGGTTTGTTTACCAATGAGCCCATAGTGGTTTATTTAGGAGAGGTTACGTCCTTGTTTGTGTTTTGTTTGCAACTTCTGCAACGATTTTTCTGTGGAATTCACTTTAACTTTTTTTTATATTTACAAAAAAAAAGAGAGAAAACACGGGAGATTCAATAAAAGTTCTTGTAAAAGATCTGATTGGTTGGGACAAAATTAGCAAAATTTAACAATAAGAACCTTTATTGAATCTCCATGTTTGATGTAAACAATGTCATTGTATATAATTTGGATCAAAATGAGTGGTGAGAACTTCTGATTATGTCCTCACTCTGGGTACTCTTAGGGGAGGGAGGATGTGTTTGTAGGGTATAGTTTGTCCTTTGATTGAACTTTGCTTTTGAAGATACCACTATTTAGCTAATACACATGCTTGTTCATTGAGACTCCATTTAAATACATATAAGTCTACTATAAACAAACAAAATAGTTTCTACCAACCTGTGATCAATATAATTGCGCATTAGTTACCTTTTAGCCTTTGTACATGGTAAGATTAGATACCCTTGCAATCCTGGACCTGCTATCAACCATACATATATATTACAGCAGGAGACTCAGGTACACAGCATAGAATGAGTGCAGATATAGGTGTTGTAAATGTGCTTATTCCTGTAGAAAACCATCTGTTTCCCAGAAAATAGTCCTACTGATTGCCCAAAACGCAATGCTTCATATAAATTCAATACACAGGATAGATTGTAAGAGCAAAATTACAGTTTTATATGCGGGAGTGAATAAGATGATCAATGCACATCCTGGCCATGTATAGTATCTATAGAACATGTGCTACTGCAAACAATAAAAATATAGGGGTTATAATTCTATGATCATAAAAGTTAAAATTTTATCCATATAACGTGCCCAAACTCAATGAGAATTAAATGAACCCACTGATAAATCTACCACATTATACTAAATAACACAATTCCACTTTGTGGGTACCCACAGAGATATGGCTGGAAATAAGTTTTCACTGTAATTCAGAGAGCCTCATTGTCTGGGCTTTTAGGTTAAAAAAAAATTTAAATTGTGGCATCAGCAGGAGAAATTAAATCAAGTGATCATTCATTCTCCGATTCATCACTCGCCACAGATAAGAAACGGCACCCTTATACGTTACCATCACTTAGCTCTATCACAAGCTCAAAGTCCTGTCATTTGGTTTTATTCACACATGGTTCTCCTCTGCAAAAGATAATGGCACTGTAAAAAACATAAATAAAATGTTAAGAAATTAAAAAAAATTGGGTTAACAGGAAGCTAATTTCTATAAAATGGAAACCTAGCCTGCCACACAGGTAGAGCATGCTGGTGCAATCTGGAAAACAATACCTAACAAATCGCCTCTTATACTTTGTATGGCAAACCTTGTAGACTGTGGACTTATTGTATACAACTGGAATTTATAGGAGCTTCACTGAGAAATTTAAATAGGGCGGTGCAAGCTCGGCACCACAGTCCTGTAGATAACATTAATTACAAAAGGCCATTTGTATAAAGTAAACAGGTTATTAAACCAGGCCTTTGTTTTTTCTGGTGGCATTGTAGTAATGTTGTGAGCTCCTAGCCTATGTTTGAACTGACTTTAAATTCTAGAGGACAACCAACAGGGCCTATTTATGAAAACTTACCCTTGTAAATTAATAAACCGACATGTGTACCTAGTACTGCTGTCACAAAATATATAGGATTTTATCCACGTGAGGATGCTTACTTTGGGATGTATTGTCACTAGGTTAAGAGCCCTTTGAAGAGCAAAAGGGGATCGTCTATACAGAGGGGAGTGTAAACCTCTGTGAAGCACTGGGATAGGCCATTGGTAGGGGACCTCACTTTACAAAGCCTGTCATTAACCAATATACCAGGGGGAAAGCTGTTGTATGGTCATACAACTCTTAATATTTATTATAAACTTTTCATACACACTGAAAGAAGTCTTTAAAATTAGGGGTGGTCCACCTTCACACCAGGCATTTGAAATATATTCTGGATATTTTGGGGCACAATTATTTGTAGCCCCCTCCAGGTTCTCTTTCCATTGCATCTTTAAGCAACACTGCCCTCATCTATATCCACAGGTGGAAAAGTACAATTAGGCTAAAAGTAGCAAAAAGCAAACCTAATTTGTTTTGGTGGCTTTAATGAGTACTGAGCAGATCTCCTTTTTAACCTTTATTTTCCAAGCAATCAGGCACTACTGTCTGTTCTAAGCAGACAAGACAGCAGTGAAGATCAAATCTTCTAACTTAAGGTCTGACATATACACAGAGAAGAGTCTATTACTCAACCTGCATGCTCCAACCAACCAGGCATTACTGTCTGTCCTCTGTAAAACTGTGATTTTTATCTTCTCCAATTACAGTCTAGCAGAAGAGTCATTATCAAAACATCCTCTTGAAAAATGTTGGCTTTGATGGGTACTGAGCAAAACTATTTCTTCAACTTTCATGTCCCAAATGACCAGGGTGCTACTGTGTGGCCTATGTAAAATTGATTTTATCTTCACCCAATTACAGTCTAGTAGAAAGACATTACGAAAAGCATACTCTAAGTTTTGTGGCTTTGATGGATACTGAGCAAACATTTCTTCAAGATTCCCCTCACCACTAGTATGTTTTCCTCTTCATTTAAACATGTGTGTATTCCCTAACTTAAAAAATCCTCCCTCGACCCGTCTGCTCTTTCCAGCTACTGGACTGCCTCCCTTCTCCCATTTTCTTCTAAACTACTGGAAGACATGTTTATGCTGAACTGGTCAGTCACCTGTCTGCTAACTCTCTTCTTTAACCACTTCCAGTCAGGCTTCTACCTACCCTAACCACTCCACGGAAACTGCCCTCACTAAAGTGACAATGACTCCTTAGTGCCAAATCTAAAGGTCACTACTCTTTGCTCATTCTTCTTGATCTGTCTTCTCTGCTTTTAATACTGTTGATCACCCCCTGTACTTCTTCAGATCCTGGCCTTCTTGGTATCCAGACACTGCACTTTCTTGGCTATCCTCCTATCTCTCTGGTAGGACCTTTAGTGTTTTCCACTCTGGAATAGCTCCACCCCTCACCTCCTCCCAAGGCTCAGTACTTGGTCCTCTTTAACACCTATGGCCTTGTACAACTCATTAGTTCATTTGGATTCCAGTATCACCTGTATGCGGATGATACCCAAATTTACATCCTGCCTTAGATCTCTCCCTAAACTGACATTCCAGGGTCCCCAACTGCCTTAGTGCCATCTCTGCTTTTGTCCTCCTGCTTCCTCCAAACTCAACATGGACAAGACTGAACTTTTCCCATCCTCATGATCTGTTCCCTCCCTAGTCTTACTATTAATATAACAATACCCCTATATCCCCTTCTCCTCAGGTCCGCTGCCTGGGAATAAGGCTAGATTATGAACTTTCCTTCAAACCCCATTTCAATTCGCTGCCAACTCCTGCCGGCCTCCAACTCAAAAACTCTCCCGAATTCGACCCTTCCTATCGAATGAAACTACAGAAATCCTATTCCATGCCCTAATAATAATCCCGGCTAGACTACTGCAACATACTCCTGTGTGGTTTACCAAAACAACTACCTGGCACCCTTCAATCCATCCTCAACTCTGCTTGCTGTCTGGCTTATTCATTTCTCTTCTCGCTTCTCTAATGCCTATCCTCTCTGTCATCCCTCCACTGTTTGCACACCACGCAAAGGATCCAGTTCCAGGGCTGCTTACCCTATCCTATAAAGCGCTATCCAATACAGCCTCTCTGTATCTCAGAGCTGACCACCGACACCATCCCAGACGCAAACCTCCACTCTGCAAATGATCTCCTCCCATCGACCCTTGTCACCCTCTTCCCATGCAGTATTCAGGTCTTTGCATGTGCTGCTCTCTCTTGCTCTGGAACTCCCTTCCTCCGTCTGTCTGTCACTCACTGTCCCTTAATACATCAAATGTAACCTTAAAACCCCCCTCTCAGGCAAGCATATAACCTGGTCTAGACATTACCCATCTGACTACCCAATATGATCCTGTAGACTGTAAGCTCTTTGGGCAGGTCCTCTCTCCTATTGTACTTGCACACACTAGTACCAAGAACCCTGAATGTTTAGTGGTACCACTGCCGACTTATCAATAGATGAGTATTTTTAATTTAAAATGTAGAATCATTGTGAGTTAAATCCCTGAGCTAGACTCAGCTGTATTAAGCATCCTTGTTTGCAGTAAAAACCTTCAAGCTAATGTTCACATAAGACCAAAATGCCTATGTTTCATCGTTTAAACTTTTCCACTCTCTAGACATTTCTAGAAATGGCTAGACTTAATACCCTGGGTACACTACGAAAAGAGCTAACTGTAACAGATTCTGAAAATAGAACATTAGAGATCACACAATGTAATGTTTGTAAAGGTTCTCATCCACTCTGGTCATGGCAATTGTGTGGTATCAGTTAGATCCACTGGACTGGATGTTTAGTTCTTTAAAAACATTTCGCTAGTCATCCGACTGGATTTGTAAATTCAGAATGACTTGTAAACTTTGGCAATACAACAGAATGTGTCTCTATCAGCATGTAACAGGGTGTCAGGGACCTCCTAAATCAAGGAGTTATTTTATACTGTCGCTTAACTGCCAAAGGTAAAGCATTGAAACGTATATGGCACACAAAAGATACTATCAAATACTCTATCTCCATTCAGACTAGTACTTGTACATAGTACAAAATAGATGTATTATCCTTAAGATTCTTGACATGGCGAATCCTGGCCCAAGGAATTGGCTGCTCTGCACTGGGCTACAAGCGTTTAGTCTCCCACTATATGCAAATGAGAGCAAAGCACATATATTGTCTTCTTGTGTTTAGGTATTGGGTCTTTTGGAGGCACCATTTGCTACTTCAGTGTATTGCTGGGTTTAAAGCACAGGAATACGGTGTCTCTTGAAAATATTTCTTTGACAAATTTCCTTCAAAGGCCCAGTCCAAAGAGGCTTGAGTATTAAGGGCTCTACTGGCATCATTGTAATACAAGATGATAAAAAAAACAAAAAAACCACACATACACTCATTTTATAGGGAATATGATTATTAATAACAAAATAAGTTTAGTTCTCCTTTAAATATCACAGATTAGACTTGAAATATCCAATATTTTGGGTAATGATTGTTTCAAGAAGGTATTTGTAAATTGTGTTATGTTATTATTGAACTTTGATACATCGTGTCTGAGAAAGACACTGCAGCATTGAGCAGTTGGAAAAGCTAGAATTGTATTTTGAGTAATATCAGATTTAAGGTGCCCAGTGTAATATAAAGGACTATTGATAAAGGCAATGTTTTGGGTACTGAGCATAGCTATTTCTAACCTTCATGATCCACAGTCTAGCAGTAGGGACAGTAGTGAAAACACATTTACTGACTTGTACACTAATAAAAAAAGGATAATTGTACGCTCTGCTCACATTGGGTTTGGAGACTTATAATAATTTAGGCAATGTAAGATTTCCAAATTGGGATTTTCTTTTTTACAATTTTGACTAAAAAGTTTTAAGGTGGCCAGTGACAAATAAAGGTTTGCGGAAAAGGGAATATTTTTGTCGCTTTGACGGATACTAAGTAGAGCTACTCCTCAACCTTTATGCTCCAAGTGACCAGGTACTACTGTTGTCTCCCAAATGTTCTTACGCAATATGCTACCTTTGAAATCATCTGACTAAATTTTGATCAGAGGACTCGTTCTAACCACTAACCTTCTTATCTTAAAAAAGGGTACCTTTGGATATTAGGATAATAGAGCACATGGTAAGATTTGTATAGTAATAAAAAAATACCTCACTGCTCTTACTAGTTAATGTTCAGTTCAAATATTCTGCATGGGAGGTGCCACAGGGTAGTATTTATGTGTGATTATCAAATATCATGCCCTTCCGTAATTGTGGCATATCCCTAAATAGGGACTTTATAAATGGCAGACATCACAAACCCCAGGTGCTAATCAAATTTTAGTTCCTATTTAAAATAGAAGGAACTTTATCATAATATTTCCAGAAAACAATTTACCAATCAAGCATCCTGGATTGCGTCCCTAAAAAAAAGTTATAAAATCAATTTCTCCATTCTGGCTGCTGCTTTCCCCACTGTAAGTAGCGGTTGCATCTTGTGGCTCTATATGAAAACACTGTTTATTTTTGATAAAGCCAGCAACTGAGGACATCACTTCCCTAACACTAGGAATACTTCAAAGGTCAGCATATTTTGAAAACTAAACCTTTTAAAGGAATAGTTCACTTGGACTAATAGTTCACTTAGGCCAGGAGCCACGACAAAGATAGAAGATATTTACCTTACACACACGATCTTCCACAGCAGCACTGAAAATCCCAACCGTTTCCTGTTTTAGTTTAACTATAGCGTGCATTGTCGTGCAGGCACGCTATAGTTAATCTGAACCACGAAGCGGTCGGGACCTGTCACTTCTGAGGAGGATTGAGTGTAAGGTAAATTCTCTCTTCATCCGTGGCTCCTGTTCAAATGATTGAAGAACAGAAGGCTCAACTTCTGAACCAAGTTTCTGTATCTTCGGCATTCAAAAGCTTCCGGTTCAAGGTACAGACAAAATCAAAGAAAATATTTTAAATAGTGCAAAAAAAAAAAAAAAGGACTGTGTTATGATGGGGTCTAGATCTATTCTACTAAATTAGACTAAATAAATAATAATGCTAAAATATACTGAATAATTTTGATACATATTTGTGTAGACAACAATACATGTTGATCACAGTGGTCAGATCAACATATGGCTGTTATTTTACTGTGTATATAAATATAAAATCAGTAAGAGCTGATTCATGTTAACTATTCAGCACTTGACTTTAGGGTTGCATACTGGGCTACGAAACCAGGTGCTTGGTTGGACAACATCTATCTGGAACTGCTGCATCAGAATTACTGTAGCCAATATAATGGACAATAAAACTAAAACTACCAAGGTAAAGCTCAAGTAAGTATAAACTTTGATTTTTTCTTAAAAGGTCACATTTTGGAAAGCAACATGCCATGCTTCTACAAAGCTCTATTAAAGTGCACGCTGGTGTGTGCTGCAAGTTTTAAAACTTGTGTTAAACGTCATAATTTCCTTTTTGTGCTTTTATTTTGTCAATGAAGTAAGCAGACTAGTTTAGAACTGCAACACAAGTGAATCTAATCGAGAGTGGCAGGTGAGCTATAAATTTTTTTTAGTTAAGTATTTATTATTATTTTGGGTGAAAAATGTCTAGAAATTCACGGATAACTCAAAATTGCTTCCACGGATTTCTTAGCTAGAAAGAAGCACGCTTCTCCATGATGATCCACGGGACTATTGAATGCTCAGCAGGACCGAGATAAGTCAAAAATGATGGATGGAATAGAAAAGTAGAAAAAAGAAAAAGGACAGCAATTTGGCGTTTTCAAGCTTTAATCTACAAAATATGAGCAAAATAAAGTACTAGTAATCGAGGTTGTTTCTCAACCAGTGGTCCCTAAGAGGTTGATGGGGGTCCTAAAGATTGACAGAAACTGTATGGATCAACTATTTTGATGAATACAGATATATTTTTAATATATATATTTATCAGTGTTCTTTATGACTAATCAGGGTTATTCAATAAAATTCTTATTGTTAAAAATGGTGCTAATTTTGCCCCAACCATCAGATCTTATTTAACATTTGAAAGCTAACATCTGATTGGTTGGGGCAAAATTTGCACCATTTTTAACAATAAGAACTTTTATTGAATCACCGTATATACTCCGAGTATAAACCGAGTTTTTCAGGCTGTAAAATCAGCCTGAAAACTTGAACTTGGTTTATACTCGAGTCACTACTTCCTTTACCTCTCCGGCAGCCGCACGATCATTCTCTGTACTGGCGCGCCGGCCGACGTCACTGCCCGCGCCAATTAGTGACGTCGCCGCGCGCAGTACAGGGAATGAGCGCGCGGCTGCCGGAATGCTTACGGTACTGATCGCGGCTGCTGACTTCAATGCTGGCAAAGGGTGAGGTGATGACTCTTCAATGCTGGCATATTACTGGATGCACAGTACAAACTGAACTGGGTGGGAGGGTGAGGTGCTGACTTCAATGCTGGCACATTACTGGATGCACAGGTACAAACTGAACTGGGTGGGAGCAAACTGAACTGGGTGGGAGGTGAGGTGGCATTCAAGGTGTTTGGAAACTACAACTCCCAGCATGCTTTATTAGCTGGAGTTGTAGTTTCCTAACATCTTGAATGCCAAGTTTCTACCCTCGGTTTATACTCGAGTCAACCACTTTATTAGATTTATACTACGCGGGTCGGTTTATCCTCGAGTATATACAGTACCTATGGGTTTAGTGTAATGATTTCTGAAAGATAATCAGGTAGATTCAATAAAAGTTCTTATCATTTAAAATGGTGCTAATTTTGCCCCAACCAATCAGATATTATTTAACATTTGAAAGCTAACATCTGATTGGTTGGGGCAAAATTAGCACCATTTTAAAAAATAAGAACTTTATTAATAACCCTGAATGTTTTTATGTAGGGTTCCCCCCTGTATTGAATTTGAGGGCATTTATTTTAAATAGAGCTATATTTATAGATGTATTTTGGTCATTTGATTACAAGTAAGAAAAGAAAAATATATATAATAAATATTTTATGTAGGGGTTCCCCGAGATGTGATTATTGTTTAAGGGGTTCCCACAGATAAAAAGCTTGAGAAACACCGATCTAATCCAACCTTTACACCCTACTCTTTAACCCTATCTAACAGTTGATCCAGAGGAAGGGTAAAGCTACATATGGGGGGGGGGGGGAATCCTTTTGACTCCAAATGGCAATCAGAAATTATACCTTGAACAATCTGTGTGCTGTGATATAAATTCAGCCAATGTGCTGTAATTCAAAGTGCCAGCAGCCAGTTTACTGTGAAATAAAGTGCCACCAGCCAGTTGTGCTGTGATATAAAGTGCCAGCAGCCAGTGTGCTGTGATATAAAGTGCCACCAGCCAGTTGTGCTGTGATATAAAGTGCCAGCAGCCAGTGTGCTGTGATATAAAGTGCCAGCAGCCAGTGTGCTGTAATTCAAAGTGCCAGAAGCCAGTGTGCTGTAATTCAAAGTGCCAGAAGCCAGTGTGCTGTAATTCAAAATGCCAGGAGCCAGTGTGCAGTAATACAAAGTGTCAGGAACCAGTGTGCTGTGATATAAAGTGCCAGCAGCCAGTTGTGCTGTGATATAAAGTGCAAGCAGCCAGTGCGCTGTGATATAAAGTGCCAGCAGCCAGTGTGCTGTAATTCAAAATGCCAGAATCCAGTGTGCTGTAATTCAAAGTGCCAGAAGCCAGTGTGCTGTAATTCAAAATGCCAGGAGCCAGTGTGCAGTTATTCAAAGTGCCAGGAGCCAGTATGCAGTAATTCAAAGTGCCAGGAGCCAGTGTGCTGTGATATAAAGTGCCAGCAGCCAGTTGTGCTGTGATATAAAGTGCCAGCAGCCAGTGTGCTGTGATATAAAGTGCCAGCAGCCAGTTGTGCTGTGATATAAAGTGCCAGCAGCCAGTGTGCTGTGATATAAAGTGCCAGCAGCCTGCGTGCTGTAATTCAAAGTGCCAGAAGCCAGTGTGCTGTAATTCAAAGTGCCAAAAGCCAGTGTGCTGTAATGCCAGGAGCCAGTGTGCAGTAATTCAAAGTGCCAGGAGCCAGTGTGCTGTGATATAAAGTGCCAGCAGCCAGTGTGCTGTAATTCACAGTGCCAGAAGCCAGTGTGCTGTAATTCAAAGTGCCAGAAGCCAGTGTGCTGTTTCAAAATGCCAGGAGCCAGTGTGCAGTAATTCAAAGTGCCAGGGCCAGTGTGCAGTAATTCAAAGTGCCAGGAGCCAGTGTGCTGTGATATAAAGTGCCAGCAGCCAGTGTGCTGTGATTCAACGTGCCAGAAGCCAGTGTTTTGTAATTTACTTCATGTAAACTTTTGCATTAATTTATTTTTAGTTTTGAGTGCTACAAATCAAATATATTTTTGACTTAAACTTCTATCCTTAATTTAAATTTTAGTATGAATTGATTTATTTAATGAAATAAAAACTTCAGGACACTCCCTCCTCGATATTTCTCATCCCTGCAAAGATCGGAGTAAACAGCAAGTGAATGCCATTCTTCGATTTACGATTCTTTTGACAGTAGGGGGTATACTGGTATTACCTAACCAGCTATAAATAAAGTTTCTCTCGTTGGGTGATACAAACCGAACCACCCACAGCCCTAAATAATAAACCTCACTTGCAGGGATCTGTAACATCACCCTACTGTATTCAGTTACGGTCTGAAAGTTAACACAAGAATAGACCCAGACATACCCCTGTAATAACTATAGCTATCCACAACTTTCACGATTCCCAACATATAAGACTGGGCAGACAGAGGTTTACTTGCATTTGGCCACATTGTGGAAGACAACCTGTTCCATCCAGTATGATGAACTGGCACAAACCTGAAATTTCTGCCTTCTTACAGATAAATTATTTCGGACTGCGCGTGCCGAATTTCATGGGGCTGGAAACATGTGGAAGCGCACCCCATTCTTGACTAGAGATGGACTAGAAATCGAAGCCGAACCCGAGTTCGAGCCAACCTATTCGAATTCAAACGAATTCGGACTTCTCAAACTATCCCTGACCTGGTTTTTCGATATTTTCAGACTTTTGCTAAATATCGAATGTTCGACCTTTCGAATGTTCAAGTAAAATGCCTATTATACCTTTACGCGAGCATCGAATCTGCGAGTAAAGTGTCCATTAAAACCTATACACGAGCATCGAATTCCGCAAGTAAAATGTCCATGGTATCTAGGTGCGAACATCGAATCTACGAGTAAAGTGTCCATTAAAGCCTATACGCGAGCACGAATCCGCGAGTAAAATGTACATGGTACCTAGGCGCGAACAAGCTCGAAAATAGCTCGAGTGAGAGTAAAATTGATTTTTCTGAAGTCCTGGATATTTGAACGTGTTCCCCGGACCATTTCCATGTCCCACAGCCATTTACATTAAGTTACCATTGATATTTTAATTGTATTTCATTAGAACTTTTCAAACTTTTGACTCCCATTGACTTTAATGGGTCCGCTTTCGAACTTTCCATATAGTTCGAAAGTTCAAAAACGGACTGAACTTTCGAAAGTTCGGCCATCTCTATTCTTGACATCCTTAGGCATGGTACGGGACAAGAGGCAACGCATCCCTACATTACAGACTGCAGACTCCCACAATAAAGCACCCCTAGCCACCAACAATAAATTAATACAATTTTACATTATCCAACAGGCTTACTTAAACTACAATGTGGGAGGTGCAGATATTTCCAAGCATCCTTTAGCACCTGATAATGACAACAAACTAATTTGGACAACCCTTTCCAATATAAGCTGATTAATGTATACTGGGCTTACTAGATAAGATGCTCTGAGTCAGTGATGCCCAATCCACGCCCGATCACAATCAGTAGTGGCCGTTATCCTGACCTGTGGCTCCTGCTGATCTGAAACCCCCCAAGTCTTTCCCCTTCTCCTGTTGCTTCCCCCCGCATGGCGCCACCACCAGTCCCAGCAGCAGCAAAGGGTCCTCAGGTCAGAGTGCGATGGCCAGCCCACCTTCTCCTATCTCCAATCCCCCTGTGGAGGAGCCTCCAAATCGGCAAGTCCCAGAGAAGCAGCAAAAGGACAAGGGCTGAACATCACAGTGCAGGGACTGACGGCTATAATTGAGATAGAAGAGACAGTGCCCAGGATGATTCACGGGGAACAATCAAGGGCGAAACCAAGTGCTGGATCGTTTTTTTTCTTTTTTCCCAACCTGCTGCTCCGTGACTGTATCATTATCACCCAAGTTTAAAGCAGCCCCAGCAGTGTCGCTGGCACCTTGAGCCACTTGAAAGCACTCCTTCCGCACAGCAAAGGAAAGGATGGGGACAGTCAGCAGGCGAGGAATCCCCACGGTCCTCGTCTCTGACTGCTGGACTGTCTATATATATAGTAATATATGCTACAGAGCATTAGGATACAGAAGTAGGTAAAGGAACCTACATGTTTCAGCCCCCAACATAGGGCCGTCAGGGTTACAGATTTACCACATCATCAATATATAGAAGAGGTGCACACCCCCCTAACGCCCATTGTAACTCCCAATATGTGATGAGCCGCGTCACCGGCCCCATAGTGAACACACCCCAGGTAATGCTATCAGAGTAAAAACCATACGGTGCTAAAAACTAAACAATACAGGCGGATATCAAATATTATGCTCCCGTCAAGAACAGGTCTGAGAATCCACCGTCACCAATATATGAAAGTCTAAAAACCGTGTGCATACTTGATTACGTGCTCACTTAAGATAGAAAACGCCACCCCTAGGTGAAGCTACTAAAGTGCAAGTGCCAAAAGTTAAATATTTAAAAAAAACATAATAGAGACTTACTAAATTAATAATATATCTACAGTTAAATCATTCTATCTGGCTATATAATCAAAGGGGAGATAATAATATCAGAGGGTCTAACCAGCCCATCATTAAAAAAATATATATAGAGGACAAACTATTCTTTTAGAGGGGACAGACTCTCAAGTCAAAGGGTAAAACTCGAAGCTATAAATATCAAAGAAATAGACTAGAGCATCCTAGCTCCTATATAAGGGTCACTAACTGACTAAAACTATAAATAACATGACATAGCCAATTGTTCATTGAGCCCCATCGGGGACATTGTATCCAATTTTTTTATCTGCGGATCTCTCATTGCAATAAGTACCTTTTCTGTCCACTCCTTCTCATGGTGGTTCAAAATCTATGGCCATCCATTTAAGCATGGCCAATGTGTGGGCCTTCTGTCTAAAATGTCGGGCCACCGATTGTTCCACCTCCCAGAAGTTGCTTCCTTGTTTTTCTGTTTGGACCTAATGCACTTCTGATGGTCTGTCTATGATTGGCTAGGCGTTCTCGCAGAGACGTAGTTGTTTTGCCTATATAATATTTGCTGCGCATGGGCAAACTATAAAGTATATTACATACTGGCTCAAACAGGTCAGTCTATGGCATATTTTAATTCGATTGCCATTGCGATGGCAATCGATGTGAAAATCTAATCCCGTTCGATCAGGCAGACATCCGGAACATTTAAAGAAACCTTTTTTGGCCATAGGGAGACACGTTTCCGTGGCCATATTTTTAACTTCCCTTATGTCTGTTCGCATCAGATGTTACGAAGATTTTTGCCTCGTTTATAAGCAAAAAGAGGAGTAAGTCACTGGAAAGGTAAGGTTTTATCGTTCTTAAGAGCCTCCCACCTACTCAATATGCTCTCCTTCAACTCTTTGCTAACAACACGGAATGGGGTGATAAGACACTATAACTAATGCGTGATTTTCAATCCTTCAGAACATAGTAGCAGGACATTTTAAAGGAACATAACTGAAAAAAATGACTTGCCTTTATCCTTTTCTATATTTTAAGTGCTGTCAGAAACGTGATCCTTTTGCTTTCAGTGCCACCTGTCACTAGATCTCCTCATGTCCTGTTTAGCTCACTCCTAGTTAGTATGCATGTCTCCTCTCTATGTATCCACCCCCTCCTTAAACGAGGTACAGCGAGTGTAGCATGTGCAGTGAAGATGATCCGTGCCTCATTCAGCCAATAGCATTCACCCAGTGATTTTTTTGTTATAGTGAAGTGAAAGCAAAACTGCTTTGCCATAGGAAGGTAAGCAGGACTGGGAGATGTAATCCCTGCTTGAATCAAGTTAGATTTTCTTTTAGCTCTAGGAGTTTAAAGGGGTGTTTTTGCGTGGGGAGTTTGTAATTAATTTCTTAGGTTTAGTGCTACATTGGGACTTCAGTAACTGCAGGATTGGGTTTATCTGCACAGAAAGAGCACAGAGAAACAGACAATGCTTATTACATTTCCTGATCTTAATGCTGAATCATTAACAGCAGTGACAGAGAAATAAGCTTTACTTTTTTAGAATTGGATAGTTTTACAGTAGTGTGCCAGGGGGAGGGGCTGGGTGATTGACATTTCTTTACTAACTAGCTGTGCCCCGCCCTCTTTAAAAAGTAAAATCCCAGAGCAAAAAAACAAGAGGTCAGAGAAGGAAAAACAAAAAGAAGCAGATTTAAGATTGGTGATAATTAATCCTTATTACTGTGTGATTAGTTAAAAAAATTTGGCACATTTACAGTCATTTAAAGGAATAGTTCATTCTCAAAGTGAACTATTCCTTTAATTATTGATTGAAGCCTGGAGGTTAAGGAGCTATGCCTTACCTGCCTTCTCAATCAAATTGCAGGGTCAGGGAACGAAAATATAAGAAGAAAATTACCTTTGTGAGATCAACCGCGGCCACCTGAAATCTCTGACCACTTCCCTATTCTGTACAGTTAAGCACGCATGCACGATAATATGTGCTATAGCTGTAATGAACAGGGAAGCAGTCAGAGATTCAGCGTGGTCGGGCCGCGGTGGATCGCGCAAAAAATATGTTTCATAGCTCCTTAACCTCCCAGCCTTCAATCAATACATTAAAGGAATAGTTCACTTTGAGAAGAACTATTCCTTTAATCTCCCTATGGAATTAAAGTGGGACAGATCTACCCAGGGTAAACTCCACTATAGCAAATGTAAATTATAACGTGTCCTTAAGATGTTGCAATAATTATCTTTATCTGATTTTGGAGAGAGTTAAATTGAATGTCAAAGTCTTCTTTTTTTTTTTTTAACGTTTTTTTATTAAAAAATAAACAAAAATATATAACAACATAACAATTGTTGTCAGTGTCACTTCAATTAAATACAATTATACAGATATAGCAGATTATAGTGAATTATAACCAGTACCTCCTGTTGATTTATCTCTTTTAGCACATAATATTTGTATATTGGGTTTAGTATTTCATCTTCCCACTTACCTGGCTGTTCTCCCATCTCACCCCACATTTGGATCTATAGAGTCGTACCATGGAGCCCAGATTCTATCAAACTTTATGGTGTTACCTATATTGTGGTATATGGTTCTCAGTTTGGGCAACATATTATTTATTAAGATCTCCAGACAGCTAGTTTGGGCGATTTAGGTGCCATCACACCATGACTATAGTTCTCCTGGCATAGTAGAGGGTTCTCGAAGCAGTGACAGGTGGTGGCCTGTCCCAGGAGTCTTCGCGGGGACCCCCAGCACAGACAGAGTTGGGTTCCATTTCAACTGTGAGGTGTATAACGCCAGAGAGATAATGTGTGATTTAGCCCGAAACGGTGTACCCGTGGGCACACCGATTAGGTGCCAGAAATCGGCGGGGTCCATATTGCATTTGGGGCAAGATGGTTGGAAGGTAGGTGACATATGGGATTTCTTAGGGGGGTCATGTACACCTGGGGGCATATTTATAAAGGATTGTCTTTTCGCCAATAATTAGCGCAGCACATTGCAGCGAAAATAGCGCCATTGGGGCTTCGTTTCGCCTTATTTATAAAAAGCGGAAAAAAAAAACTCGCAGCTGAAAAGGCGAACGGGCGCGGATAAAGAGCAAAAAAGTATCGCAGCGAAAACTTAACGCATCTAAGAAGACTGCATTGCGAAAACCATTCGAAACCAGAAAAGCCCACTAGAAAATGAGTGTCAAGTTCAAAATGGCCACTCACATTTACCAAGAAGTCAGCCATGTTTATTAGTCAATCTTCTTAGAATTTCTAATGGAATACAATTTTCTTTGCACTGCACATTGCCTTTTAATGCGCGATCGCTTTTCCAAGGCATATTCCATTATAAGCGCGGTCGCCTTTCTAATGTGCGTTCGCTTTTCCAAGGCATATTCCATATAATGCGCGGTCGCCTTTATAATGTGCGTTCGCCTTTCTAATGTGCGTTCGCCTTTCTAATTTCGCTTTTCCAAGGCATATTTCATTCTAATGCGCGATCGCCCTTCTAATGCGCGTTCGCTTTTTCAAGGCATATTACCATAGAATGCCTTTCGCTCAAACAATGACTTTTCACCACCTCAGGGTTGCACTAATTCTTCGCTCTTTTTACAACGCAAAAAAACACCTTTCGCTCTTTATAAATCGCGTTATGCCTTTTCGCCCCCTTTTCGCTAAAATTACCATTGCGGATTAAGGCGAAAAGGGTTTAGCGATAGCTCGCGGGAAACGGTTTCGCCATTCGTTAACGCTACCTTTATAAATAGCGTTAACTGTATTTTTGGGAAAAAACCATGCGAAAAGCGAATGCGAAAACATTTTGCTACTTTTCACTCTTTTAAATATGCCCCCTGGTGTAGAATATAGAATGTATCAGCTTATTCGCTGCTGCGGGGGAAACATGTAGGTGTGATTCGCTATCTATTCCAGTTGAGTCCTCCAACTCGGAGAACAGTCCTTCATTTCGAAGATATCTACGGTTCCTGCCCTGAGTTTCGCATATATCAAGCAGGAGTAAGTTTGGAGTACTGTATTTTCCCACTTGCTGTTTCGTTAGTTCGATGATTGGGTGGGATTGTAGCGGGAATGGGAGCCCTGAAATTCAGACATTAAACAGTATCTCAATTGGAGGTATCGAACATAAATCGATCCGTTGTTGGAATTTGTGTTTGAATGTAGCAAAGGGGATTAGCGATCATTTTGTATGATTTGTGAGAAGGAGTAGATACCTAGGGCATATTATAAAAGAGCGAAAAGTAGCGAAATGTTTCGCATTCGCTTTTCGCATGGGTTTCCCAAAAAGCAGTTAACGCTATTTATAAAGGTAGCCTTAACGAATGGCGAAACCGTTTCCGCGAGCTATCGCTAAAACCTTTTCGCCTACTTCGCAATGGTAATTTTAGCGAAAAGGGGAGAAAAGGCATAACGCGATTTATAAAAGAGCGAAAGGTGGTTTTGTTTGTTAAAAAGAGCGGAGATTAGCGCGACCTGAAGTGGGTGAAAAGTCATTGTTTGAGCGAAAAGGCATTCTAATGGGTAATATGCCTTGAAAAGCGAACCGCATAGATGAAATATGCCTTGGAAAAGCGACATTAGAAAAGCGCGAACGCGCATTAGAAGAAAGGTGAAGGCGCATTAGAAAGGCGGCCGCGCATTATAATGGAATATGCTTGGAAAAGCGAAACGCACATTAGAAAGGCGAATGTGCAGTGCAAAAGAAAATTGTTTCCAATTGAGAAATTCTAAGAAGATTGACTAAATAAGACATGGCTGACTTCTTGGTAAATGTGAAGTGGCCATTTTGAACTTGACATCATTTTCTAGTGGGCTTTTCTGGTTTGAATGGTTTTCGCAATGCAGTCTTCTTAGATGCGTTAAGTTTTCGCTGCGATACTTTTCCGCAAAGTGTGTTTTTTTCGTTTTTTATAAATAAGGCGAAACGAAGCCCCAAATGGTGCTATTTCGCTGCGATGTGCTGCGCTAATTATTTGGCGTAAAAGACATCCTTTATAAATATGCCCCCTAGTCTTTCAAGACGTTAGGTACTGGGAATGCAGCTAAGTTGGGAATCTGGGGTTATGCCAGAGTTGTGTGTGTCGTGTGATATTCCCTCCCAGTTTAGGTGTCTCTGGACCTTTTTCCAGACTTTAAATTGTGGGTATGGAGGCAGGTGCCCCCTGGTATTGGGTTGGAGCAAGAGGCCAGAAAAGTTAGGGGGTGGGACGGGAGATAGGCATGCAGCATACCCTCCATATGTTTAGCGGTAGTGGTTCTCTCTCTGGGAAGGTGGTGGCGGATATAGCCATGTCTCATAGTATTTAGGTCAAAGATTATTCTTAACTCTCCATCCCTCATATCTGTTGTATTCAGTAGATCAACGGACTTAAAGTTTAGTTCTTGAAAAACGTTTCCCTAGCAAAATCTTCAAGAACTAAACTTTTAAGTCCAGTTGATCTAACTGAATACAACAGATATACCATGACCGGATGAATAAGAACCTTCACAAGCATACTCTATCCCTCATAAATGTTACACGAGGATTGATAGATAATGGTCCAATACTCAGCCAAACATGGAGAACTGTGTATGGTCAGACCTTAAAATAATCACGATAGAACTTGATATGGGAAACAAAATAGATGATTCCAGCAATGGCGTTAAAATGAATCCCTATTAACAGATCAACGCACCAAAGAACAAATTATCCAACACCTCACAGAATATTTTACCATAATGCTTATATTACTTCTCCTTTGGTATGGGCAACCACAAACTCTACATTAGAGGCATAATAATACAAATTGCATTCCAAATTAAAAGATCCTGGTGATAGGCCAACATACTTAGTGTTAAGATTGCATTATGCATTGCACCTGAACCAACATGGGCATGCACAAGATGTGCAATATGCAGGAAATGTCACTTATGGGGAAAAACTGAACGACCAAGCCAGGAATAAATGAACAAGGCAATTTATTAACAAATGCAAGGAATATAAATAATAAGAAGCAGATGTAGCATTAATCTCATGCACTACAACATGCAAACACACAAAAAGGTAATGCAAGAAAATCTCCCTGCAGGCAAGTGTATTTAACGAGCATACACCTGCAGTCTGGAGTACATACCATTAGCCTACTCTGCATAAGATATTAATGCAGAGTAACCCAGTATATACAAGATGTGCACACAGACCCAAAACCCAGGAAGATATAATAAAAAAACAAATAAATCGTAGTAAGAGCAGCAGGCAAACGTAGAAGCGGTAAAGGAAGAATATAAACCGAAAGATAAAAATAAAACAGGATGAACGCTAGGCAGAGAATAGAAACAAGGAACACAGGTAAAAACGCAGGGGGCAACCAGAAACAGGACACAGGACTCGAGACACGGACTGCTAACTCCGGCTAGAAGGGCTAGGGCACAGGAAACGAAGAAAAATGACCTAGCACTGAAGCAATGGTCGTGCTGGCCTTAAATGCAGACATGGAAGGTCAGGTGACCGATCTCCTCCCAGCAACAGTCTGCAACACGCCCAGTTCCTGAGGCAGGAGCCCTTGCTGGTGGGCAGCTAGAAGCTCCAGACGCGAGATCAGTGAGGAGAACAACGACATCGCTGGTGGAAAGGAGGAAGTTCACTAGGCAACTGATAAAGTCAGTAGCAGTCGTGACACTTAGAAGTTCAATTGGCCAAACAACAACTTCACGCTCTCTTTTTACAGGAAGTCGAGAAAAATATTGGTCTGGGCAAAAAATTATTTTATCGTAAAAAAGATAAAGCTGACAGACCACTAGCCTGACTCCTACGTCCTACCATCGACACAATTAAGATAACTAAATTTAAAACCAACAAAGCACATAATTAATGATAATTAATCCTTATTACTGTGTGATTAGTTAAAAAAATATTGGCATCCCTAAATGAATCCCTGTCAACAGATCAACGCACCAAAGAACAAATCATCCAACACCTCATGATATTTTACCATTAATGTATATTTCTTCTCATTGGTATGGGCAACCCACAAACCCTACATTAGAGGCATAATAATACAAATTGCATTCCAAATTAAAAGATACTGGTGATAGGCCAACATACTTAGAAGTTCAATTGGCCAAACAACAAACTTACGCTCCTTTACAGGAAGTTGAGAAAAATATTGGTCTGGGCAAAAAATGATTTTATCGTAAGAAAGATAAAGCTGACAGACCACTAGCCTGACTCCTACGTCCTACCATCGACACAATAAAGATACAAAATTTAAACCACACAAGGCGCATAATTAATGATAATTAACTCAGCCAGACATTTCATTCATATTATACATCTCTATATAATAAAACTAATAAATTAATACAGAAACTATACCAGATTCCTTCAATTCACACCCAGCAATATTAACCCTGGCATGACCAAAACAATAGAAAGAAATCACACACAACTCAAGAAAATATTGCAAGCAACAAACAGTTACAACAACTTTAAGGCTCCGGGCCCTGATGGGTCCACATTTGCTAAAAGTTTTTAATCACTTGAAGGGGGAATTATACCACCAGAAATTAATCAAGCCTATATAACTCTCCTTCTAAAGCCAGGCAAATCCCCATCAGATCGAGGAAGCTATTGACCCATATCAACTATTAACTAAAATTTTAGCCTACAGAATCAACACTTTCCTACACCAAACTGATACATGCAGATCAAGCGGGTTCACCCAGGACAACAGGCATCTGATATATTAGAAAACTTTGTAATATATTCTCCCACATGGAATCCAAAGGCCTACATGGTTTGTTTTTATCCTTAGACATCAAAAAGGTCTTCAATAGCCTAGACTGGCAATATTGAAAAAATATTTGAATTTCTGAACATTGTAGAAGTTAATTACACACACCCATAAGCAACCAGCAGAGAAATGGGAACCCATTACTATAAAAAGGGCACACAGGCAGGGATGCCCATTGTCCCCCATACTTATATGGCTATGGAATCCATAGCCAAGCACTTAGAACTAATACATCTATTCCTGGAGTATAATAACAAAAAAGACTATAATTATATTTAATTATAAATTAAATCTTTTCCCAAATGATATACTTTTGACGATACTTTCCTTTAATTGCCTTACCAATTCCAATTTACAATTGATTTCCCATGTCTCTGGATTAACAATCGATCAAACAAAAACAGAAATTATGGGCCTGACCTCCGTGCACCTATTTACACCTGATTGCTCTGAATGTCAATATGAAATGGAAAGACACCAGTATGAGATGTTTAGGAGTTTACATTACACCTAAGCTGAATTTATTATACACTGCTATTTATAACCCTCTGTTCCAGAGTATATGCTCAGAAATGGACAAATAGAGAAAGTGCATATTTCCTCACTGGGCCGAATTAATTAAACCTTTAAAATGAATATTATCTCTAGATTATTATACTGTCAGATGTCTACCAAGCTGGATCCCCAAAAACTGCTAGTGCCCATACAATCAAACATAATAAATTTATATGGACAGGCAAACCAGCAAGGATACGAAAATCATGATGTATAAATTAAACTATATGGTGGCCTGGGTACCCCATGTTTATTTAAATATTATATTGCTGCACAGCTAACCCAACTTGTATCCTGGCACAAGATAGATGATATCCTAGATGGGTAACCTTAGAATCCTCCTTACCCTTTACACCTTGATTCAATAGCTTGGAAGCCAACCCGAAAAGGAAACTTCCAAGGTCCGTTAGATTGCACCCTGACTTCTCTAAAAATCTGGACAGACAAAAATATACTTACGCACTAATGATACAAAATTCTTTGATCACGATCACGATAACTCACTCACCCAATACAAAACCGGATATTTAATAAGGAATATAGTGTGGTGGCGGTCCAATGGATACTACATTTTTATAGAAAAAAAGAAGCATCTACACTAGCTAAATACGGATTAGGTGTCCTATCTCCCCTACGAGGACAATTTCAATTGTACAAATTGCCAAATTCAGCCTAGGCCAGGGGTGCCGAACCATTTGACCTCAAAGGCCTCATTTGCGGCCCCTGACCACCTTTGAGGGCCACATAATAGATTATAGGCCTAATAAATTAAGTATGTGGCCTCCTAGAAAATACTTATTCTTTAACGAAGAAAGAGGTCACTCAGTAGTGCATGGCAGATCTGGCAAGGCAGCTTCAGAGCTCACGAGCATGCCCATATTTGTATAATAATTACAATACATTCCACCAAAACGTTCTAATGACTGACACACAAACTGATCATAACCTGTCCTCCTATTGGTACAATTGGTCACCTGCAGTTTGTTAAATCCCATTGGGCGTAATGAAAATCTTGTAATAGTTAGTTACAGGTGACAAAAATGGGAAATTCTTAAAGATTAATCAATATCTAAACTTTCCTAGAGTCAGGCTTACCATGACTGCAAATTATAACACTATAGATTTTCTCGATCTCTGCATTTTTAAGGAAATAATAAGTGGTGCTCCACACTGTTTACCAAGGAGACCGGTCGCAATACCCTGATGCACGCAAAAAGCTTTTACCCTATTACACAAAAAAGGGTATAATATTCTCTCAGAGTCTCAGGTGTTAAGAAACAACTCAGATCCCAACTTGGCCCTGGAACAACTACAGGAATTGCAAAATAAGTTCATGGCCAGGGATACTCGCAATATGTGGTGAAGGCACAGTTGAACGGGCCATACAACAATGGCCTGAGTGGACAGTTTCTACTGGGGCTAAAGATATCCAAACACAGATACGATGATCCCTTTGTTAGTACCGTATATACTCGAGTATAAGCCGACTCGAGTATAAGCCGATGCACCCATTTTTGCCTCAAAATTAGAAAAAATGATTGACCCGAGTATAAGCCGAGGGCTGGGGGGACAGTATGCCATGCAGAC